>CM060915.1:5440000-5930000 GCA_030737875.1 Allium sativum
GTTGACTTTTTCATTTCATTGTCTTTCGCTGTTCAAAGAGAATTTCAACTCTTAGCACTCAAATAGCACTTTCAGACTTCAAACTGTATATGTATATATAATAATTTTCTCGAACTTTCATCTCAGTATGATTGTTTTATGGTTGAAACTTTAAATGTTGCAGTGTTTGAACATGGTACCAAGTCAAATGTAGTGGCTAATGAGGTCGATTCAGCTCAAAAATCTGCCAATAATGCTATCAAAATTGAGATGGGCGCATGGCTCTTTTTTAGTAACTTGTCAAACTTCATTGCGTAGAATGTGTAAATTATTATTTCTGAAGAATCGAATGCGTTGTAAGACATTGAAATGCAAGAAACACAACTGCAAAACAACCACATTTGTCAAATTTCTACACTTTCCTACTGAAGTATATGCTTTGTTACACCAATAGTGTGTGTGTGTATATTAAACCATTGGTTTTTGTCCTTGTGTGAATGGTGGAATTCAAAAGAGTATTTAATGGTATAGACTCATTATACCATCAGTTTATGGGCTGCGTGATTTCATGCCTTTTGCGGCGTTTAAAGATGTTGCCATTCAATAACTACCAATGGCAAACAAAGCGTCGCTAATGATGCTATTTCCTTTATAAGTTCGAACCTCTTTTAGCGGCGTTTGCAGATGTGACAAATGTTGAATGCATTATCTACGGATAATTATGTTGCTAAAAGTATAACTACTTGCGATGCATTTATAGTTGTAAAAAAGGGTTAATTAGAACGAAAATTTTCGTTGCAATTGCTTATGTTTAGCGATGCTTCATCGATGTCACAAACAATTATAAATAATTTCGTAGGATTTGCGACATAAATTATTTGCAACGTTATAAAATTGATTGCGTCATATATTATGTCGCAAAAGGTTAACTTCTTGCGATGTATACTTGTGTGGAAAAGTTTCTTTTGCGTCTGCCTCTTTTGCGACATTTACGCGACGCAAAATTTTTGTAGTAGTGACGCAACGTTGATTCGAAGTGTTTTCGGTATAGTTCTCATCCCGGTCTATTCGAAACAACACGTCAAAAAGGTCCAACATTATTTCTTTGATAGTTGGTGTTTTAACTATCAATTATAACAGTACGGTCAAGTTCATGGCAGCTTCGACCTTTTTACTTAAAATCATTCATAAAACTCTTATCGATCCTTTAAAAACCATTTCATCGATTTAACATCAATTTCATTCGACAAAAACATTCTTTGCTTCCATTAAATATATTCTTAAAATTTAAGAATAACACGGGTTTCAAACACTCGCTTATCGCCATATAAAATCTCCTTTTAATTTCCTTAATTTGGAAATATCGCTATGTATTATAAGCTCACTTTATAATGGTCAAAATAATGTCAAATGACACCTTCATTTATATATACCTCAAAATAGCTTTGTTAAACTTCGAACTTTGAAGATTACATTTTAATACCTATGTAAAAATATAATTGAATCCCAATATTATTCTTTTCCCAAATCTCGCAACAAATGTTGAAATATAAATTTCATTTCAAAATCTCACAATTAACGTTGCAATTATATTCAATTCGAATTTCGTAACTAGCATTAAAATATCCTTTTCATGGAATTAATAAACAAATGTTAACAACCTTTACCGTTACAAACTAGTATCATTCCTCGATACTAGTGAAGTCATTCAAGTTGAGGTACTTTGTCTACCTCTTAGATCTTGATCGACAACATTCTTATCTTAGAATAGATAGAAGTTTGTAATCTTGAGAACTCATCTTGTTTAAAATCTTAATCAAATCTTATATTTTATATGGTTATATAAACCATATTGTTACTTCTGAAATCTTGATCGATTATGACCATTTCTACTTAACTTTCCGTTTAAACTTCGTTAATAAATTTCATTTGAAATTATATGTTTCCAAATATTTTTCCCAATACTATTTTATATCATATCGTATAGTAAAATTAAATCTTGGATCTTTATAAACAAAAACCATATTTTCAACTTCTTAGCCCAAACTCTTTCCTTTTGTCTCGTCTTGAGTCTTAAACAAAATAGTAACTTATCGCATTAGCTAACTCTTCTTTATTAACCTTATTTACGAAATTTATATTACATGATCTTATCTCTTTATAAATCATTTTCAAAATTACAAATCTTATCATGCCGGATTATTTCCTTAAATACTTTTATTTAAGAAATAATCATTTTATATATCGTTAACTTCGTTATTTCATGAAGTAGCTTACTTGTTTATTAACTAAAATTGATTAGTTAATAACATTTGAAATTATTAATAATAACTAGTTATAATAATAACTTTAAACATCGTTAAAAAGTAAATTTTATTAAATTTAACCACCATTCATTAATAACCAGTCTTGACCAAATAGTTGACGTAGTCAACCTTAAATCGTCGGTTAATTCGTTAACCGATTTAAAATATGCCTTCTTATTAGATTAATAAAAACTAATCTAATAATATTGCTTACTTGCTTACCCAAAATGATTATTTATAAAAATAAACAGTAACCCGTAGGCTGAATACAACTCATAGACTTATTAAATGTCAAATTTTTATATATAATCATTTAAAATATTTCCATAAAAACTTATTTATAAATATTGAATTATTTTTAAAACATCATTATAATGTATAAAATATAATTAACATCTCATTTTAGTTATAAAATAAGTTTTATAACTCAACTTCGTCAATTGCCTGACGACAAATCAACGTTTTAACAAAAATATGGATTCTAGGCCGTTTTTTGCCAATCCCTCAATTGATACCATTTATTGATTCGAATCACAACAACGTCAAATTTAAATTCAACGTCAACATCCAAATAAGTTTTTACTGTCAATGGGGGTCCAAACAGTTCTCATATATATATATATATATATATATATATATATATATATATAATATAATATAAAAATAAACAATACATATAATATTTGAGGAATCCGGTCGGATTCCTCCAACCTGTTCTTCTCTACATCACAGCTTGTTATCACATTTTATGATAATATATGAAAAATGAAAATTTCATTCAATACATTTCAAATGACGTAAAAACATTTAACATCAACCAATAATAGACAAATAGCAACCAAGGCAACCAATCAACCAATTTATACTGTCAACGATAAATTTTAATTATATGAATTTAACCACATCAAAGAATTTCAGAAAGCGTGAGAATTAATTCACCTTTTGTTTTCGATTGACGGTTCGCGTTATTTCGTTTAACTTTAAACAAGCGTTTAGAATTAACGAAATCCTGATTGCTTCCGACTCCGATCAAACCAGCTTGATTGTAGCTTTCGTTTCTGTGATTCCGATGGATCTAGGTCTTTGCGCATTTCTGATAACGAACAAATGAGTTATAGTGAAAACAAGTTATAATTTATATTGAAATTATTTAATTATTATTAACCTAAGTTAATTACCTAAATTAAAAATAATTACTCCTTAATTACATCTCTTCCTTCAGCAACCCGACACCCCTCTTCCTAATGAATTGAACGCTGCGTTGCTCTTCCTTCTGCTTTTCTTTTCTTCTTCTTTTTCCCATCCTTTTGTTTTCACGCTTAAGGCCCAACCCCACAATTCTCTTCACAGCCTACCTTCCACCCCCACATTCTTTCTCTTCTTTGTTCCCATATTTCTTTCCAATTCCATTGAAAAAACATCCCCAGTTCACATTTAACATGCATGCCACCCCTTCCCCTCACGTTTCTTTTCATGTCACACCATTTCCTCCCATGCACAAACCCACTGAACCCCTTTTGTTGAGAAAAAAAAAAACGTTGCTCCCATCATTTTTTTAATATATATACTCTTATAAAATCCACAACTTAGGCCGACCTTTCTTCTGCTGTGTTCAAAACACGCTGCTCCATCCCACTGCTTCTTCGTTCAGAAGCTCACCACACATGCCTTTCCATATCAGAACCATTGCACCATTCTCAGACTGTCAGTTCTCCATCCAACGCCTCCAGTTGTCGCGCCTATGCCCCAACATCCTTTGCGCTGATTACCACCATGTCAGCCTACGCCAACGGCGGATCATGCTGGAACGTATTTTTCTTTTTTATTGAGATTGAAGCCCTCGTTCTACTGATTTCAGTGAATCAAAGATGGATGATTTCCATTGAGTTTTCTTTTTGTTTTGACTTTATGAAGATTTGCGTTTACTGTTTTGGAATAGAAGAACAGACTGTTGCTCATTATCATGAGCAACGAAATGAAGAAAGCCTCCCTTTTTCTTCGAATGAGAGCAGTGTGTTGAGAAAAAAAGTGGAGGAGTATATAATATTTATATGTACACTGGGTTTCGAATATTTACAGAACGAAGAAAAAGAAAATATTCATGCTACAGTGTTGGAAAGAGACAGCGGAAATAGAACAAATGTTGTCGCAAGTTTTGACTACAGCGACTGTCCCATGTGTAATAGGATTTTCTTCCACATGTATCCTATGTTTCCAGCTGTGTTGGTTCTTTATTTTTAGGATTTTTTTTCGATTTGGCCACCTTTTATAGACTTATAACACATTTAGCCTAGTTTCAAAACTTATTACCACTGTAGCCTGATTTATGTCACATCAGCTGAAATCAGTTATTTTACACTAGCGTTTTCTAAAATAACGCATGCATGCGTTATTCAGGATGACGCACAAAATATTTATGTTGTTACAAACTTCATCTTTTCCCTACATGAAGAGAAAAGCGGTTTTTTTGATGACGCTAGCATGCGTTATTCTGAATAACGCACATATGTTAGAATTGATGTTATATTTTTGTTACTACGGAGCGTTATTCTAAATAACGCAATGCTATTATTCTGTTGCTGTTAGCGTTATTTAGAATAACGCTATTCGCGTTATTTGAAATGAAGCACAGTTGGGATATACAGAGAGCCCGGGCTCTCTTCCTCCTCACTTTTTCTTAACTTCTATTTTCCCCAAACCGAAAACCCAAAGCTCCTAACCCTAATTGCTCACCATAACACCAAATTGTGGGTTGTTTTGATCGAAAATTTTCACCATGGCAAGCTCATCAACACAAGAAGCTTCGGAAGGTAAAAAATTCATAATTTTGTTGATTTCTTCTAAAATTTAGGGTTTGTCTATAATTGAGAAAACTCTAGAATATGCTTGTATGTGGGTTAATGGGTTCAATGTTGTTAGAATTCTATAGTTTTCAACTTTGTTTGTGGTTATTTTGGCTATATTTGTGTAGCACTAATGTTGTTTGGAACATGATTGGTGTAGAAATTGTTGAGATGGAACCGGGACCTGTAGATGATACTGTTCTGTACTTGCAAGACAGACGTAGGTCGAATAAAAATGCTTTAATGGCGGTATGTCTGTATGGTGTTTGAATGTTGGCCTAATCTTATTTCTTATTTTTTTTGTATGTATGTCTTACATTGTTTGTTAAAATTTATTTACTGGGAAAAAATCCCGTTAGTATTATAGATCACACGGTTTCCGTTGGCGCGGTGACCTCCACACATACAGGAGTATTGGCCTCGATCGTTGTCTCATCACTGCATTAGTCGATAGATAAAGACCGGAGACATCGACATTCCATCTTAGATGTGGAGAGATGACCATCACTTTGGGTGATGTGGTGGTCCTTCTAGGCGTGCCTATTGATGGTGCTCCTTTGAGGAATCCAGAGATAGGAGACTACGTGGAGATGTGCCAGCGGCTTTTAAGTATTACGCCTCCCGCGGACCAGTGGATGGGAAATGAGCAAATTATTGCAAGTTGTTACAAAATGCAATTTGAGCATGACATTCCACAGGATGCCATGCAAGAGCAGATTGAACAGCGTGCTAGAGCTATCATACTCTGGATCATTACTCAGCGCCTGATCTGCGATCATTCTAAGACTCGGGTGTGCCCGAGGTGGTTGCATTTTATTGAGGATTTTGATCGTTGTCGGCGATATTCTTGGGGCAGTGCTACATTAGCATACACATATACGCAACTTACCAGGACCGTTTTGTCTGAGAGCACTTATCTTGGAGGTTGTCCTTCTTTGATTCTGGTACTTTATTTTCGTATGCTTATGTGCTTCTTATTTGTTTTTATGTATTTCATTTTTCTGTAATTTACTTCTTTGTAGTTATGGTCATTGACGTATCTCCCCCTTGGTAGACTTGAATTAAAGGAACCAAATATGGATTTTTCCTTGCCGTATCGGGCTAGGTATTTTTATTCCGTCAATTATTTAACTTATTTGTGTTAAGTTATTTTCTTCTATCTCTTATCAAGTCACAATTACCGGTGGGTTGGAAAGAAGAACACTGTGTCGACTCCGAGGCTTAATTTACCTTTCTACCGCAATGAGCTCGACATGCTTAGTCCACATGTTGTTACATGGACCCCATATGCGCTGGATCTTGAACAGCTTCCACCTTTATGTACTGCTTCGTCGCATCTATGGACCGCTCGTGTGCCCATTATATGTTTGAACGATGTAGCATATCACCTTCCCGACCGGGTGATGCGTCAGTTTGCATTTGGACAACATCTTCCTGAACCAGCCCCACATTACAGGATTAACTTAGAAGTACGCACGGAGTATGAGGGGGCCATTGAGACATGGAGCCATCGGCACATGCATACGCAGTAGGAGCGGGATTTTACGTTGTCGGACGATGAGTATTACACATGGTATTGGCAGATTACTCGACGGTATATTCTTCGCAGAGTGCAACCTCTTGGTACTGTAGTGGAACCATTCACGCCTAGAGCTCCTCTTGAGAGGAATGTGGTATGAAAACCTTGCTAACAAGTGTAATTTATTTATTTTTTGGCCAATTTGAGTTTTATGTAAGTTAACTTATATAATGCAGGCGTATGGGGTGTACCGGGCTATACAAATGGTTGATGAGTTATCTCATGAGGTTCCCGAACAAAACAAGGGAAAATGCTTTAGCATCAAGTGTATTTTGCAAACAATTTTGGGAAAGAACAGGCTTGCTAGACCGGCACCGCCTCCTCCTCCTCCCCCACCTCAAGCTTTAGCACCGTAGAAGCTTCGGAGACACAAGAAGTCTGCAACATTCCTCCGCCTCCAACTACTTTGGTTTATACGTCATGAAGGAAAAAGGTGGCGTCAAAGGGAAAGGGTAAGGAACCAGAGTCGTCTCAACCAACCCAGGTTGTGCATGGTCCGTCACAACCCGAAGAAGGTTGCACATCGTCTTCAAATGAAGATGTACCCCCAAAGCAGAAGAAGAAAAAGAGAGCAACTCCTTACCAGCAACGGATTCTGAAGTAGTTCATCCCTAGGGTAGTGTTGTAGTTTGTAGGTTAACTATTGTTTTTAGCTACTTGGACTTTGTATTCGAATGTTGAAATTGTGTATTTTTTTGTGGGTTGTGGTTAACTTGGATTTGGATTTGTAACCTATGGGTATTTTGGTTTATGTGACATCATTTTGGTTTGCCATACTAGGTTCCCCAGTTTGCTTCTGTGTGTTTACCTTTATTGACTTTAAGTTGCATGGTTTAAGCATGATTCTGAAGGAAATATAACATGTAAACAACCTGGAGCGTTATTTGGAATAACGCTAATTGCGTTATTCCAAATAACGCAACAAGCGTTTTTAGGAATAACGTTGTGCGCATTATTCCAAATAACGCTCCAGGTTGGTATCCTGCAACATTTGTCATTAAAAGACATGTCATCTTCACCAACCCACTCATTCATTTGTTACTTTCCCAAATCAAACCCAAAAAATCTCACAATTCCAAAGTCCAAATTTTCAAACAAGCTAGATTGCGCGAGCCAAATATTGTTTGTTTGTTAGAGAATTTGCTCACAATTGAAGGTAATCCAACGAATCACCGCATCTTGTCTTTTATTTTCTTGTTTTGCAAAATTAATCCATAATGTATGTTTTATTCATGCAAGTATACTTTAGATGGATCAAGGGGAACTTAATGATGAAACTTTAGCCAAGTACATGGATGAGTTTGAATTAATCGAACGCCGACCGGGCAAAGAACCACGCTTGGAAGCTCTCATACCTAAAGAAATGCGACAAAAGACCTTTGTAGCGGTGGATGGAAACGGCGGGAGAAATATGGGGAAAGCCTTAGCGATTGGGAAAGCAGTACCACGACAATATTGCAATTATAATGTCTATTGTCATGGGCAGAAGAGTAAGGCAAACGATGGCCGATGGTACTACGGTTGTGGGCGATATCTGATTTGGTTATCGGTGCCGCACTTGGTTATGCCTTGTCGTTACACGGAGTGGATTGATCCTCCATTATGTCGAAAAGGCCACGAGTATGCGCTGGAGATGCAAGAAGAGAATGCACAACTAAAGACCGAAATTTACCGAATGCGGGAAAAATATGACTCACTAGAGTCCACCATTCTTAGATATCCTAATGAGTGATTTATTGTTCTATGTACCGGTATATGTATCGTTCTAATGTATTGTTCTATGTACCAGTATATGTATCATTCTAATGTATTGTTCTATGTATCGGTATATATATCATTCTACGTATCGTTCTATGTATCGTTCCAATGTAGTTGTACCAAGATAAATGTTACCACAAACATAAAACAACAGGATAAATAGTTAATGCAGATGTCTTATACATAAATCTCCAATAACAAACTAGATAAATAGTTACGACATATGTCTTATACATAATAAAACCAAATAGAAAGGTACGCAACGTAATAAAACAAGATTTGTAGGTATTACGTAACACTTAGTAAAGTCTACGTCACTGTAGTACAACGGCTCTTCTTGTGGCCATTTACTCCACACTTGCTGCACCTATTAGATTTGGAAGACTGCCCCTCGTCCATGGTGCCTTTAATTCTAGTAGATCTAGGTCTGCCCGTTGCTCTCCGAGCTTGCGGTGGAAAAACCATATGTCCTGAAGGTTGGGGCCAATAGCGTTTGTCACGAACTGGATGAAACTCCGGCGTATAAGCCGCATGATAACTTTGAACTGTGTACCAGTTGGAGGCGAAGTCGTGATGAGCTCTTTTGGCCCCATTTGTCACTGCCGAACATGCAGCCATAACATGCGGACATGGAAGGTGTTGTAGCATTGGCATGTTACATGTACACGAACAAGTATTACCATCTATCTTTACTGTAAATTCATTACCGTAGTAGTGTATTACAACCCATTCATATTCGCCGAAGCGAACTATTCTGCAATGTCTTGCTTCTTAGGCTCTTTCAGCTGTTTTTGCCTCCCACTTTGGGGTTAATTTGCATACCAAACCAACAGCATTTTTCCGCCTGTTACAGAAATAATCCACCGATCTATAGAAGGTACGTGCAACCAACGACTTAACTGGAAGCGACCGTGCACCTCTTAGCACATCGTTGAAGCTTTCAGAAGCATTTGTCGTCATTACATGAAACCTTCCGCCATTGTCTTTAAACAAAGCCCAATTTTCCTCTTTTCCACCCAAACTTCTCTCAATCCAGTTATGAGTTTAACGTTAGCCATCTTAATTTCCTCCGGAAGCTTACGATACTCAACCTCTTCTGATGCACATGCCGCCGCATAAAATAAACCAATCAAACGTTGATCTCTAAAGCCGGCTTTTTGAAAATTTGCTTTTAGATGCCTCACGCAAAATCTATGCTTATGTGGCTCTACCTTTCTCTCCTGCAATGCGATAAGGATTCCTTTCATTCTATCAGATATGAAAGTAATACTACGATTGTTTACACTATGTATAAACTGTCTCATATAGGAAAAAAATCAAGCCTAAGAGTCAGCCGATTCGGCCTCAACAATGGCATATGCCGACGGATAGAGTTGATCATTCGCATCCGTTGCAGTGGCTACGAGTAGTGTACCTTTATATTTGCTATACAAATGAGTGCCATCGATACAAAGCAATAGGCGACAATGTAGAAATCCTTCAATGAAAGGGCCAAATGACCAAAATGCACGTTCAAATACACCATATTCATCTGTTACTATATGGCTTACACTACCGGGATTTGATCTTCTAATTTCATCAAAATATGACCGTAACAATGAATATGACTCCGCCCAATCCCCATAAACCATAACAATTGCCTTGCTCAGAGATCTCCAAGCTTTCATATAACCAATCTTAATAAAAAATTGTTCTTCAACCAACACTTGAACTGTTCTAGATGTTATGTTTAAATCAGACTTTACAAAAGGCATGATCTTCGAAACCAGAAATGTTGATGTCGCTTGTTGATTGCTTGAATTGACCGTTGGATTAACGCAAGTATGCTCCCTTCTATACTTCTTAACAACCAACAATCCAGCCTGCGATTTTTTGGAATCAGTTGCATGAATTCTCCACTGGCATTTATCGTCGACATTGCAAACGGCAATATACATTTCTTTGTTGGACCTAATAGGCTTAAAAGAAACAGCATGTAAAATGGACCACTAACTTACTTGTTGCAGAAATATAGCTTTGCTCTCAAAAACAAGACCGGGTTTAAAACCACTTTGAACGCAGGAGGACGAGAATATTTCTCTCCTGCTTTGCAAGTTAGCGACAACGGATCTGGCAAACATTTGCGCAGTACACATATCCTCATCAAGGGGAATCTCCATTGCAGGTTCGTCATTACTCCCATCTTCTTCATTATCCTCATCATCCATCTCTTCAGCTCCGAAGTCAAAGTTCAATGAATCATTATTTACTTGCGTGTTGTCAAACCATGCGTGATTGTTATCGGGAATCGAAGCAACCGTCATGTTGTCCAAAGCAGGTCCAGGGTTCGTTTGTAGGTCTACATTTCCATCTACTTGACTCGCGTCATCGCATGCATTCTCTTTGAAGGGCGATTGCTCTTCCATGAAATCCTGCGAACAGCTGCATCATGAAAATATTACACCTTGATCAAACACTTATGCGTGACTCAAATAACAATTCATTTCAAAGAATACTTACTTCTGACTCATATGATATAACTCAGATGGCGTTGGCTGCAACGGTTCTGCTACTTGTGTAGACGGTCCAACATTATTTTATGCATGATGGTAGTAAGGACCATAACTATACAATATATGACGGTCATTAACAACAATTGGGAGAACCAAAATATAACATGTTTAGAAGACCTTCAAAGTTGGGCTTACCTCTGCGTCATGTATCCAATACTTTCCTGCATGGGATATGGAAAGCTAGAATGCAGATTCTGTGTATAATTCATATACGGGGGGTACGCATAGAACATTTGATGTTGTCCATACTCTGAAACGCTAGAAGGAGGAATACTATTTAGTGATGGCATTAGAGGAGTTGGACGGAACGGTGCCGCTGGAACGGGTCTTGAAGCAGTAGGTGCTTCTACCACCAGCCTTGTCGTTTTCACAACAAATAACTCTATAGTCTTACAAGCGGCAGAAAATATTAACTCAACATCACCATCGTCAACAATTTTAATTGCCTTAGAACCGGAATCAGTTGGCCAGTTGCAAACTAACTCAATATCAAATTGCTCTGAATTAATCATTGTTGACTTGAATATCGAGGCTTTTAATTGCATCAAGTTACAACCTTTGAGAACTTTGACAGGTTTGAAAGATCCACCTTCGTATTTCCCACACTTTCTATCATCAATAACCAACTCACCATCGAAGTAGCATATTATCGCAATAAACTTAGGAGCCATTCTAATTTACAAAAACAAAAAAGAATATATTACCAAAAGTGAAAGATCCAGAAAAACTAAAATTTAGGGTTTTGAAATTCAAACCTTCTGATGAATCAAACGACGGAGAATAGAGTCTAGTTGACGCAAATCTGAAGTTGCTGATGGATCGGAGCTAAAACTAATGAAGGGGTTAATTTCGGAAGTTGATTTAAGGTATTGGGTTTCTTTTTTTTCAATATTTAGAAAGTAAGAAAGTGAGGAGGAAGAGAGTGAAAGCTCTCTGTATATCACGTCTTAGCGTTATTTCAAATGACGTGTACCAGCGTTATTTCAAATAACGTAGAAAACGTGAGATCTTAAAAAACATAATCTTACACTTGCGTTATTTAGGATAACGCGTGAACGCGTTATCCTAAATAACGCCTTTATCTGAGTTCTTCAAAGCATAATTAAAAATCAATAAGACCGTTATTCAGGATAACGCGAACGAGCGTTTTTTAAGATAACGCGCCTTGGGTTCAACAGAAATTCAAAGGGGATTTAAACTTAAAACACCTTCTTGCATCATCCTGAATAACGCAGGCATGCGTTATTTCAAAAAACGCTAGTGTAAAATAACTGATTTTAGCTGATGTGACATAAACCAGGCTACGGCTGTAATAAGTTTTGAAACTAGGCTAAATGTGTTATAAGTTTATAAAAGGTGGCCAAATTGAAAAAAAATCCTTATTTTTATTTAATGCGGCACATGGTTTCACTGTCTGAGATAAGATAGGATAAGACATCCCCAGCCTAAAACTTTGAAAATGAACGAGAAGATTTATTATTTTATATTTCATTTTTCTTTACAGCAATAGAAGTTACCTCGCCATGATTTGATAAGATTTTAGGGTGAAATACGCTGGTATTTTTGTACGGGTTTATGACTGGAACCATCAGTAAATTTTACGGTGATTTTGAGCTTTCAACGGCGTATAGCTATTCATATGTTGTGCTAGATTTAAGGAGATATTTTCATAGTGACCAAATTTCTTTATAATGTCTATTTATATTCACGTTCGACGTTTAAGTTCCTACATACCCATATGAACACCAATCACGATCAAACTTGAAATCCTACATTAATTAATTATTGCTGATTTAATCAAATATGTTTCATTGAAAACGGTGATTGTTTGAATAATAGCCTTTTAAAAATGTCCAATTTAGATAAAAATAAATCAATTTTATAATTCCCTAATATAATAATAATAAAATATTATTATTGGCCATACTCGACCAGAATCTCTTATAGTTTCGTAATAAAATATCTTGAGTTGAATTCCAAGCTAAAACGATATCCAGTAAATTTGAAACCCCCTATATTTATATAAATAAACGTTATAATTAATAACTGAATTCCATAACGACTATTTGAAATTTTGATTTGGACATAAAACAAACCCAACTATATGAAATCTCGATTTTTCTGCTTCATTAGAAAAATATTATCCAATGCATTCAGACGTTTCTTGTTTCGAAGAAATCCGACTTATTTTGGATCCGATACGCTCAATTAAAGTTGAAAACGTTATATTACCAACTACCACGCCGCTGCAGCTCGTTTTATAATTAAATTGTATACTAAACGTTTTATCGTTGTTAAATAAACAAGATCATTAATGTAATTTCAATATAAACAATATTAAACCTTATTATGTTGCCAATTCATATTATACTGCAAATTCAACATTTTCCGACAACTATGGAATTTACATTATTATTTTATTGTTTATATTAATAAAATATTTAAAATTAATTAATTCAAGCTAATCAAAATCCAAAATAATATTTAAACCGTATTTAAATATTTGATTAAATGGTTAAAATTCTGGACCGTTACACTTTGTGAGTTCATGTTACTTTTAGATATAAACATTTAACAAGCAATCCTGGCATGTTTATAGATCTAGATCTAGACCTGTTAAGAATCTGATTCATACCTAAACAGTTTTGTTATTACATGTATTCTTTTGTACACATGATCTGCTGTTCAGTTTTTATATGCCTATTTCTGATATGCCTATTTCTGTTATCATATGCCTATTCTATTATTATGCCTATTATGTTCTTCTTCCTATCTCATTCCCTTTTTATTTTAATAGCCTCTTCGAGCCTAGGCCAATATCGCTGAAATATGCGTAGGAACAAACTTGGGTTAAATTGGGGATGATTGGGAAAGGTAATTTGGGGGCATAACTTGTATTATGAATCATGATAGGAATTTAGGGGCATAAACTATATTGTGAAATGTGACCAAAATCTAGGGCATATCTAGACTGTGAATTATGACTTGTGGTTTGGGGAATATAAATCTGTAGGCTTAATTTAAAGATTAAGCGGGACATGTTAATGAAACTGTAAGTAACCTGTGAAACATGTTGCATTTTATGTATACATGTTAACTTGTAATACTTAACTTGTTTAATCTGTGGGGGTTATATACATATAAACCTGTTTATCTGTGGGTGAGGTTAAGTAAACATGTTGAATCGGTGAGGTTAAATAAATCTGTAGGGGGTTATATGAACCAGTTAAACTAACCTGTTTTATTTGTTGGGGTTATGTAGGCTTATTAATCTGTTAGGCATAACCTGTCAAAAATCCTAGTTAATTGGGGATACAAGCCTAAGGGGTGGCTTGTGTCATTTGTTGTGTGGGGCCCATATCAGTCAGTGACCCAATCTGGTATTAAAGAGAGACCCAGCACTAGGGAGGGGACATGGCACACTTACTGAACTGATTATAAGAAGTTCATTTGGGTAGAGGTGTTCTGATGGCGCGTTCCAACGGAGTCATGTGCGTGTATGAGTCTGGCTTGCTTGGGGAAATAAGCGGCTATAACACTTGTAAATAAGTCTATGTCCTTCTGGTGGTTGCCACTTTAGGAAGAAATACACCCTACTGTCGGGCCGGCACAGGGTATTTACGTGGTAGGGAGCCGATTGGTGGGGGTAGTAATTAGGGCACATCTAGTCCTATTTAGGTACCTGTTATTTCTAGGTGGGGTAACAACCGTTATTTCTGTTTAGGTACTTGTTATTCCTATTGATCCCTTAAAAATCCACACGCACATTGAGCTACCAAATATGAGCAGAAGCCAACGGAACGAACGTCATCAGGGTCGATCGTGCATAGTCCTGTCCGAGGCACTCAAAATGACTCACAAAAGGTAGGGAGCAACCATACAGAACAAGATTCAAATGTTTATCCCTTAAAGGACCGAGCCTGAGTAGAACTACGAAGAAAGAACTCACAACGTTTTTACAAGCCCATGTCTTCAACCAGAGCCAGATGCAAGTCGTAACTAGGGCGTAGAAGCACAGGTCGGCCGTTTGTATCGGAACGAGGCCACTCAAATACCAAAACAAGACAACTCGTCCATCTAACATAAGTGGGGACGACTATATAGCACAGCCATATAGAAAAATGGCACGGTACAAAGACGGTGAAGCTTGAACGTCCTTGAGCCAAGGAGATCAGTCGTGCAAAATTCAAAGAAGAATCTATTCCAATCCCACGCTCTGCTCTTATAAAATCGCTTGACCATAAGTATGATCTTAGTCGCCCCTCATTTCACAATCAAAAGAATCAGATAACTATTCACCAAGTGCCAGATATAGCCATGTCCGAAGGGCATTGACTAAAGTCGCTCACTCGGCTACTAAAAACGATCGCTCCTATAAAGTTGCACGCACATGATAGCTGGATACAGATACAGACAACTGGCAACAACTAGGCAGTGGAATTTTGGTAATTACCGGCTGAAACGATTAGTCGCTTGCATATATGAACTTCAACTCATTTCTCCGGGGAGGCTCGCCTATAAATAGGCCATGGGTTCCAACATAAAGGGGATCCAATCTTCGGAACCACAAAAGTGCTGCTAAATTCTATCTTATATCATTCCTTAAACATTTGAACCATCTTCTCCATTCAAAGGTTCATCACCGATTTGGCCATGGCGTCCAGTACAACCTTGCAATCAGAAAATCAAAGACATCCTACTTCTCAATCATCCATCCATCATTCTCCTCTTCAAACTCTACCATTTTCTCATGAAAACCCAGGATTGACATGTATGAATGAGATTATGTTGAGTGAATATAAAGATGTATGTGAAAAGAGAGTTGGTGTATTTTGTAATCTCCATTTTAAGAATGCAAGTAATCTTCATAGTGGATGTAGGCCTGGCACAAGGCTGAACCACTCTAAATCTCATCTGTATTTTTCCTTATTCCCATTTTTACTTTCAATTGTTATTAAGTACGGCTCCATTTATTTTCCTATCGTATCAATGAAGTACAATTATAGTACCTTTGGTGTTTAAGCCGTTTTTTGGTGTAAACATTTGGCGACCACCATGGGGCGGTGTTCGTAATTCCTTGCCTCGTTCTTCCTTTCAGTCTCAGTAATCTAAAAAATCCTAAATCATTTTCTCCCTCGAAGCCATGGCCGGATCTAAGAAGAGTGGCAAATCTACTAAATCTACCGCGACCAGTGAGGGTAATAATGTTAATGAATCTACACCGCAAACTTTGAACCAAGAGCTGGGGAAACCCCTAGGTTATCTGTAACGCGAGATGAGTTGAATGTGGCTGTAACAGATCTGAATGAGAAAATGGATGCTACGACGAAGATGATGATGGAAAGGTTTGAAGTCCTGATTAATGCTCAAGCCAATCTTCTGCCACCAAATGCTCCAAATAATGTTGATGAAGAAGAGGACTCATCAGCCTCAGACCCTAGTCGATCCCACTTCTTAGTGTAAGACAAGGAAGAGGCTGGCGTTGAGGACTCTAAGGCCAGATCCCCGCAGCGTAAAGATAAATGTGCGACTCAGAGTATCGCAAGTCCCCCCAAAAGGACACCTCCCAAAACAGGTGCAAGGCATCGAAGCTCAAATCGTTATCGCACTGATAAGAACATCGATGCCGATCCTGTGGAACAAGCAACTGACGAGAGACGCATCATAGACATGATCTTGCATATAATGTAGGAGAAAGCAACCCGAGAGGATGAAGAGAGAGAGAATGGGAATTTTCACCCAGCAAAAATGCGTTTATAGAAAAGATCCGTCAAGCAAAGTTCCCCAAGAAATTCATGCCACCAACAATAGCACCTTATGGCGGAGTTGGAGATCCGAACATCTATCTATTCAAATTCAACTAACACATGAATGGATCTAGGGCTACCGACGAAGTAAAGTGCTTATACTTTCTTGTGTGCTTAGAAGGTGTGGCCTCGCTATGGTTCACCAGACTTCCACCTAAGTGTATTGATCAGTTAGCTGATTTGGCAAGGAGATTTCAAGATCAATTCCGACTACAAACCACCAAAGCAAGGGATGTGATGTCATTCAGCGAAATGGAATGAGTGCCTGAGGAAACCATAAAAGCTTTCCTTACACGCTTCCACGCTACAGCAGCAGAAGTCATAGAACCAGAGGCTTGGTACTTGTTGGCAGCCCTGAAAGGAGCCATCGTTAAGAAGTTAGAAGTCGGGAAATGGCTCAAGATGAAGAAACCAAAGACTTTAAAGAAGTTCTATAAGAAAGCTGAAGAATATATGAGTGTAGAAAATGAAGCCCCAAATGTTCAGAAGGTTATTGAGAATAGCGCTGCTAGAGAAGGAAAAAGTAATGAGTTCCGAGCTGAGCAGAAGAACGACACAGGGCAAAAGAGGGGGAACGACGAGAAGGATAACAGAGCCTATAAGAAGACACAACTGTATAAGCAATCCGAATTAACCCTCCTAAACCAAACTCCAGAAAGAATTTACTTCACCGCAAAGGATTCAGGTATCTTTCCTCAGATGAAGCCATAGAAGATAACTGAGCAACAAGCAAATTCCGACAAATTCTGCCGGTTTGACAACCAACCAGGACACAAGATCAACGAATGTCGACACCTGAAGAGTTTAATCGAAGAACTCATCAGGAAGAATCTACTCCAATAGTATGTGAAAAATCCTAAAAACGCTCTGGTTGCGCAAGGGCATAATAATACGGTCATTCAACCCGACTCAAGTGAGGAAGCTCAAATATCAGTTGATTCAAGACCAGTAATCAACATGATATTTGGAGGGCCTCACCTGGCTGGAAACAGTTGGGCAGATATGGAAAAGTATGCTAATGAGTTGAAGGAAGCCTCAAGAGAAGAAAGATGTATGATCTTGAGCAATGATCTTCCAATGAAAATGCCCAAAACTTCGACCGATGATGTGATATACAAAGACAAAGATGCAGACGGGTTAGTTACACCAGCTATTGATGCCATGGTGATCACAATTGGTCTTGGCCCTGCAGTTGCAAAAGGATCCTGGTTGACACAGGGGCATTTGTTAATGTGATATTCATAAGCTCATTCCAGAAAATGAATCTCCCTATGGACGAAGTACGCGCATATCCAAATAAGATCCACGGTTTCACGAGTCATCCTACACAACCCATCGGTACAATGGACTTACTCGTGGAATTGGCAGACGCAGGGCGCAAGGTCACTATGGTGCAAACTTTTTTCCTGATAGATGAGTTCTCATTCTATAACGCTTTCCTTGGGAGGCTAACTCTTTCAGGCTTTAAGGTTGCACTGGCTTCATGGTGTCTGATCATGAAGTTTCCAACTGAAAAAGGGATTGGTGTGATTAAAGGCGACCAGATCGCTGCAAGGGATTGCTACGTGACAGAGTCAAGGGAGGCTAAGAAAAAAGACTCAGGAAAGGATGCGGAGGCTCTCCCCCGCATTCACAAACTCCCTTTATATCAATTAAAGAAGGGTCCATGCACTGGCGAACACAGTGGAGCGCAAAAAGAAATCGACCCTAGGAAAGCTAGTGCAGAGGACGAAAGAGTGACATCGGCCGAAATCACAATCCTTATAGCTATAATTCCAAAGGACCCAAACTGTGCATTGAATATAGGATCTCAGTTAAGCCCCGAACTAAAGAGTCAATTGGTTGTCTTTTTAAGAGCTAATTTGGATGTGTTCGCGTGGAACCATTCTGACATGAGCATCATATCTCCAGATATCGCAGTCCATAAGCTAGACATTGACCGCGTGTTCCATCTGTTATGCAAAAAAGGAGAACCCAGGGGCCGGAGAGGTCGCGCGCCTTAAAGGAAGAAGTCTACAGGTTAATGGAAAATGGTTTTATCAAATAATCTACCTATCCGAAATGGGTTTCCAACTCTGTGCTCGTAAAGAAAGCAAACGGCAAATGGTGAGTCTGTGTAGATTACTCAGACCTCAATAAAGCTTGTTGGAAAGAGAGTTTTCCTCTCCTTAGAATCGAACAGCTAGTGGATTCTACGATCGGTCATGAGTTATTGTCATAAAGAAACAAACGGCAAATGGCGAGTCTGTGTAGATTACTCAGACCTCAATAAAGCTTGTCGGAAAGATAGTTTTCCTCCCCCTAGAATCAACCAGCTAGTGGATTCTATGACCGGTCATGAGTTATTGTCTTTCATGGATGCATATTCCGGTTACAATCAAATCATGATGTACGGGCCAGACCAGGAAGACACAAATTTCATTACTGATCTTGGCTTATATTGCCACAAGATGATGCCATTTGGCCTGAAAAATGTGGGGGCAACTTACCGACGATTGGTAAATGCTATGTTCAAAAAACAAATTGGTAGGACAATGGAAGTCTATGTCGATGATATGTTGGTAAAGTCTAGAAGAGCAGAAGACCATTTAGAAGATCTAGGCCAGATGTTCGATATCCTACGACAATATGGCATGAAGCTTAATCCCTTAAAATGTTGTTTCGGGGTTGGTTCGGGCAAGTTCCTAGAATTTATGGTCAACGCTAGGAGCATAGAACCTAATCCCATCAAAATATCAGCTTTGAGAGAAATGCGCCCCCAGGAAAGAGGAAAGAACTTCAACGTTTAAACGGGAAGATTGTGGCCTTAAATCGCTTCATATCCAGGGCAACGGACAAATGTATTCCATTTTTCGTTGCCCTTACGAAAGGAAAGAGATACAGTGGACCTTTGAATGTCAGAAAGCCCTTGAAGAACTGATCCAACACATGGCCACACCTCCCATGTTATCAAAACCTAGTGACGGAGAAGATCTATTTCTATACCTAGCGGTATCCGCCCATGCTTTGAGTGAAGCATTGATTAGGGAAAATTTGAAGGTACAAAGACCAGTCTATTACATCAGTAAGAGGTTATCTAGGGCAGAATTGAATTATCCAAAGCTTGAAAAACTCGCTTATTGTTTGCTTATTGCATCAAAGAAACTTCGGCCCTACTTTCTGCCCATGCAATTAAAGTTCTCATGGATCAGCCTCTAAGGCAAGTTTTGTTCCGACCAGAGATCTCCGGAAGATTATTAAAATGGAATATTGAGTTTAGTCAATATGACATTACATATCATCCTCGAAAAGCGATCAACGGGCAAGCGCTCGTTGATTTTATCGTAGAATTCACCGACCGAGGAGAGTCAAAAGAGGAAGATGATATTGAAGCTAACGTCTAGTGGAAATTATTTGTTGACAGAGCCTCAAACGATTACTGTTCTGGGGCATGGGTAGTCTTGGAAACCCCCGAAGGAAGATCTCTATGCTATGCGCTAAGGCTAGAATTTCCATCGACAAATAACGAAGCTGAGTATGAAGCTCTCATCGCAGGAATAAAGCTAGCAAAAGAATTACAGATAAAAACTATACAAATCCTCAGCGATTCCCAGCTGGTGGTATGCCAAGTTCTAGGAGAATTCCAAGCCAAAATGGGTAACTTGCCGGATTATCTTTCAAAAGCCTTGGAACTATTGGAGGCGTTTGAGCATGACTCCATATCTTACACTCCCAGAGGAGAAAAAACCAAAGCTGATTCATTGGCACACACAAGAGATGAACAACTTATGGGGTTAGTTCCGGTGGAAGTCCTTTCCAGCCCAAGCACGGGGCATACCGAGATGGATTGGGTCATGGACATAACCGATGAACCAAACTCATGGACGTCACCAATCAAAGAATGCCTCATAACCGGGGCACTCCCGGCGGAAGCCAAGCAGCGAAGGAAGATTTTACGAAAAGCCTCTTTTTATCTCGTTCAGGATGGTCGACTATACAGATGTGAATTTTCTACACCCTTACTTCGTTGTGTTACAAAAAAAGAATCAAAGGCAATTATGGCGGAATTACACGAAGTGGAATGTGGAGGCCATACCGGTGGACAAACTTTGGCTAAGAAAATCTTGTGATACGGTTACTTCTGGCCAAATATCAATAAAGACTCCATGGCCTACACTAAAAAGTGTGACAGATGCCAAAGATTTGCCAAGATTCCAAGGATGCCATCAACGGCTATAACCCATATGGTCAGCCCATGGACATTTGCTATTTGGGGCATCCATCTCATAGGAGCTCTTCCCACTGCAAAATCCAGTTTTAAATATGCAATTATCGCCATTGATTACTTCACAAAATGGGCCGAAGCAGAACCACTGGCCACCATAACTTCAAAGAAAGTTATTAATTTTGTCTTGAAAAATATCATATGAAGGTTCAGGTACCACAAAAAATAATCACAGACAACGACACCCAATTTGAAAGTGAAGAATTCCAAAGTTTCTGTGCTAAGTATAAGATCCAGAAAAGCTTTACAGCAGTCGTCCATCCACAAGCGAACGGGCAAGTGGAAGCAGTAAACAAAATCATCAAAAGGACCATTAAGAAGCTGTTAGAGAAGTCCAAAGGTGGTTGGGCAGATGAACTCCCACTAGCATTATGGGCATAACGCACCACGCATAAAACTGCGACCGGGCATACTCCCTTTTCTTTATCTTATGGCTCTGAAGCAATGATACCAGTGGAACTGGAAGTCCCCACCCATAGAAGGATATACTTTGATCACAAAGAAAATGAGAGATTGCAACTCGAAGCCCTCGACCAACTCGAGGAAAGAAGAAAAGAAGCAGAACTCAGAGTAGCTGCACATTAGAGAAGGGTGGCAAGGCATTTTAATTCAAAAGTCAGACACAGGACTTTCGAAATTGGAGACCTTGTGCTGAAGAAAATCATGACCGGTATTGGAGTGTTTGGACCCAGTTGGGAAGGGCCCTATGTTATAAACCAAAAACTCCAAGATGGTACTTTCAAATTGGCTACCACATATGGAATCCAGATTCCACGAGCATAGAACAGTGAGCACATTCATCGTTATTTTTTGTAATACACTATTCGAATACACGGCAAGGGCTGTAAATACTTGCAAAAATTTCGCATTTGAATTTTGTACATAAAATGAATGAATATGGAATTACGTTTGCAGATAAGAATCACACATTTACAAAATCCCTGCTAAAAATTGACTTCTTTATGTAGGCAAACGAGTGACTAGTGAGAGCCAAGCTAAGGAGTCCCGTCTTTCATCATGAAACACCAAACCTTTTGGCACTCGTACAGCAAAAGGATTGGCACCAAACTAAGGAATCAGTGAAGAGGTGAAAGCAACTCAAAATGTCCCATGGTTAAAAATTTCTAAACTCTATAAAAGAGGCACCTTCTTAGGTGCAAAACATGAGTTCTTTGACTTAAGAAGCAACTCGATAAGATGAACTTATGTCTGCCTCCCGTGGTAAAGCATAAAGTCGGAAAAACTGACATTAAAAAAAATGGGGAGCATCTTGTTAGGTGAAGGACACGAATTCTTTGAATCGATTCAAAACTCGATAAGATGAATTAGTGCCCGCTCTCTGGATCAAACATGCTAGAAGGACCAACACAAAGAAGAAATCCTAGTCTAAAGGGGGTATCCAATTTTGTTCTTTGTTGTTAACCAAGTCAAACAAAGCTAAGATTGGATTACAACATTGAAACCTAAGTCCTCCCATGGGGGCACGCATTCAAAATCCATCTCCGAAGGACCAGGGTCACCGAGTTAGTGAGACAAGGGTTGAATGCATCCTAAATATACAATAACATATATACAAACGTATATCTAAGTTAAAATACCCAAATAACTTAATTACTAAAGTTAAAGAGCGACATGGAACTTATCAATTAAGATAAATATGAAAAGTTGATCGTTTTTAGCTCAATAAACCCATAATAAACCAATTATGATGACGTATTAGTAACGCGCTGTAATTACGACACTAACGCATGATCGTCAGGGAAATTATAATATAAAATACAGGTAAAAAAATGTTGCTAAAAAGGGTAAAAGGACATGGTGTGGCAGACAAAGCACAAGAGCATCGTAAAGCCAGCAAAACAACCATTTGTCAATCCTATAAATGTCAAAGGTAAACACAAGTCACAAACCAGCATAATGTCATGAGCGAGGGTCGGCACCCGCTTATACAACCGGTCTAAAAGTTCAAAAGGGAAACCACCAAAGATGGAACAAGAAGGCTACAGATCCCTGACCTTTCTAGGCCTACCTACCTTCCTCTTAACTTGAGCAGAACAGGATGGAAGTTAATCAACATGATCAGAAACCACCGACTCGACATCTCCTAGAGCAAAAGAGGCAACCACGCTATCTTTGGATCTAAGGGCATGAATTAACTTCGCCTTATCATCTTCTAAAACAGAAATATGCTCAAGATTGTCTTTATGGAGCTTTTGGAGATCGCAAGCCAATGTATGCCAATCGTTCATCTGTTTTGCATAGTGGTTTTTGAATAGATCCATTTGCTTTCCAAATTGATGCACAGTAGTTTCGAGATAGGCTAACATCTGATCTTTCGCGGCAATCATATCACAAGAAAAGGTCGAATCAGACGGAGATATTCACGTTAGATGGTACTCCCTGTAAGCACCACCCCCAGAATCGCTTAGCAAGCCTAGGATTGCATGGCCCAGGAACATGACGCGACCTACTAATGATAGTCTGAAGCTCTGTATAAGATGGATGGGAGGGGGAATTCACAGATAGCTGACCAGTTGACTGAATCTCGTCCATCGGAACATCCAAATCAAAGTATCTTTCCAGTCAACGTCATTCTGGGACGAAACCATCCTGTAGATGGACCAGTGAAAAGTTATGCAAACAAAGTATTTAAAGGGATGACCAAACAAGTTTTTCTCTAAAAAAGGAGAGGAAAGAAAGAAGCCAGGAACAACCCTTCAGCAAAAACATAAACGAAGCAAGATGGATTTACTCTGAGATTTCAACAAATCATAAATTCCAAAAGAAGAACAAGCATAATTAAGAATCGACAAACCTATGCTATGCAAAGTGGCGATAGAAAGAAACGCGGAGTTTTTTAGTTGGGAAACCTTGTTGAAGGAAAATAAAAGTGAAATAAAATGAGACATAAGTAATTAAAGGGAAGATTAAAGGACATACATCAAGAGCATTCTCACCACATCAACTCGATACTCGATTGCAGAAATAAGTGTCCCATCAAAATCCAGCTGGCATGATCATTTCCCCATGATGTGACTATTGGTAATGATGAAAAGATAATTCAAACATCTCGCCCACAAAAAGGAATGACATCAGTCTACCGTAGTGAAGCAATCCTGAGTTTTGCATGAACGACCCTTCAGTAAATCATATTAAATCTACCAAACAATGTTGCGACCAGTCATGTCGAAGCCAGTAATTCTTTGTTAATTTTTTTTTACAGACTTCGAGGGGCAAATGTTGATCCCTTAAAAATCCACATGCACATTGAGCTATCAAATTTGAGCAGAAGCCTAAGGAACGAACATCATCAAGGTCGATCGTGCATGGTCCTGTCCGAGGCACTCAAAAAGACTCACAAAAGGTAAGAAGCAACCATACAAAACAAGATTCAGATGTTTATCTCTTAAAGGACGGAGCCTGAGTTAGAACTACAAAGCAAGCACTCATAACGTTTTTATGAGCCCATGTCTTCAACCAGAGCCAGATGCAAGTCGTAACTCGGGCGCGGAAGCACAGGTCGGTCGTTTGTATCAGAACGAGCCACTCGAATACCAAAACGAGACAAGTCGTCCAACTAACATAGGTGGGGTGACCATATAGCACAGCCATACAGAAAAATGGCAAGGTACAAAGATGGTGAAGGTCGAACGTCCTTGAGCCAAGGAGATCAGTCGTGCAAAATACGAAGAAGAATTGATTCCAGTCCCACGCTCCGCTCTTATAAAATCGCTCGACCATAAGTATGATCTTAGTCACATGCTCATTTCACGATCAAAAGAATCAGATAACTATTCACCAAGTGCCAGATATAGCCATGTCCAAAGGGCATTGACTAAAGTCGCTCCTCGACAACTCAAAACAATCGCTTCTATAAAGTTGCTCGCACATGACAGCTGGATACAGATACAGACAGCTGGCAACAACCAGGCAGTGACATTTTGGTAATTACTGGCTGAAACGATCCGTCACTTGCATATATGAACTTCATCTCATTTCTCCGGGGAGGCTCACCTATAAATAGGCCATGGCTGCCAACATAAAGGGGATCCAATCTTTGGAACCACAAAAGTGCCACTAAATTCTATCTTCTATCATTACTTAAACATTTGAACTATCTTCTCCATTCAAAGGTTCATCACCGATTTGGCTATGGCGTCCAGTACAACCTTGTAATCGGAAAATCAAAGACATCCTCCTTCTCAATCATCCGTCTGTCATTCTCCTCCTCAAACTCTACCATTTTCTCATGAAATCCTAGGATTGATATGTATGAATGAGAGTATGTTGAGTGAATATAAAGATGTATGAGAAAAGAGAGTTGGTGTATTTTGTAATTTCCATTTTAAGAACGCAAGTAATCTTCATAGTGGATGTAGGCCTGGCATAAGGCTGAACCACTCTAAATCTCGTCTCTATTTTTCCTTATTCGCATTTTTACTTTCAATTGTTATTAAGTATGACTCTATTTATTTTCTTACTGTATTGGTGAAGTACAATTCTACTATCTTTGGTGTTTAAGCCATTTTTTGGTGTAAACAATTCCTGCTTGGGATTAAACCCATTACTAGAAGTACACCTAGGTCTACAATTAAGTTTATGTTGGGATCATTTTATTTCCCTTAAGTAGTTGGAAAACGCTTAATGCAGTATATTAGTATCGGTGCAGAGAAAAATATTTGAGAAGCATAATTTACTCTGTTTATCCTGCTTATTCTGTTCAGCCTGTTCATACCTGTTATATAATATCGTTATCTCTCATCTAGTTTATATGCCTATCATGATAATTTTACTTATTTATATGCTAAAAGTCACTGGACTCGCAAGACTTTATGTTTGACCCATTTTGTTTCCTTTTCTCTCTCTTCCTCCCCCTCCCCCAGGTTCTTAGTGTGGGAACGCTCAGGCTTGATTAGGACTCTCTCTTCTTTTTCTGCTTGAATTTGGATTTGCTTTGATGTATCATTTTGACTACCTGCCTACTTGTTTATAGCTACTTATGGGGATTATGATTGTTCATTTTTGTACTTTGATGGTTTTTAGCGCAATACAGATGTTTTTATATGATGTATTTTATTCCAGTATTTCAGTCTGATGTTGTAACTGGATTTTGAGACCACGATGTTTTCTGTTGGAAATAAAGTTTTAAATTTTCGCTGTAATTTTATATATCTGTCTTGTGAGATTATGTTCTGTTTACCTATAATGCTTCACAGAACTTAATGCATTCTGTTAAGAGTAACATTAATGGACGCGGGTTATCACATTTGGTATCAGAGCTGAAGGTTATAGGATCGGATAAAAAGGTTTTGAAAATTATTTTCAAAAGGTTTCAAAAAGAAAATATTTTCAGAAGAAAAGTCTGTTTTTGGGAAACATATTCCTAAAGCCATATAAAATATCTTCGATCCTTTGTTTGAATCCCTTTTTCCTTTTCTTTTCAGCATGTCTGGGGAACCGAATATTCCCGAGGGTGTTCAGATACCAACTTGGTTCCGTAGATATCTTGAGGTTACAGCACCTGCCGAAGGCTAAGCAAACGCCCTCCCCCACCTGCAGTCGTTGTTCCTCCTTCTCCACGAGCGGATAATTTCTCTAAGATATGCAAGGATTCCTGTGCTATGGGAGGAAAGTCATTCCGAGGAAGTAAGAATTTTGTGGAAGCATTGAATTGGCTAAAGGGGAGGGAGAACTTATTTGGGCTTTTCGAGGTTGATGACCGTAGAAAGATATAGTTAGCTACATGGCAACTTAAGGACAAGGCTTCATTCTGGTGCAAAGTGACACAAGAAGGGCATCCAGTAGAAACTCGGGATGATTTCCGATAGAGTCGAAACGAAGTTTCTTTCTCAGGCAGAAGAGAGTATGCAAATGGAGAGGTTTCTGGCACTTATGCAAGGAAATATGTCTGTCAAAGAGTATGTTAACAAGTTTAATCAGTTGGCAAGATTTGTCTGGAACTTGTGAATACTCCACATAAGAAAGCTTTAAGGTTTGCAAGAGGATATAATCATCCCCTTCAAGCATTGGCATTATCTCCCATTCCGATGGCGGCTACTTTTGACAGACTGGTTGATATGGCATTGATGCACGAAGATGGAAAAGAGGAGAAAAAGGAGGCTAAGACCGATGAGACACAAAACAAGAAAGCGTGGCCTAAGAAAGATCAGGAAAAGAAGGGTGGAAAGCATGACAAGCTCAAGGAAAGAAGAAATGTCATGGTTGTAGGAGCTTGGGTCATTTGGTCAAAGATTGTAGAAAAATGAAGAATGCTTTCTTCCACTGAGGTGAGGTCGTACACTTATTCTAGGGAGTGCCTGAAGAAGCAAAGACAAGGCCAAAGGGCTGGATCTTCTGGAGGGCAAGTGCATGTTCTCGAGGCCAGTGTACCGGATAGCGGTAGGAAAGTTTCTATTGAAGGTTTGATTTCCCTTTCGATCAGCCTACTAGGACACTTTTTGATTCGGGCACTTCTCACTCTTTTATATTTGATCGTGTGGTTGAGTCTCTGCACCTTAGTGCCAGTATTGTTTTTGATCACATTATTATCTCAAACCCCATTGGGGGCATGGCTCATTTGTCTATGATTTATCAAGTTTTGAGGATTTCTGTGTTGGGCATTGAGTTTGAGTGCGATGTATATGTGCTAGGTTTTATGGGTTATGGTCTGATTCTAGGGATGGATTGGCTAGCCATTTATGGTGCCATTTTTGACTGTGAGTGGATCAAGGTCATTAGATTTTTGACTTGTCGAGGGAGGACTCTCGAGATTTCTTGTGACCCAAAGAGATCTGTTATGCTTAGTTTCCTAGAATCACTTGATGCTTCTGTTGATGATTTGCGATCTATAACTGTTTTCTGTGAGTATCTGGATGTTTTTGAGGATGTTAGGGGCTTACCTCCGAGGCATGAGATTGATTTCAGGATATACTTGGTGGATAATGCGAAGCCAGTCGCATTGCCTGTGCCCCACATGGCTCCCAATGAAAGGAGGGAGCTTAGCAAGCAAGTAGAGGAGCTACTTGAGAAAGGGTTTATTAGGCCAAGCATATTAGAATGGAGTGCCCCTATCGTATTTGCAACTAAGGCGGATGGCTCGCTTCGCTTATGTGTGGGTTACAGTAAGTTGAATAAGATCACCAAGAAGAATATACACCCACTTCCGAGGATTGATGATCTATTTGACCAGCTTGTTGGTGCATTTGTTTTCTCTCAGTTCGACTTGGCCATGGGGTTTCATCAGTTGAGGGTGGACGAGGACAGTATAAACAATACCGCTTTCAGAATCCAGATGATTTCTTTGAGTGGCTAGTCATGCCTTTTGGGTTGACGAATGCACCAGTGTATTTTGTGGATCTGATGAGTAGGGTGTTCCGGGAAGTTTCTGAATAAGTTCATTGTGGATGATATTCTAATCTTCTCGAAGAGTAAGGAAGAGCATGCCCAACATTTAGGGGAGGTTTTGAGGACTCTCTGAGGGCATCAGCTTAAGGAAAAATTCTCTAAATGTCACTTTTGGAGAGAGGAAGTAAAATTTCTAGGGCATGTGGTCTCCAAGGATGAGATAACGGTGGATTTCGTGAAAGTAGTTGCAGTTCAAAATTGGAAGGTTCCAAAGATTGCAATGGAGGTGAGGACTTTTCTCGAGTTAGCGGGCTATTATAGGAAGTTTATCAAGGACTTCACAAAGATATCATCCCCACTCACCAGATTGACGAAGAAGAATCTGACCTTTTCTTGGAGCATTGATTGTGAGAATACTTTTCATCAATTAAAGAGGGCTCTGACAACAGCCCAATCTTGACTTTTCCTGATGGGAAGTAAGTGTTAACAGTGTACACTGATGCATGTGGTACAGGAATTAGAGTCGTCTTGATGCAAGAGGGAAGGGCAGTGTGCTATGGTAATAGACAATTGAGAGTTCATGAGAAGAACTACCCGACCTATGATTTGGAGTTGGCTTCTATAGTATTCGCGCTTAAGACTTGGAGAAATTATCTACTTAGAGAGAGGTTCGAGTTGTACATGGATCATAAATCTCTCAATCATCTATTCTCGCAAAGGGATCTCAACTTGAGACAACAGAGATGGATGGAGTTCCTAGCGTTGATGATTTTGAGATTGCTTATACCTCTGGCAAGGGTAGTGTGGTGGTGATCGCATTGAGTAGGCAGAGGATGACTTTGAGTCCTTTTTTCGTAGAGAGGCGGAGCTTGGAGTACATATCGACCTTCGATTTTAGGCCATCTACGGATCTTACACCTGGTTTGTTGGCATCCTTAAAGGAGCAACCTACTCTTATGGATCAGATAGGATCTTCGCTGCGAGAGGACCCACAAATAACATACATCTTGGATAGACTCAATAGAGGGGAGACTTCTAGCCACCTCACTAGATATTCCACGGATGATAGAGGGTGGCTGCGACGAGATGGAAGGCTTTGTGTTCCCCGAGTTGGGAGTCTGTTCAAGACAATCCTTAAGTAAGCCCATCATTTTAGGATGACTATTCATCCGGGCAGTGATAAGATGTACAGAGATATGAAGAGGGTTTTCTTTTGGGCTGGGATGAAGAAAGATGTAGTGAAGTTTGTCTCTCGATGTTTAGTTTGCCAGCAATTTAAAGCTAAGCAGAGGAAGCCTGGCGATTTGCTTCATCCTCTGGAGGTCCCACAGTAGAAGTGGAAGAGCGTCTCTATGGATTTCATCGATGGTTTGCCTAGATCAAGGAAAGGCAACACTAGTATTTGGGTTATAGTAGACAGGCTTACTAAGAGCGCTCATTTCATTCCTGTTAAGAGTAAGAGAACGACAACATGGTTGGCATCAGTTTATCTTCTTGAGATAGTCCGTTTACATGGAGTACCTTCTAGCATTATGAGTGATCGTTACCCTATCTTCACTAGTGAGTTCTGGAAGATCCTGCAAGAGCATTAGGTACACGATTATGTTTGAGCACCGCGTATCACCCTCAGACCAATGGGCAAACTGAGAGAGTGAATAGAGTTCTTGAGGATCTTTTGAGGCTCTGTATCCGAGACTTCGGAGGGACTGGGGAAGAGCATCTTCCGTTGGTTGAATACGTCTACAAGTATAGTTATCAGGCTAGTATAGGCATGGCACCCTTCGAGGCATTGTATGGACGACCTTGTAGATCATCGACTTGTTGGTGGGAGTCCATAGATAGGCTTCTACTTGGACCTGAGATAATTAGAGAAAATTCAGAAAAGATTGATTTTATCCGCAGACCTATGCAGTTAATGCCCCGCTATAACCCTATATCCTATAGCGCACTACCACCGCTACACTTTTAGTCAAATAGCCCATGATTTTGCCTCTCCGCTTTAAGCCCCGCTATATTCCGCTATTCCCGATATATCCCGTTATTTCCGCTATATTTTGTTGTTCCCGCTATATCTTTGATGAAAGAAATGAACTCAAAAATGAAATTTATGCGTTAAAAAAATTGTAAAATTAGGGGTTTCAATTGAATTATTTAATATCTACTTTTAGAAACAAAAATACTCTAATATTCTTGAATTTAATTTAAACGAAAGTTTATGTTTATTTGTCGATATTTGCACATATTTGTATTTAAAATTAAAAATGTACTAACTATAGTTAAATAAAGTGTTAGTATTTCACTTACTTATCACTTATATATTCATAAAAATATTTTAAAGGAGAATATGTTATTTTAGAGTCATCCGCTAGATCCTACTATTTCCTCGCTTTATCCCCGCTATGACTTTTTCGACCTCTGTCGCGTTGGATCCGCTAAGCGCTTTAACTGCACAGCCGCAGACGCATGAAGATAGCCCAGGACAGGCAGAAGACCTACGCAGATAAGAGACGGACTGATATTCAGTTTGAGGTGGGAGACATGGTTTTCATCAAAGTATCACCTTTGAGGAATGTGGTTCGCTTTGGATCTGTAGGGAAGTTGGCGCCAAGGTTTGTAGGGTCATTTCCCATAGTGGAAAGGATAGGTCAGATGGCCTATAGGGTGACACCACCAAAGTGATTGGCGGGCGTTCATGATGTTTTCCACGTTCCTCATTTGCGGAAGTGTCTACACGATATAGCAGAGGTAGTTGAGCCGAGCATGCTTGAGGAAGTAAAGGTAGAACGGGAGGCGAAAGCTAGATGAGTTCTTACCCGTATACTTGGATCATAGGTTAAGAAGCTTCGCAACCGAGAAGTCAAATCGATGAAAGTTCAATGGTGAGAATACCGCAAAGGGGAACTTGGGAGACTGAAGACAAGATTCGTGCTTCGCACCTTTTTTTTCAAGGGTATGTTCTAAATTTCTTTTTCCAAGCTTTTACTCATACTTGCTTATGCTATTTGAGCATATCCTATCGATCGAATCTTCGACCTTTAGGTAGAAAACTAATGGATGTAAACATGTGTTTGAAACATGTTATGTATGATGGATGCAAGTGTTTGCTAGTGTGGTTGCTCGTGGATGCATATACACACACACTAGGCACTAGATCGGCTCAATCACTTACATATTGCATATGGATGTGTGTGCATTTTATATTTTTATGGATGGGAATGATTGTATCATCATATGGAAGTTGCATTTGGATGGATGGTTGTGCACACAAATAGCTTTTACATGATATACTAGGCATATTTGCATACATATTGGATTCATGGCACTAATATAGACTGCATTGAGAAGGTCGACTGAATCTAGGGGTGGCAATTAGACCCAACCGGATGGACCCTGACCCGACCCGTCGGGTCTCGGTTCTAGACGGGTCGTGTTTTGTCGGGTCTGAACTATACTTTTCAAAAAACTGGACCTGACCCGACACGACCCGAGCTTCGGTTCGGTTCGGGTCGATTCAGGTTCGGTTGGATTATAACATTAAACATACATGTATTTCAATGTTTTTTTCTCTGTTCTTTCGGGTCGGGTCCATTCGGGTCGGGTTTGATCGGGTCTTAAATGTATTCTTCATCACCGAGACCCAACTTGAGACCCATCGGGTTCGGGTTTTTTCCGATCGGTTCGGGTTTTCGGTTCTCGGCTCAAATTGCCAGCCCTAACTGAATCAGTAGACCGCCTGATTTTTCGCATTAGCATAGGGACATATATACACACCTTTGCATATGTTCATATAAGCATTAGAATTATTTTAAGGACAATGGATGCCAGTGATTGATGGATGAGTAGATGATTGATGGAGGTTAGGATACACATTCTTCTTAACTTAGAGATCCGGGGACGAAATCCTTTAAGTAGGGGAGAATGTAACACCCCGTAATTTTAACGGATATTAAAACAGTAACTAAGGAATACGTAATTAAATATTGGAAACTAAGTAAAATGGACCGTACTATTGCATTCGTCTCGGAATTCTGCTTAAGATCGACTCTCACTTTGCGTAAAATGGACATCGTATGAGAAAGTTATTAAGCTTAGAAGTTTGTATACGTACAAGAGAATTATATATATATATATCAACTCAGAAAATTGGAATGTAATCAAATAAATTGAGCGGGAGAACCAAGCGGGAACATGGTTCATTGGTTCTGACCCACACCTAGGTTAGGTCGAGCCAGGACACGTGGGTCGACCTATGGGTCGACCCAGGTGAGGGTGGGTCAACCCAATAGGGATCCGACCGAATTCTTTTTCCTGCACCTGGACGCGATTTTGACTTGGTTCGTTAGTGGTATGCTATACATAGGACAACATTTCTATTGTTTTTATACATAAAAAACAATGGAGACAATGAGATGCTTCCCTAGCTTAGATTGAATTATCCAATTTTTTTCAATAACAGCCTATACACATATAAGGATTTCTTCTGCAACTTCAGCATATTATTCTCTATTCTTTAGATCCAGTCTCTGTGAGTTCATGTTACTTTTAGATATAAACATTTAACAAGTAATCCTGACAAGTTTATAAATCTGGATCTAAACCTATACCTGTCAAGAATCTGATTCATGCCTAAACAGTTTTGTTATTACATGTATTCTTCTGTACACCTGATCCGTTGTTCAGTTCTTATATGCCTATTTCTGATATGCCTATTTCTGTTATCATATGCCTATTCTGATATTATTCCTAATTTTGTTCTTTTTCCTCTCTCGTTCGCTTTTTATTTTTATAGCCTAGGATACCTTCTAGCCTAGGCCGATATCGCTGAAATATGCGTATGAACGAACTTGTGTTAAATTGGGGATGATTGGGAATGGTAATTTAGGGGAATAACTTGTACCATGAATCATGACTGGAATTTGGAGGCATAAACTATATTGTGAAATATGACTAAAATCTAGGGCATATCTAGACTGTGAATTATGACTTGTGGTTTAGGGCATATAAATCTGCAGGCTTAATTTAAAGATTAAGCGGAATATGTTAATGAAACTGTAAGTAACCTGTGAAACATGTTGGGGGTTATGTATACCTGTTAACCTGTAATACTTAACCTGTTTAATATGTGGGGTTATATACATATAAACCTGTTAGTCCGTGGCTTGTTTAATACGTGGGTGAGGTTAAGTAAACATGTTGAATCGGTAGGGTTAAGTAAATATGTTAAATATGTGGGGGTTCTACGAACCCATTAAACTTAACTTGTTTTATTTGTTGGGTTTATGTGGGCTTGTTAATTTGTTAAGCATAACCTGTCAAAAATCCTAGTTAATTGGGGATACAAGCCTAAGGGGTGGCTTGTGTCATTTGTTGTGTGGGGCCCATATCAGTCAGTAACCCATTCTAGTATTAAAAGGGGACCCCGCACTAGGTAGGGGTCACGACACACTTACTGAAATGACTATAAGAGGTTCATTCGGGTAGAGGTGTTCTGATGGTGTGTCCAACGCAGTCATCTGTGTGCATGGGTCCGGTATGCTTGGGAAAATAAGCTGCTATAACACCTGTAAATAGGTTTGTGTCCTTCTGGTGGCTGCCACTTTAGGAACTAATACACCTTACTGTCGAGCTGACACAGGGTATTTACGTGGTAGGGAGCCGATCGAAAGAGGTAGTAATTAGGGTTCATCTAGTCCTGTTTAGGTACCTATTATTTCTGGTTAAGGTAACACCCATTATTTCTGTTTAGGTACCTGTTATTCCTATTTGGGGTAAAAACCCGTTACTAGAAGTACGCCTAAGTCCACCATTATGTTTCTGTTGGGATCATTCTGTTTATGTTAAGTAGTTGGAAAACACTTAATGTGGTATATTAGTATCAGTGCATAGAAAAGTATTTGAGAAGCATAATCTACTATGTTTATCATGCTTATTCTATTCAACATGTTCATACCTGTTATATGATACTGTTATCTCTCATCCAGTTTATATGCCTATCATGATACTTTTACTTATTTATATGCTAAAAGTCACTGGACTCTCCAGACTTTATGTCTGACCTATTTTGTTTCCTTTTATCTCTCTTCCTTTCCCCCAAGGTTCTCAGGGTGGGAACACTCAGGCTTTATTAGGACTCTCTCTTCTGCTTCTGCTTGGATTTGGATTCGCTTCGAAGTATCGCTTTGACTGTCTGTCTACTTGTTTATGGCTATTTATGGAGATTTTGATTTTTCATTTCTATACTCTTGTGGTTTTTAGTGCAAGACATATGTTTTAATTTGATGTATTTTATTCCAGTATTTCATTCTGATGTTGCAACTGGATTTTGAGACCATGATGTTTTCTGTTGGAAAATAAAGTTTTAAATTTCCACTGCTATTTTATTTATCTGTCTTGTGAGATTCTGTTATGTTTACCTATAACGCTTTACGGAACTTAATGCACTCTGTTAAGAGTAACATTAAGGGACGTGGGGTGTCACATTTGGTATCAGAGCTGAAGGTTACAAGATCAGATAAAAAGGTTTTGAAAATTGTTTTCAAAAGGTTTCAAAAAGAAAGCATTTTCAAAAGAAAAGTCAGTTTTTGGAAATCATATTCCCCAAAGCTATATAAAATATCTTCGATCCAATCTTGATCATACAAACTTGCACATACATTAAAAATAATGGATCTAACATGATTTGGATCTAGACGTACACAAGAACATGATTAATCTAACAGCTTACCAGTTTATATGGTTAAATTAGATTATCCTAGGATGTCTAAATCTGAACAAAAATTATTTGATCAGATCTATGGTGAAACTATCATATATAACATGAATTGATCCTAATCTAACCCGTATAATATGTAGTATCCGTGTAAGTGATATTTACCACTCACCAAATCCAAGATTCAATGAAAATCCAAAGAACCAAATCTGGACAGCGATGAAAATTCGTAAATTCAATGTAATTTGATGTGATCTAATCTTCCCGAATGTAGATCTAGTTTTTAGACGCGATTTCGGATGAATTAGAATGAATAGACGAAGAGAATAGGGTTTAGGTTAAATCCGAAGAATCACATACATAAACCAAATGTTTGAATAAAGAGAGAAACCCTAAATTTCTCCCTGAACCCCTCTATCTATAGCGCAAGCCATTAGCAGCTACTTAGTCTGCCTAGCAAAAACTGAAACTTAAAACGACGATTTCTCCTAAACGCTAAGCCAAATCTTTGTTGTGACCACTCTACGGAAAGGCTAGCCACCATTACGATACAATGAGATCGATTTTAGCACCTAATTTGATCTTTATAAATTTTTTTGGCTAAAATAATATTCATAAGGGTAAAATGGTTGCAAATCAATTCAGCAAAAATTATGGACATGTTTCACATCCCCATGAACAACATATTAAAATTTGAGAATGATTTGAACCCTCTACGGAATAAAATATAATTATTTTACAATCCTTCAACACATAAAATATGGGTTATTACTTTCTCCCTGCTTTAGAAATTTCGCCCCCGAAATTTCGAGCAAACAGGAGAAAACAAGGTATTTTGAATGCCAACCATCCACGAGTATTCAATCTATCATCCACGAGTATCCAATCCACTGTCCAATCTAGCACTCAATATTCCATGCAACCAAGATCCTACCCTAGGATACGAAACTATAAAAATGCAAAACACAAGATGATATACGTGACATACCACTCAAAGAGTTCTAAATGGTTGACCTCATATTCTCCTTTGTTTTCCATGTGCAGTATCATTGTCCTCACCCCATTGTACCTTGACTAGCTTAATAATCTTCCTCCTAAGTTGTTTCGTGTGACTCCCATGATGTGAAGCGGCTTATGAGGCCAAAAAACTTTTGGCTTGACCTATAGATCTTCAATCTGATAAGGAGATACCACAACATTTGAGTCATGTACGAACTTCCAAAAAAATAATACGTGAAACACATTGTGCACACCTACCATCTTCTCAGGTAAATCCATTCTATATGCAAGCTTTGCAATTCGCTTAACAATCGAAAACGGTACAATAAAACTTGGCGCTGACTTTCCTATACTTCCAAAGCAAACAAAATTCCTTAGAGACGAAAACTTAACAAACACAAATCTCCGACCAAGAATTCAAAAACTTTTATTTGTTTATCAGCATAACACTTCTGACGATCTTTGGCTGCCTTCATTCATTGTTGAATGACCTCAATGTTATCTAATGTTTCTCCTAGCATCTCAGGCCCAAGTACCAAATTATCTCCAGTCTCAAACCAACAGGATGAAGAATTACATAGTCTATCGTACAATGCCTCATATGATGCCTTTTCAATACTCGACCGGTAGTTGATATTATAAGCAAACCTAACTAAATGTAGGTGTTCTTCCCACGATCCTCCAAAATCTAATACACTAGCTCTAAGAAAATCTTCCAGTACTCGATTAACCATCTCGTTTTGACCATATATTTGCGGATAATAAGATGTACTCATACATAGCTCGATTCCTAACGTCTCTTGCAAACTCTTCGAGAATCCACTGGTACACAATAGATCTAGATTGCAAACAATACTCTTCGGTATCCTATGGAATCTAACTATTCACTTAAGGTATAACTCAACCAACTTCGATGTCGTCGTAGTTGATCTGAAGAGAATAAATCTTATGCTTTTGGTCAAGCGATCCACGATGACATAAGTACCATCATTTCCTACCCCTGTCCTAGGTAATCCATCAACACTTGCTCCCATTTCCACGGAGGAACTTCTAATGGCTGTAACAATCCACTTGGCTTTTTCAGCACCGCTTTAACCAACTGACAGTTCAAACATTTAGAGATAAATTTCCTGACATCCCTCTTTATATCTTCCCACTAGTAAACTCGCTTCATATATCGATAAATCTTATTACCACTAGGATGAATCTTCAATCCAGAGTGATGACATTCCCTCAAAACTTCATCTCTTTATCCATCTATATCAGGACCACCAGTCATCCATTCTTGCGAAGCTAACAATCTCGATTGACTTCGAAATCCTTAATTTCCTCGGGTTACACTCTCATCTACAACCTCTAAAAGCTTTGTGTATCACTTCTGGCTTTCGCCAACCTTTTCAATAAGAGTCGGTTTGATTGATAAGATTGCTGACATCTCAGGCTCTAACTCACAATAAGTCCTGAAATCAAATTCAACCATATACTCAAGGTGCATCCACTCCGGAAACATGACTCCCAAACTTGCATGTCTTCTACTTAACGCGTCAACACCCGTGTCACACCTAGATTATGAACTATACTGAAATCATACGACGCTAAAAACTTAGACCAACGCTGCTGCCGAAGATTTAAATCATTATCAAAGGTACTTTAACAACTTATGATTTGTAAACAACTCGAACCTAACTCCCAAAAAATATTGCCTTTAATCCTTTAGAGAAAGCGATATCGCCGCTAACTCCAAATCATGAGTCAGGTAATTTCTTTCATGTGCTTCAGTTGTCGACTCGCGTAAGCCACAACTCTATCCTTCAGCATTAGCACTGCTCCAAGTCAAGTTCCACATGCATTGGTGTATACCACCATCTCTTCACTCCCGCTCGGAATACTCAATATAGGAGTATATGTCAATCTATCCTTCAACATCCCAAAAGCTTGCTCACACCTCTCATTCCATGCGAAGACCTAATTCTTCTTCGTTAATCCAGTTAATTTTTCAGCTATCTTCGAGAAATCCTTGATAAACCATCTGTAGTATCCAACTAAACTAAAGAAACTCCTAACATCCGTCACATTCTTTTGTCGATCCCAATCTTGAATTACTGCCACCTTAGCGTGATCCACTATTATCCCTTGCCACGAATGACCCAAAAATCTCACTTCTTTATTCCAGAAGTGTAACAACCCGCCCAGAATGGAACTAAATTTCAACCCAGAAAAGGCCCATCGAAACATAAAGCCATTCCAGATGGGTCGTAGGTTCCTGTAAGGAATTACATTTGAACTGAATAATATATATGTATACTTCGAATGGAAATATCACACAGCAGAACTAGAGAATGTAATACTAAAATATGATGTACCACTTTATTAAAAATAATAGAATTCCAACACAACAGACAAGGTTACATTTGTTCCATAGGTAAATCAATAGATTCATTCTCAAAAGCTTCCATAAGAAGTACAATAATAATAAATAATAAAAGCATAACATCTTTGCCTTCAGTCTCCATCATTTCTTCATCACGTAATCTACTCCACCTACTGACCTGTTGGATATGTTAAGGAGAGAGGTCAGAACATAAAGTTCTATGTAATTGAAACATAGCATTTACTTATAGTCCACGCCCTATATTTTGGCAAGTTACATATGTCAAGGTATGTCTACGCAATACATAAACACTCACACAACCACAAAGTTTCTATCCAATGAGGTGGATATCCGAGTCAATCGCTCACTAGTGTTTTCAGGGTAAAGACCCAACGAGGTGGGAATTCTCGGTCACGTATGACCCTACTAAAGGTGGATTCTTATGATCTCTTATAACCCTGAGGCATATCATAGCCTCTTAAGACCGCATACTATTACGTCAATGTTCTTAAGTCTATACTCTCACTTGTAATATGAGAAGTGGTATTGTGAACGTTACTTCTTAATTGATATTACGGTAGAACACCTATGTTCTTTAAGACATCCCTTAGACAGTTGGTGAGCATGCTGTGGCCACATATCTTTTATATACTAATCTTGTCACTAGCTGAGCCCTTACAAGCTTGTAGAGGAAGTGGATATCCCATGAACTACCCCACTCCGTTACCGCTTATGCCTAACCACTTTTAGAGAAGGAGGACCCATAGACTTACTTCGAATCTAATAAGGGTGGGTCCCATGACTTTGGTTCCCCACCAAGGAATAAACCTTCGGAGGGGATCCTAGTTCTAACAATTTAAGAACCAAACTATAAGAAAAGAGTCATCCACTTAAGACCTTCTCATGGTGTAGTAAACCATCCTATTTTCACACAATATAGGCTTATATATGTATATGTATATATATTCACTAGACCTCTTACATTAAACCGTATACCTATAGATGTTGGATATGTCGGGCGGTTCCGGGCCAAGTTCTACTACAAGTAGGTTTAACCTCGTGTCATAGTGTACTAAGTTTGAATGGCCCACGGCACCCAAACCTCTCACATTAGTTGAGACTACTTGCGGTTGCTGGATTTGTCGGTTGGTTCCAGGCAGGCTTATACCATAAATGGAAACTAACCTCATGTCTGTGTGTCATTATGAATATATGTAAAGGCATTCTATACACACACAAGCAATCAATATTTATGGGGACATTTCAAATTTGAATCCAATCCTAATCGCATTTATTACGTTAATATTAATTACGTTGATTATGCTATATAAGTATAATAATTATAATGCATAAATAATGCAAATGTTCGTATGAACGAGAGAACGTTTTAACGAGATAAAATTATCAACTTGTCCTAATTTAAGGTATACAAGTTAATTTCCATATTTGACCGTTATATTTTAGGCATGATGGCATAATAGAATAATAACAGATAGCAATGAATGGAAAATACAACATACATACAAATTTCAACTTGCATCCTAGGCTTATTGGAATGATTTTAACAATGGATCAAGAATAGAGTATAATACATATATACATATATTCATAAATATATACATGTATTTTTATAGGCTACACTCTACTTAATTCATCCCTTTTTGGTGTATTGCACATAAAAATGTTTATTTTTGATAGGCTTCAAATATGAAAACTTTTGGATTCAAAATAAACCCAAAACTAATCAAATCATGAATCAAACCAAATTTAAACCTTTTTAAATTACAAATCAAGTATTTGGAATAAGTATGAATTACATAAAGTGGAAACACATTACCCCTTTTTATCCTCAATTCACTATTAAGACCAAGGTCCACAAACCTAATGAATTTACAATTCTTACGCAAAACATAAAATAGAGGATTTAGGGGTTTTTATATTGATGTTATCATTTTGCCAAATCCTCTTGGGCATTTTAATCAATATGTTAATCTAAAAAAAATAGAGTGTGCCTAAGTAACACAATATTCCACTCACATATCTAAAAGGAAGAACAATAGGATTCTTGTTGGAGATTCTGATCTGGATCCATCCTTCGTGATAAACGTGTTTCAATCCTTCTAATATATATATATATATATATATATATATAAGAATCATCTTTAGAATCTTATATATAAAAAAAAACTAAATTCCATAATTTATATTGAAATCTATATGAATTTTGATTAGAGAAAAGATAAGAATGGAGGTTAGAGGAATAGAAGATAAATTCCTAACCTTTTCTAGAATTCAGTAGTGGCAGAAGGATAATATGGGGATGGAGATAGAGAGTGGCCAAGGTTTTAGTTGTGAGGTATAAGGGTCTATATATAGTCGCTTGTGTAAGCTTTGGCCGTTGGATTATATAGATATAATCCTGGTCATCCATTTCTGTATAATAACCCTAAAAACCTAACAAACCTAGATTCATTGGGCGTTCCAACCACCAGGCGGTCGACCTACCCCCTTGAAGGGCGGTCGACACACCTTCTAGGGGGGCGGTCGACCTGCTGGTCGCTGGAGTACCCAATAAATGTAATTGGGATGCGGTGTTTAATTAAATAATACGATGCTTTATTTGCTTTATACCTTACCATGTTTACAATATTCTTTATCCCATCTATCTTATCTTCTATTTGAAATTAAAACGCATCCATATTTATTTTACTTATTGTATATTGGATATACATATTATTCATTTGATTATATATATATATATATATATATTTGCTCTTTACTGTCCAATTTCATCTGCTTGTAACTTCTTCATACTTTCACCGTTTTCAGTATATTATATATGAAAACAATTCAGAATTTTGCCACGAATCCAAACAAAAGATTTTCGTAGCCAAATTCTTAAAGCTAAAAAATATCATTTTCCATCCTTTTTATATTTTACTATTAAATTGTTTATTTTTATTTATTGTTAATATTTATGTCTTTAGAAATATTTTACGGGGTGTTACAATCTCCCCCTTAAAATAGACTTCGTCCCGAAATCTGTTTGAAGGGGCAAAAAATACAACTCGTTCAAAACATCCATGTTGTGCATCCTTGTTATATTTTAAATTCATCTATAAACATCCATGAGTCGCAGTGGTTATGAACTGCAGACCCACTAAAATGAGCTCAATCCTAGCGTGTAGGTGTAATGATTGATGTAATATGTATGTAAACAACTTAATTATGCATATATTTCTATATGAGTGCATTGTGTAATGGTGTTGCATCCATTTCCTATCATCCAATCTACATCCATAAACGTTATTTTAAGGAAAAAAATTACCCTAGAAAAGATCTTGGTGAACCTGTCTCATCCTATCCTCGGTCTCCCATGTGCTTTCCGCATGATTATTTCCCCATTGTACTAGGACGAGGCGAACAGTTTTATTGCGGAGTCTCTTGAAATCGTGTTCTACAATCCTTGTAGTGGCACGGGGCACCTTGGACTCCAACTCGAGTTTATCTATGTCCCTATTTCATTATGCTCGAGTATGACAGCAGAATCATAAAGGCATTTCCTTAGATGAGATATATGAAAAACATTATGGATTCCCGATAGACGTTCTGGGAGATCCACTCGATAAGCCAAAGATCCTATCTTCTCAATAACCCTAAAAGGTTTAATCAATCTAAGATCTAACTTCCCAGTCTTCTTGAGAGGGGATACTTTTACGAATACCAAATCTCTAACATTAAACTCAAGTTCCCTTCTTCATTTATCGGCATAAGATTTCTGACAGCCTTGGACAACCTTCATTCTCTGTCTAATCAAGGATATCTTCTCCGTGGATTCACGGTCGAACTCTGGTCTGAGTATAACATTGTCGGTAGTTTCTCATCATCAAGTTCGCGATTTGCATGACCTCTCATAAAGTGCTTCAAAAGGGGCCATACCAATCGTCAATTGAAACTTATTGTGATAAGCGAATTCTATGAGCGTTAGGTGCTGCTCCCAAACTCTTCCAAAGTCGATGATGCAAGCTCTGAACAAGTCTTCCAAGATCCTATTTACTCTTTCTGTCTGGCCATCGGTCAGCGGATTATAGGCTATGCTTAGGTTGATGGTCGGTCCCAATGCTGCTTGTAGGCTTCTCCAAAATTCGCTTGTAAACAGGGGGTCTCTATCACTACAATACTCAATGGGATACCATGTAATCTGACTATCTCTTTGACATACAGTTGGGCTAACGAGGCTGCAGTCCTTGTTCTCTTGATTGGTATAAAATGGGTGCTTTTGGTTAAACGATCTACCATAATCCAAATAGCCTCTACCCCTTTGGCTTCTAGAAAGTCCATGGGAATATGTTCCCACTTTCACATGAGGATCTCTAAAGGTAGTAATAACCCTCCGGGCTACCTTTGCTCCGCTTTACTCTTTGGCACGTCAAACATTTGGCCACGAACTCGGCTATATCTCTTTTCATTCCTTCCCAATGGATATTCGTCTTCATATCTCTATAAATTTTATCCCCACCAGGTGTATGGTCATTTTTGACCTATGGCATTCCTCTAGAATTTCTTTCCTCAACCCTTCATCTTTAGGAACGTAAAGTCGTCCATCCCAATGTAATATTCCCGCGTCTTCAATCGAGTATCTAGCCGAATGTGGAAAGGTCTCCTTCTTTCCCATTTTCTCCTTTAAGCTTCTTAATTCCTCATCAAGGTCTTGTGCGCTTCAAATCCTCTCTTTTAGAGTAGGTCTAATTATCATGGCTCTAAGAAAACCATTAGCAGTTATTGGCGAGGGTTGCAAATTAAAATTTGAGAGAAACTCAAACTGACTCCATTCTAAGATTGCAATCAAGGTTGCGCGTTTCCTTCTGAACACATCCGCCATAACATTCCCTTCTCCCAGAGTATACTGGATTATGAAATCAAATAAGGCAATATATTCCATCCACCGTTGTTGTCTCAGGTTTAGGTCATGTTGAGAAAATAAATACTTTACGGATTTATGGTCGGTAAAAAGTTCAAATTTCTCCCCTAAAAGATAATGCCTCCACATTTTAAGGGTGAACGATACTACGGCTAACTCATGGTCATGAACTGGGTATCACTTCTCCGGATCCTTGAGTTGTCTACTAGCATAAGAAATTACTCTTCATTCTTGCATAAGGACCACTCCTAAACCGGTCCTGCATGCATTAGTGTAAATAGTAAACAATTTCGAACCATCGGGTATAATTTGGACTGGCGTTCTAGTTAATACTTCCTTTAATTTCTTAAATCACATTTATTACTCCATGAAAACACCAAAATTTTCTTTGTTAGTTAGGTTAAAGGAGTAGCAATCTTTGCAAATTCTTTAATGAATTTCCGATAATATCCTGTTAATCCGAGGAAGCTTCTCACTTCCGTTGCATTCCGACGTATCCTCCATTCCTTGATTGCCTCGATCTTCGCAGGATATATGGCCAAGCCTTCAGTTGACACAATATGTCTTAAAAATCTAACTTCTTCCCTCCTGAAATGGAACTTCGAGAATTTTTTCCTTTAGTTGGTTCTTCCTTAATATCCTTAGAACTTGTCAAGTGATTTTCAGTCTCTTTATGGTCTTTTGAAAATATAAGAATATCATCTACGAAGACTATCACAATCTTATTTAGAATGCCCCTAAACACTCAACTCATAATGTCAACAAAGAAAGTGTGTGCATTCTTCATTCTGAAGGGCATAACTTCCTATTGAAACAATCCATCCGGCGTCCTAAATGCAGTTTTGTCCTTACTATCCTCCGCAATTCTTAACTGGTGAAATCCATTTGCAAGGTCTAATTGGGAAAATACTCGGGCTCCTCCCACGTGGTCGAAAAGATCATTGATTCTTGGTAAGGGGTACCTGTTCTTCTTGGTTAACTTATTAAGTTCCCTTTAGTCCACACAAGGTCTTAAAGATTCGTTTTCCTTGGTTTGGTGGAAAACACAATAGGTGCACTCCATTTTGAGGTACTTCTCCAAATGAAACTTTTATGTAATAATTCAGAAATCTGCTTATCCAGTTCCCTTCTTTCTTTAGGCGCCATATGCCTCAAGGGTATTGCTACCGGTCTAGCATCCTTCTCTAGGTCAATGTAAAAAGAGATTTCTATGTAGGGTGGAAATCCCGTGACTTCCTCAAAAACATCCAAGAACTCACATACTATGGGGACCGAAGATAGTCCTTATAAACTAGGAGATAAGGAATATAATAAGGCTTTATTCTTGTTCCTAACATTACATGGAATACTTAGGCTACGTCCTCCTCGGCTCCTAAGACGCGTGATTCTCTTATCACAGTTTAGGATGGATCCATAAAATGATAGTCAATCCATACATAGGATAAATTCATACCTCATAAATTCCAAGATATATGCTTCGCAAAGAAACTCAACATTGTCGGCCTCCAATAATAGGTCTTTGCAAAACAGTTCAAGATACTTAGATCCTCCGATAAGGTTGACCCCTCTATCAGACTATCAGAGATAGACATGGGAAGGTTCAACAGATTAACTAATATCTTAGGAGTTAAAAGAATGAGTCGCTTTGGAATCGTACAAGGTATATACAAAATTTCCTAAAACAGAAGTTATACCTTCAAGTGTGGGTTGTCCTCGGTCTATTGGGGGTCGTCTTTGAATCGGTGCTGCCTCTATTGCATAATTCTGACCACTATGGATGACTTTGGGCTTTGGGAAGTCCCCAGATATGTGTCCTTCTTAATGATAGTTGAAGCACTTCATTTGAATTCCTTCTTTGCCAACGAGGTCCTACAATCCTTAGCATCACGGCCCTTGTTGTTGCACCTCGTACAAATCTTTTCTCCCTTTTTGAATTTGCCCTCTTCCTTCCTATTCTTTCACCATTCCTTCTTCTTATTTTTGTTGGAACTTCCTTCTCCCTTCTCTCCTTCATTATTTTCCTTATAGGCTTCAGCCATGTATAGGATAGTTGTTTCTACTAGGGTTTCGAAAGTTGCCCCAAATGTTACTTGTGTTAATAAAGTTGCCTTCAGTGGGGAATTCAACCCTTTAACAAACCTCAAGGCTTTGTTCATGGGGGTGTCTACTAAACCTCTTCCAAACTTACTCAATCCGATAAATTTGGCTACATACTCTTGCAAGCTCAAGCTCCCTCGCTCAAGATGGATAAATTTCTCCAACTGGATCGTCATTTCCGCACTTGGCAAAACCTTTGCTTCGAAACGGGTCTTGAACTCGGTCCATGTAAATATTCGACTCTCGTTTTCTCCAGATACTAAATTCCACCGTTCAAGGGCTTCCACTTTCAAGCGTTAGGCCGTAATTCTCCTTTTCACTTCATCAGGCCAGCCAGTAGCTTCGAAATTTCTTTCGCATTCCATTATTCAATATTAGGCGTTAGTAAAACCTTCCTTTCCAGTGAATGATTTCCCTCTAAGATTCACAAAGCTCTAGGCAAAATGAGAAAAGTCAAAGGCTGCCTCAGCGGTAGGAGCTGCAGGAACCATTGGGGTAGGATTAGCAATTGAGACTTGTTCCACAATGTGGAGATACTGTTGGAACCATTCTAGCAAGTATTTGGGCCTTTACTGGTTTCCCTACTCGATAGGATTATCAGCAATTATACTATCTGAAAAGAAAAGGAAGGGTCCTTTAGTGGATACTCCGGAGATAGTATTTAAGCTGAAAAGGGGAGAAAACGGTAAGGTTTCCTAGTATTGATGCGTATGCTTATTGGGGTAAATATATATTATATATAGTTTGAAAATCTTTTTTCAAATTACAAATACGCCTCTCATACGTATAATTCCCTTATAATCGGGTAACCTAGGCTCTGACACCAAATGTAACAACCCGCCTGTAATGAGCCTAAATTTCAACCCAGAAAAGTCCCATCGAAACTTAGATCTAATCTTAACGAGTCGTAGGTTCCTGTATGGAATTACATTTGCACAGAATAATATATAAACTTAGAATGGAAATATCACACAGTGAAACGAGAAAATATAATACTGAAATATGACGTACCACTTTATTAAAAATCACAGAATTCCAACACAACAGACAAGGTTACATTTGTTCCGCAGGTACATCAATAGATTCATTCTCAAACACTTCCATAAGAAGTACAGTAATAATAACTAATAAAAGACTAACATCATCGTCTTCGTCTTCAGCCTCCATCATTTCTTTATCATGTATTCTACCCCACCTACTGACATGTTGGATATGTTAAGGAGAGGGGTCAGAACACAAAGTTTTGTGTGACTGAAATATAGCATTTACTAAAAGTCCATACCCCATATTTTGGGGTTACATATGTCAAGGTATGTCTACGCAGCACACAAACATTCACACAACCACAAAGTATCTAACCAATAAGGTGGATATCCAAGTCAATGACTCATTAGTGTTTCTAGGGTAAAGACCCAACGAGGCGAGCATTCTCGGTCACTTATGGCCCTACTAAAGGTAAATTCTTATGATCTCTTATAACCCTGAGGCAGACCCTAGCCTCTTGAAACCCCGTCCTATTACGTCAACGTTCTTAAGTCTATACGCTTACTTATTATAAGAGAAGTAGTATTGCGAACGTTAGTACTTAACTAATATTACGGTAGAATACCTATGTCGCTTAAGACTTCCCATAGACAGTTGGTGAGCATGTTATGGACATATATCTTTTATATACCAATCTTGTCCGTTGTTGATCCCTTACAAGCTTCTAAAGGAAGTGGACATCCCCCGTGAACTACCCTACTCCTTTACAGCTTATGCCTAACCACTTTTAGAGAAGGAGGACCTAAAGACTTACTTTGAATCTAATAAGGGTGCTCCCACAACTTTGGTTCCCCTCCAAGGAATAAACCTTCGGAGGGGATCCTATTCCTAACCACTTAAGATCCAAACTAGATAAGAAGAGAGTCAACCACTTAAGACCATCTCAATGTGTAGTAAACCTGCCTATTTTCACACACAATAGACTTATATATATATATACACATATATATACACACTAGACCACTCATATTAAACCGTACACTAGTAGATGCTATATATGCTGGGCGGTTCCGGGCAGACTTCTACTACAAGTTGGTTTAACCTCATGTCATTGTGTACTAAGTTTGTAACAGTCCGTATTTTACGTATCGGAAGATCGTAAAATATTTTTATTTTATTCCCTTGGGGTTGGGTCATTCTCATATTTTAATATGATTGTTATAGGGATGTGAGACATGTCCATAAATTTTACCAATTTTATTTGTGACCATTTAACACCTGTTTGTACATGCCATAAATTTTGATTCATGTTGAATCAGTTGATGAGACCTGTGCCATTGGAAAGGAAATGATGATTGCCTTTTCATGGAGTGGTTACATTAAAGATTTGGCTCAATGGTTTGGGAGGAATCGCTATCTTAAGGTTTAACAATTGGTTGTCCAGGTTTGGTAAGCCGAAATGGGCTAAATTGGGAAGGCCCATTAGTGGGCTGGTGGAAGCTATAAATAGGGGGTGAGGGGTATGGAGAATATGTTACTTCTCCCATTCTCTCATTTGGTGGCCTTGTGTTCCTCCTTCCTCTAACACCTTTCCACCATTAAAATCAAAATCTAAGGGAGGAAATCACAGATCTACACCATTGGATGCTAGATCAACATCATTTGAAGAGGGAATTCATTGGATCAAGGAGTTTGGTTCGAATTGCATGCTGTCTAGAATCCTAATTCATTGATTTTAGCATGTTTTGGGGAATCAGTGAGTGATTTGCATCTCTCACATGGATTCAATGAAGTATATGAACGTTTGATCATGTTTTTCATCAAATTCAAGTGTTTTACCTTAGATCTACACCTCGGTAAGTCCATTTTCATATGAATCACCCTATGGTCCATTTTAGCAAGTTTAAATTGGTAATTCCTATGCCATTTCATATGTTTATGCAAGTTAGATCCGCAATTTAGTTCATACGTACATTTATGATGATTTTGGTGCATTTTACATAATTATTGATGAAATTGTTATCTTGGTGTTGTTATTGATTTCATAACATGCTTGTGGTTGTATTGTATGAATTAGAGGAGTATATTTCGTCGATTGTGTCGACTGGAGAAGTTTTGGTTGAAATCGGAGTCGGATTGGAACATGCAGGTTTTGGGGTCGTTCGCACATTGGGAGAAGGGTTGGTCGTGCAAGACATGGTCGGTCAGCCGGAATCATGTCTTCGGGAGCAAGTCAGAGTAGATCGGTCGGGAGGAAGGTGGTCGGTGATGTTCTGGAACAGAGATGCTTGGGGTCGAGCAGGCCAGGGTCGAGCAGAAGTGTGGTCGCTCAAGTATACTAGAGTCGGTCGAGCAAAAATGCATAGGGTCAAGCACCGGGTCGGTCTCAGGATATAGGGTCGGTCGGTCCAACCTAGATCTGAGTAAACGCGGTCGGTCCAAGGAGGGGTCGAACATGGTTTCTGGGTCGGTCGTGCACCTCTGTAGAGGAGGTCGGTCATTACAGGGGTTAGAGATGATTTGGCTCGGTCGTGCAGAGTGCCTCTGAACCCTAGTCGCAGCGCAGTGATGTAATCTGGCTGGGTGATGCTGTAACTTCAAAGTGGACTCAAGTAGGAATATTTAAAGTGTTGAAGGTGTTCGTTGAAAGTTGTAGAACAACGAATGGTATGACAACTCAAAGGTGTTTTGATTGGAGGTAATAATGCTATAGACTATATTGAAGTTATTTGATTCGATGGTGATGGTGGTTTTGAAGAGAGTCCAGGTGAGGATATTCAAAGTGATGTGATTTGTTCGTTGTTTGTTGTATACAATGAATGTGGGAATGACTCAAGGATGTATTGAGTTCATGTGAAAGAATGACTCAAGGATGTATTGAGCTCGTGTGAAGTAGTGGTTGCTCTAAAGTGTTCTGAGCTTATGGATTGTCATAAGTGAAGATGACTAGAGATACTGAAGGCCGAGGAATTATCGTTGTCGTAGGTTCTAGCGGGCTCTCAAAGCAGGGGTATAATAGGGGCACCTAAAAGACCGGATGTAGGTCAAATACCCTGGGTATCGTTTAAAGGCCAAAATACATATCGGTGAAAAGGAACATGGAGTTTTGCTGGAACCGGGGTAACCATTAGCCCTTAACGGATGGCAGTATTATACGGCCAGTCATACGATTGACTATGGTTTCGAAGCAGGATTGGCGGTGATAGCCAGAGTCCATCTTGTATGATTGTTTATCTTGCTTGTACTGTCTCACGTAGATTTTCCGACATCGAAGGAGATGCTCCTTGGGTGCCTGTCTGATATTGGTTTAGGCTTTGGGGCTTATGCTTGAAGGTGTTGAATTCGATTAAGATGGGTTATGAGAGATGTATAATCTGGATGTTATGAGTGTTATTATTGATTACTTCTGGTTGCCATGATTGAATGGTGGCTTGGATTACCTTGGTCGTATGGTTGAAATGCATGATGTAAAGGCTATCATTATATGATGTGGGGAAGATGGGAGTTGTGTCCTTCTCTTGTGTTGTGTGTAGATTAGTTTGTTTATTTACCCATTCTCACATACTTTATTGATAAAGTTTGTTAGTTGTTTTATCGCTCACTATGACTGTTGTCTGACTCAAGGTTGTATGTTTCCCTCTTATTACCTTGGGTTGCTCATCCAATTTTTGGATGGGCAAACTAGGTGGTAGGTGATAGCTTAGTAAGGACGATGTAGCAGTTCGGAGACGAGCAAGAGGCTGGCGTACTATCTCTCTTACTATATAGTATTTGGGTTTCTGCTGTTTGTTATTCTACTCTGAGTGTTGTAGTGAGGCGAATTTGTACAGACATATGTTGCAATCCTGGTGTAAGGATATACTTTCCTATTGTTTTGAAAATTTGAGATTTCTGCTCAAATATGCCTCACTAATATTACCTGTTTATGTACTATTATATTTTATCCTTGCGCTGTGAGATCTACGACAGGTTCTGCTTGAGTTATCATACCTTGATGATCGTCCATAGCTGCCTGGCATACCTTTCAGCGCATTTTTCCTCTTGTTTGGTGCATGGGTTATGGGTGGTCGTCACAAAGTTTGCATGGCCCATGGCACCCATACCTCTCACATTAGTTGGGTCTACTTGTGGTTGCTGGATTTTCCGGTTGGTTCCGGGCAGGCTTATACCACACATGGCAACTAACCTCGTATTTGTGTGTCACTATTAATATATGTAAATCCATTCTATACACATACACAAGCAATCAATATTTATGGGGACATTTCAAATCCGAATCCTATCCTAGTCGCATTTATTACAATAATATTACGTTGATTAAGCTATATAAGTATAATAATTATCATGCATAAATAACGCTAATGTTCATATGAATGAGAGAAAGTTTTAACGAGATAAAAATTGTCAACTTGTCCTAAATTAAGATATACAGGTTAATTTCCATATTTGACCACTACATTTTAGGCATGATGGCATAATAGAATAATAACATATAGCAGTAAATGGAAAATACAACATACATAGAAATTTCAACTTGCATCCTAGGATTACTGGAATGATTTTAATAATGGATCAAGAATAGAGTATAATACATATATACACATATATTCATAAATATATACATGTATTTTTATAGGCTCCACTCTACCTAATTCATCCCCTTTTGGTGTATTGGACATAAAAACGTTTATTTTTGATAGGCTTAAAATATGAAAACGTTTGGATTAAAAATAGAACCCAAACCTAATTAAATCATGAATCAAACTAAATTTAAACCTTTGTAGGTTAGAAATCAAGAATTTGGAATAAGGACGAATTAACAAAAGTGGAAACACATCACCCGTTTTATTATCAGTTCACTATTAAGACCAAGATTCACAAACCCAATGAATTGATAATTCTTGCGCAAAATATAAAATAAAGGATTTTGGGGTTTCTATATTGATGTTATCATTTTGCCAAACTCTTGGGTACACTAATCAATATGCTAATCGAAAAAAAAATAAAGTATACTTAAGAAACACAATATTCCACTTACAGATCTAAAAGGAAGAACAATAGGATTCTTATTGTAGATTCAAATCTGTATTCAGCCTTCGTGATAAACGTTCTCCAATCCTTCATATATATATATATATATATATATATAAGAATCATCTTTAGAATCTTATGTATATATAAAACTAAATTCCATAATTTATTTTAAAGTTTATATGAATTTAGATTAGAGAAAGGATAAGAATGGAGGTTAGAGGAATAAAAGATAATTTCCTAAACTTTCTGGAATTCAGCAATGGTAGAAGGATAATGTGGAGATGAAGATAGAGAGTGGTTAGGGTTTTAGTTATGAGGTCTAAGCGTCTATATATAGTCGCTTGTGTAAGCCTAGGCCGTTGGATTATTTAGATATAATCCTGGTCGTCCATTTCTATTTATTAACCCTAAAAACCTAACCAAACCAAGATTCATTGGCGTTCCAGATGCCAGGTAGTCGACCCACCCCTAGATGGGTAGTCGACTGGCAGTCGACTCCCCTTCTAGGAGGAGGTCGACCTGTTGGTCGCTGAAGTTCCCAATAAACGTAATTGGGGCTGAGGTGTTTAATTAGAAAACAAGTTGCTTTATACCTTACCATGTTTACAATATTCTCTGTCCCCTCTATCTTATCTTCTATTTGAAATTTAAATTCATCCATATTTATTTATTATATATTTTGGATATATATATATATATTTGCGCTTTATTGTCCAGTTTCACTTGCTTTTAACTTCTTCATACTTTCACCGTTTTTAGCATATTATATCTGAAAACAATTCATAATTTCGCCACGAATCCAAATAAAAGGTTTTCATAGCCAAATTCTTAAAGCTGCAAAATCTCATTTTCCAGCCTTTTTATATTTTATTATTAAATTGTTTATTTTTATTTATTGTTAGTATTTATGACTTTAAATATATTTTATGGGGTGTTGCAAGAAGAGTCACTTCAAAAATTTAGCCTTCAACAGATGCTTCCACAAGATTTCCAAAACAATTCTCAAGTGCATCTTCTGTTCTTCCATATTTCTTTAGTAAACCCAAATATCGTATATGAACACAAGCACGAGCTTGTTCAACTGATCTCTGAAAACTTAATTCGTAAGATCCACAAAATACGTTGGTGCCTTAGTCAATCCAAATGGCATCACTAACTACTCTTAAAATACAGATGGTTTCCTAAAAGCAGTCTTCGACATTTTGTCTCTTGCAACTCTCAGCTGGTGAAATCCCATCGCCAGATCCATTTGTGAAAACACCTCAGTTTTGTGAAGCTGATCAAACAAGTCATTGATTCTTGACGGTAAATACTTGTTCTTCTTGGTTACCTTGTTCAGCTCACGATAATCGACACATAACCTCAATGATCTATCAGCCTTAGTCGCAAATACTACCTCTGCACCCTATTCGGATACGCTTCTCCAAATGAATCTTTTTTCCAAAAGGTCATTTATATGCACTTATAACTCTCTTTGTTCCTTAGGCTCCATTTTCCTAAGAGACATAACAGTAGCAGAAGCTCCCGACCGGCTACCCTCGCCCACCCCTCCAATTGCAGGCTCGTCCCTGGCAATGTGTCTCGATTTTCGATGACTCGTTCTTTATCCGAAACAAGAATCATCATTCCACATCAGAGAAAGGCCGCAATGGTGCTCTAATGCTTAATAATCTGTTGTACTATATATAATATAAAATAGTTATCATCTGAAGAAAATTACAGGTATGTCTCCCATGCGCTTTTACACTTGTGATATTTGGTTAAAATCGATTAACCAAAGCTCTAATCCAAATGTGATGACCGCCCCATAACTCTTGCACTAAACTAAGCAAAAAGTGCATTGTATGATGTGCCAGGACGATATGGGTTGACCACAAAGGAAGAATAACTCGAAATAGAACCTATTATATAACTCATAGTGCATGGATAACATATAATAGAGAATATACAACAGGATTAGTAGTGGAGCATAAAAAAATTAAAAAAATCCAATCTCTATAACATCTCAGAGTCACCAATACAATACAACTGCGTAAATGAATATATGTGCATCAAGCCTAACTAAATATCTCCATGAGTGTCAACAATCATCAGCATACACTAAAATCAACAAGTATCTATATAGTATATGAATAATACGTCAGCCTCCTACTTGTCATGTTTCCTTATGTCTTAGTCTACTCACCAACAACATGATGAGTATCACAAGGTAATAAGAGGAAAACGTAAAATCTTGAGTCAGACAACAGTCTTAGTGAGCGATAAAATATCTATCAACAATTACATAGGATATATGAATGTAGGTAGTTCAACATTTGATATGTCCCCGCAACCATAGAGTTAACACATGATAATCAACTATAATATCCACTTCAAAATAGGAAAATGAACTCCCCTAATCCCGCTTCTCTTTGACAACCTACGGTGATAGCCTACCCAGAGAAATAGATAAGAGATCATACAATTGACCATAGCATCCATAGCAAACAATATCCTTGCTATCACCGGCTAAAGCCTTGAAAACATCAATCATCGAATGAACGACCATTGCCGACCATTAAGGGAGAATGGAAACCTCGGTTCTAGTCAGACTTCCATATATCGACTTATATTTTCCTCCGTACGAGATAACAAGATCCATCTTGGTAATCACTCCATCTGATCCTAATGGGTGTTCCCATGATACCCCTGCTTTGGGTCCGCTAAAACCTTTGATTTTCGACGATTCTTTGGTGCTTCCAACCTCACAAGCCATTCACCTTGACGACTCCAACCTTTAGTTTAAGTCACTTCTCGAAACAACTCCATTATCATGCGTGATCAACTCTCACCTGAGCCAATCTATCATCTTAAGGCATCGTGCATCTTCCCACGAGCAACATTGCATCAATTCAACTCCAACCACTCCGTCTTAGGTTCACGATTAAAGCACTAAACTATCTTAGGTTTCACTTCCCAAACCTGAAGCCTTACCGTAACCAAAATTTACTAGCATCCACCCAAAAACCCTCGCAACTTACCTCCTAAACATCAGCCCTCCATCATCTCTCCTGATGGATCAGTACTAATACATCACCTACGTATCAGTATCAGTCCCATACTTAGCTAAAGACGACTATTGTTTGGATCTATGAACTTCATGCTTCAAGAGTATCCTACCTGTCCATTTTCGGAGCCTATTTCCTTTTTGATAAATTTTCCTATCGATCCATCAACGAGAACTCGAGTGATCTAACTTCGATCCATCCACATCACACCAAAATTTGCATATGACCCGCTTTTTGTCCCAAGAAGGAACCCTCCATGTTTCATCATCACCCATGCTCCCTTGATGAATCGGTGTCGATCCATCAAGCATGGACCAGTACCGGTCCTCAGAGATATCTTCTTTTTACCACAAAATTTTTGTGCACCCTTCCTGTCTACCAGAGCTCCTCCGCCAAGTTTGGTCTGAATCTGATCATCTGAACCTTCGATTTTATTTTTTCTTCAACCCTAAGTTTTACACCAAACAATTCAAGCAATGTATTCAATTCGTCGATTCATAAAATCTTAATCATGAAAACATTCAATTACATTAAACCTATATTAAAACAATGGATCTACATGATTCGGATCTAAATATACACAAGAACATGATTAATCTAACAACTTACAGTTTATATGGTTAACTCAGATTATCCTAGAACATCTAAATATGAATTGAACATATGTGATCAGATCTATGGTAAATTAATATGTATAATTTGAATTAATCCTAATCTAACCCACATAATCCGTAGTATCATTGTGAGAGATATCTATCACTCACCAGATCCAAGATCCAATGCAAATCCGAAGAACCTAAATCTGGTCAGTAATGAAAATCCCTAAAATTAATGCATTATGATGAGATCTAATCTTCTTGGATGTCGATCAAGTCTCTATATTCGATTTAGGATTAATTAGAATGAATAGATAAAGAGATTAGGGTTTAGGTTAAATCTGAAGAATCACAGACACAAACCTAATGTTTGAATGAAGAGAGAATCTTCAATTCTCTCCCAAAACCCTTCTATTTATTGGAGTAGTCATTACCTTAATGGGATTCACTAATTGGCCCATTAGCAGCTAATTAGTCTACCTAGCAGAAACTCAAAATTAAAACAACGATTTCTCCTAAATCGCTGAGCCAAATCTTTTATTTAACTAATCTACGGAAAGGTCAACCACCTTGCTAATCCAATGAAATCGATTTATGAACCTGATTCAATCTCTATCAAAAGTAATAGCTAAAATAATATTCACAAGGGTAAAATGTAGATACATCGATTTGGTAAAAAAGTGGACATGTTTCACATCCCCATGAACAACATATCAAAATCTGAGAATGATCCGACCCTTAGGGAATTAAATGTAATTATTTTATGATTCTCTTATACGTAAAATATGGGTCGTTACAACAGCTATTACCGCCCACCACGAATAATACTCCTATAATCAGAGGTGTGCACCCAAATCACAAAGAAATAGATATGGTTACAAAGAAGTAAGTATGATTGGAGTAACGTCCTCATTTAGTTACGGTATAGCTCATGTTTTAGTCATTTTAATTATGATCCAAAGGTTAAGGCTATTTATTGTTGTTCTCTTACTTCGTTCTAGTAGCATATATCAAACCATCCTACTTTATTCTAGATTCTCCACCACATGCACAGTCGTTAAAGTGGTATCGGTTTTGGTAGAGAGTATATTAATACCGACCCTGGTCTCTTTAACAACCACTTGCTTATTTCACACCGTATTCATTAAATTTGAAATCATATTTTAAATTTCATAAATCAATTTAACTTCAAGTATTGATTGTATAATCATTTATTCAAAACAACTAATTATTGGATTAATTTTGGATTTCAAATCTCATACTATCAAATAGTTCATTCTCAAATTCTAATTCAACTTTTAGATTTCTATTTCACAAATATCATTATTAATCGAGACTTTTTAGTAACTCCTTTCATACTTAATAGCTTTGATTGGAAATCGACTTTATTCAAATTGTGAAATATATTTAAAAGTAGTTTAGTTTAAATTAATATATATATATATATATATATATATAAATTAAATTTAATATAAAATAGTTATAAAGTTATAATATTCAATATATATAGATATATTTATTAAGAATAGTTATAAATTCTAAATAGGTAAAATAGTTTAATTTTAAATAGTTATAAAATAATTATGAACAACAAGCAAAGAAAAATTAGTTTAAGTAAATTAATTTGGTATAAATGATAATAATAATCCAAGCCGAACTAAATATATGTATTTCAAAATTTAACTTATCATTCATTTCAAATTTCAAATTCCCATTCAAATTAACTTAATTTTTACTTAAATAAACTTCTAATTAAAATTAGTTTACAACTAGAATTAAAATTCAAAACATTGCTTCAATATGGTTTTTAACTTAAATTCCAAATTCATCTCATTTATTATGCTTTCAAAACAAAATTTAATTTTAAATTATTAATTTAATATCTTAATTCAATTCTTCAACTTCAAATTTTATTAAATTAGCAAATAAAATTGTATATCAATTAAACCATTTATTTAAATCAAATCTTTTGATACACTTAATTTAAAACAAATTAAATCCTAAAATCAAATTATTGTCTTAAATTAAATATTTGGAGGTTATTATATTATATTATATCTATATATTATATTAAATTAAGTCTTTTAGATTAAATTAAATCTTTTACATTAAATTAAAACATTTAAAATTAAAATATAGTTTGAAAGTCAAATCAAAATACATATATTAGAACTAACGTTTCATCATGTTTCTATGGCGACTGGGATTTCGCCCTTTTGGTTCTTTCTTTTTTCTTCTTATCTCAATAGTTCCCCATCGCCTTCAATTAACGCTTTCTTATCTTTCTCTCCGTAATTCGTCTTTCCAATCCATCCTTATATTAGTTATTGTTGTCGTTGTTGTTCGCCATCCGTACCCTAATCTAACTTCAACTAATTCGCCTCTGATCATGCTTTTCATACCACGCCTTTCTTTTCCTTTGCCCAGATATCTTGGTTGCTTACCCTTACCCTCCCCACTATTTCCCACGATGCGCCTCTCAACCTATCTCTTGTCTAACCACCGGCAGCCGCCAATGGTTTTTCGTGCCTCCACGCTTGACTTCCCTCTTACAGTGCTGGATCTCGATTATTGCTTTTTGGCTCACCAAAAGGCAGACCCTTCGGGTTAGGGATCGCTTAGCGACATGCTGGTGAGTCCAGTAGTTTACTATGTGCCGACGTTTTGGGTTTTTTCGGTTATCTTGCTCTGTTTGTTTGTTTTTGGGTGAGTGTTTTGGTTATGTAGTTTCCGGCTTGAGAATCTAGTGGTGGTTTCTGTAGTTGTTTTCAACTGAGATCATCTGTGTTGTTGTTTGATTGTGGTGTCGGTGAGGCTGGGTTGCTTAATCTATTTTCTTGTTTTGGTTGTTGTTCTTGCCACTGTAGGGCTTGTCAGGTCATCTTGTTTGTCCTGCTTGGTTGGTGTAGGAGTTTGTTGACCTCACATAAGTGAGGTCACGTTGACCCCAGGGCTCCCATTGGTGAAGACCAAGGGGATCCATACAGACCCCCTGATTTCCACCAATGGAAGCCCGAGGTCATAGTGACCTCACTTATTTGAGGTCAACAAACTCGGACTCGCTAGGTTGGGCTTCACTGTTTCATGGTTGTTGCTATTGTGCAGTGCTTGGGAGATTGGAAGTGATTTTTGTCGCGATGTGGTAGTAAATTTGGGAGTACGTTGCAACCGGTAGGAGTTTAAGTGTTATTAAGTTTGAAAGTGTTGTATACTTGTATTCTTACCTTTGAGTTGAATAATAGTTTCTACTTTCTAGCTTACATGTACCACATCTAATTGATCACCATGTATGGTGATTTTAATTGGTCAGTATTAGTTCATATCTAAGGCTAGGTAAAATGTTTATAGCAGGTAGGCAAGCTGCATATCTCCTATATGATTTTGTACTCATTATTTGTTGTAATGTGATAAGTGTTACAGATCACTTTAAAAACCGGCTGGTCTTACCAAAAGAAATTAATTTAAATTATTATATTACATTAAAACATTTAAATTTAAATTATTACATTTAATTAAGTGATATTATATTAAATTAGTTTAAATTATGTTTAACATTTAAATTTCTAAATCTTAGTTAAATTTTATAAATTATTTTTAAACTACAAATTCAGTTAAAAAATCATATTAAATCTATTTTACCCTAAATTACGCAATTCAAATTAAATATTTCAAACATTATTTTAAACAAAATATTTAAATCATATTTAAAAATTAATTTATTTAAATCAATACATACTTACGAAATTTAAGAAAATAGTTTATTCGATCAACAGTGTCCATATACAATTTTCTATCTTATGGTCAAGTGATTCAGGTATGTATCATTTCAAATGTAGTGTTTTAATTTCTATGTATATATAATTTCAACCCGTATCCCAAATCAATGTCAAAATATTAAAATCATTGGGGTATGTATTATTTCAATCTATAATGATTTTCCTATCTACAGGGATCCTGTAGAGTGAATCGTATCATAATGACATAATATATCAATTCATGTGTCGCATATTAACATAAATTAACATGATGTAATGCATGTCATTTATCATGTAATATAACACAGCATAACATGTAAACATAGCATAGCTTGACGTATGTCACATATCATAATTGTGTCAACATTTCAAATGGTATCAATTAACTTTATATAAAAAATGTCAGTCATGAGTTCGTGGAAAAGAGAAAATAGTTATGCCAAATACATAATATAAAACATCATCCTAAGAAGTTTAGAAGAAGAAAATATAGGGGTTTAGGCTAGGGAAGATAAATTTTGATTTTCACAAAAATTGCAAAACAAATTAAATTTTAGGACATTTTAAAACAAATTTTTGAATGTATTAACCACAAAATTGAAAAAAAATTGGTTAATAAAAGTTTTACAAAATTTTTCTCTTTAATTTTAAAAAAAAGTTTTTTGATAAATTTTGAGGGAGATACGACTGAAATAGTAAAGCGTATTTTCAGATCCATAAATCTGAATCCGAAAATAATTCTGAAAGATCTGCGGTTTTGAAACAGAAAAACCCAAAATCTGAAAAAGTTGTGAATACGAAATTTGTAGCTAATTCAATTTCATCTCAATTGAAAAAATAATAAGTGGATTTGGGTTTTCTGTAAGGAAGTTATGGCTGTGGGAAGAAAGCGCAAAATCTGGACCAAAACAGAAAATAGAAAAGAGATGAAAGACTAAGGAAGTCGGATGTTTGGGTTTGGTTCCGCAGTTTTGTTTCCGGTTAGAGGTGCACGTAGTACCAAGAATGGTGCAGGTAGCGGCTAGAGCTGTGGTGTTGGTAGGTGGTAGCTAAGAGAGAGGATAAATTTGGGTTTCCAAGATAAAAGTGATATGGGTTTTAGAATTTCTAGGTTTTTGAGATCCCTAGTTTTTTTTTTATATTTAAGAATTGAGAGAGAGTAAGAGGATTAAAAATTTAGGAATTTGTTTCAGTTTGTTAATCTAGATTGATAGAGAGAGGCAAAGGAAATTTTCAGGAAGAACTAACAAAGAAGTGGATTTGCAGAGGAAGAAGAAGAAAGATGGAGATAAGGTTTAGGAAATGAGAAATAAAGAGGACATTTGATTTTTAGTTTAGGATTTGAAATTTGTAGAGAGATGGAGTTGAATGAGAAAATTTAATATAAAAATGAATTGAGGAACAAGAGAGGAAGGTTTTGGAGAAAGACGAGAATGAGAAATGAAAAGAACATAGAAAAAATAGTTCGAATATTACTTCATCAAAGTCCATAAAAAATTATACTCTAAAATTTACATCGTGGTGTGATGTGGCATGAGAAACTTTCCCATGAAGCTAAATCAAAGTCTCAGTGAAGAGCTAGGAGGAAATGGAAAGTTCAATCTTTTGAGTTTTAGCTAAAATTGCAATGGGGACTGGGTCATTGATTTCGCCGCTACTAGTTTCTATAAGTAATAGCTAAGAGGAAATGGAGTAGTGTGTGTGGCTTTATTCTCCATTGCCAGAGCTCCTCCACCCTCAACGTTGTCCAAAGTGATAACATTGCTACAGTGATTAACAGTTGCTTTGTGGTTTCCTGCGATTTCTATATCCTCTTCATCCCATGTCCTCGACTTATGTAATGTTCGACGTTGTACGTTGTTTCTTGGGTGTTCGCATCAAGTCAAACTTCATCAGAGACGGTACTCGGGTTCGTTTTCTAATGTTGGATGTCTGAAGTGATTTTTCTAATGATATTTTTACTACTGAGTTTATAGTCTTGTTGCTGTGGCTTGGTCTTGTTACTTTCATTTTCGATTGTTTCCTTGTGAACATCAGCTGTTGTAAGGCAATTGGTTTGTGAGCGATTATGTAATTGTTTAATGTCATATTCCTCCCTGTATGAAGATGGATTTTTGTACTTGTGATTTCCTTATAGCAACTAACTACTGTAGTTTTGTTGTTGGTTTGTAATCTGAATTTTAGTTGTGTTGGGGATCCTACATGGTATAACGTGGTGGCCGGTCCACTCTAAAAACCGTCTTAGCTGTTTATCCATATTAAAAACCAATTGTTGGAGTTAGACAATCTATCCAACTTCTCTATCTTATTTTATTTATTATTTGTTATAATAAAAAAATGTCACTGATCACTATAAAATCGGTTGGGCTTGCCAAAAAATCGATTCTCGTTTGCGCATTTTACATGCAATAGATCTTAAATTTAGAATAAGAAAAAACAGATTTTGAAGAAACAAAAAATGCTAAACAATTTAGAATTCGGAGAAGAATCATTTTTTTTTTCAAATTTTAAAACTTTTCAAATTTTGACCAAAAATCAAGTTTTCGATTTTTTTTTATTTTGTTAAACTTAATCAAATATATTACTCAATATTACAAGTTTATTATTTAAATTTAAATTTTAAGGATTGATCTAAATTCAGATAATAATAAAAATTTGGTTTGCTCAACAAATAAGAAGACAAATTCATTATTTATCCAAATTGTACCTGTTTGCATTCATATTTAGAATCAAATTCATTCATTTCATATAACAATATATTGGTTTTTTTTTATTTTTAAAATTAAATTTCCATTTGATCGTTATTTAAAATTATCAAAAATTTCAAGTTGTTATACATGTATATCGTTACTCTCTTAAAAACGTTTCGATATTTTGCTTAGAGGTGCAATGCTATACAGAAACATAGCAGCCACCAGAATAAAATGTCATCTCTTAAATTTAATTGATGTATTGACTCGTTTGCACAAATTAAAATTGACTCTGATGTACTCCCAAATATATTTCTCTGGTTTGGTTTACATAAAATTCATTGTTGAATAAGAATATGTACTTGGGTTTAAGAAAAACTACATTTATTCTACTGTTTAAATTGATGGAATAGTAACAAATAAGTTGTTGATATGTTGGAGACGTTATCAAAATATTCGAATTTGAAGAAAACAATGAGTATGTGGAGGATACAACCAAAATATTTGGATTTGAAGAGAAGAACGGATCCAACTGGAATGTTACAAAGCTTTCCTTAATACAGGCTGGTCTAACTTGACCGTTCCCGGTCTGGTCTAATACCATTCAAAAAATGACTAGAATTTTGTACCAAAAATCTAAGTGCCACATCATAACAAGTTAGACCCAGACGGGTCCAAATCGAGTCGATCGGTTGATGCACATGTGTGTAGTGGTCAAACATTGTCTCCGTTCTCACTGTTAGTAATGTTGCATGTGTAGCAACAACCAAGCCACCCATGTGTTCAACATGGTGTGCCACCAACCTCATGCACCAACCACCACCAACCGGGCCACCAACCAAGCCACCACCCCCCACCAACTATTTCTCACCTATATATACGTCCCTCCTCTTCATAATTCATATCTCATCCCAATCCCATTCCAAATCCACTAAGAAGAAAAGGAGAGAAAGAAGAGAGTGAGATCGAGTGTTGTGTATAAAGTGTTCTGTGTAATCACTTTGTAATATTCTTTGAAATAAAAGATCTGTAGCAGCCCGGAGACGTAGGCATAATTGGCCGAACTCCGTTATCAAATTTGTGTGTCTCTTACCATTCTACATTTCATTTATTTTCTCTACAAATATAATCATAAGGAAATTTGCGTAATTTCCCAACAACTGGTATCAGAGCCATAATTTGTTAGAAAAGAAATCAAATTCGAGTTGGAGCGATGGCGGCAGATGAAGGAAGGGTGATAATCGAGAAGTTTGACGGAGCCGACTTTGGCTTTTGGAAAATGCAGATTAAAGATTATATGTACCAGAAAAGGCTTTATCAACCTCTCTCAGAAAAGAAGCCAGAGAATATGAAGGATGAAGATTGGGCTCTTCTTGATAGGCAAGCTCTTGGAGTTATTCGATTGACGCTATCTCGCAATGTTGCTTTCAACATAGCAAAAGAAAAGACCACGGTGGGTCTTATGGCGGCTCTCTCCAGTATGTACGAGAAGCCATCGACCTCTAACAAAGTTCATTTGATGAGGCGATTGTTCAATTTGTGGATGACAGAAGGTGCATCGGTAGCTCAACATCTCAATGAACTGAATACAGTTACTACTCAGTTAAGTTCAGTTGAAATTGAGTTTGACGAAGATGTACGTGCGTTGATACTTTTGTCTTCCCTGCCAGAAAGTTGGAATGCTACTGTCACAGCAGTAAGTAACTCGTCGGGAAGCAATAAGTTAAAATTTGATGATATTCGTGATATGGTTCTCAGTGAAGAGATCCGGCGAAGGGATTCTGGTGAGTCATCAAAATTTTCAATTTTGCATACACAATCAAGAGGAAGAAATTCAACAAAAGGAAATGGACGTAGCAAATCGAACTACCGAGGTAGGTCGAATGACTGGAGATCTAAATCCAGAAATCCCAACAATTCTCACAGCTCAACGACCGTTGAGTGTTGAAATTGTGGAAAGACCGGGCACTACAAAAACCAATGTAGAAGTGCACCAAAGGATCAGGAGGCGAAGGCAGAGGAAATGTTACTTCTACCTCAGGAGGAGATGAAGCGTTGATATGCTCTTTGGAGAGCAAGGAAGAGTCTTGGGTGCTAGACTCTGGAGCATCGTTTCATGCCACTTCGCAGAAAGAATTATTCGAAAGGTACGCCTCTGGAAATCTTGGAAAGGTATATCTTGGTGACGATCAACCTTGTGATATCGTTGGTAAAGGTGTTGTGAAGATTAAGCTGAATGCGTCGGTTTGGAAGCTAAAGGATGTCAGGCACATACTGGATTTGAGGAAGAATTTGATCTCCGTAGGACAATTAGCTAGTGAAGGATATACTACGACTTTCCATGGTGATGACTGGAAAATTTCGAAGGGTGCAATGACAATTGCTCAAGGCAAGAAGAGTGGTACTCTTTACATGACATCAAGAGCGCGATGTTCGATCACAGTTGCAGCTAGCAACGAAAATTCCAACATATGGCACCAGAGGCTAGGCCATATGTGTGAAAAAGGAATGAAGATTATGCACTCGAAGGGGAAACTTCCAGGTCTACAGTCAGTGGAAATAGGTATGTGCGAAAATTGCATATTTGGAAAGCAGAAGAGAGTCAGCTTTCAAATAAGTGGTAAAACCCCAAAGAAGGAAAAGCTGGAGCTTGTTCATTCGGATGTTTGGGGGCCAACGACCGTCTCATCCATTGGTGGAAAGCATTACTTCGTTACTTTCATCGATGATCACTCGCAAAAGATATGGGTTTATTTTTTAAGGCATAATTCTGAAGTGTTCGAGGCTTTCAGGATATGGAAAGCTATGGTTGAAAATAAGACAAATCTAAAGATCAAAAAGTTTAGAACTGACAATGGAGGTGAATATGAAGACACCAGATTCAAGCAGTTCTGTTATGAGCACGGGATCAAAATGCAGAGAACCGTGCCGGGTACGCCTCAACACAATGGTGTAGCTGAGCGTATGAATCGAACGTTGACCAAAAGAGCCAGAAGCATTCGTATACAGTCAGGTCCACCAAAGCAGTTCTGGGCAGAAGCGGTTAACACAGCAGCTTATTTGATCAACAGAGGTCCTTCAGTTCCATTAGAGCACAAGATACCAGAGGAGATATGGAGTGGAAAGGAGGTAAAATTATCACATTTAAAGGTTTTCGGTTGTATAGCATATGTGCATATTAGTGATCAAGGCAGGAATAAACTTGATCCCAAATCCAAGAATGCACTCTCATCGGCAATGGCGAAAACAAGTTTGGCTACCACATTTTGGATAATGAAAACAAGAAGGTGATCCGTAGTCGAGATGTGATTTTTAACGAAAGAGTAATGTACAAAGATAGACACAGAACAGAAGTCAACGACTCAAAGCAAAGTGAGTCAGTATTTGCAGATGCAAACGATATTCCAGATAGTCTCATCACAGAACCGACTATAGAAAGTGCTCAGCCTGATGAAATCGTTGATCTGAGTAGTGTGGACCGGTCTAACACACTACAACATCCTACTCCAGTTCCTGAATTGAGAAGATCTTCTCGACCTCATGTACCTAACAAAAGATACATGAACTATTTGTTGCTGACTGATGCAGGGGAACCTGAATGCTATGATGAAGCATTTCAGACTGAAGATGCTAGCAAGTGGGAGCTTGCCATGAAAGATGAGATGGAGTATCTCATCTCCAACCAGACATGGGAACTAGTTGAGTTACCCATAGGAAAGAAGGTACTTCATAATAAATGGGTGTATCGGGTGGAAAAGGAGCATGATGGTGCCAAGAGATACAAAACTCGACTAGTTGCCAAAGGATTTCAACAGAAGATCAAAGGAAGCAAGAATCCAGTAGATATGTTGACAAAAACGGTAACTATCGATAAACTGAAGTTGTGTTCAACTTCAGTTGGTCTGCTAGAGTAAAAAGAGCAGAATGGCTGTTGCATCGATCAAGGTGCGAAGACAGATTGAAATCAGATTGTTAGTAATGTTGCATGTGTAGCAACAACCAAGCCACCCATGTGTTCAACATGGTGTGCCACCAACCTCATGCGCCAACCACCACCAACCGGGCCACCAACCAAGCCACCAACCCCCACCAACTATTTCTCACATATATATACATCCCTCCTCTTCATAATTCATATCTCATCCAAATCTCATTCCAAATCCACTAAGAAGAAAAGGAGAGCAAGAATAGAGTGAGATCGAGTGTTGTGTATAAAGTGTTCTGTGTAATCACTTTGTAATATTCTTTGAAATAAAAGATCTGTAGCAGCCCGGAGACGTAGGCATAATTGGTCGAACTCCGTTATCAAATTTGTGTGCCTCTTACCATTCTACATTTCATTTATTTTCTCTACAAATATAATCATAAGGAAATTTGTGTAATTTCCCAACACTCACAAAATAACACAATTAGATACCCAAAGGGTGCAATCAAGTATCCAAGAATCAAGTATAAATACTTGATTCTTCTATGTAGTCCTACTATGTGGAACTTTTCACCAACATTTGTAACAAATAAGAAGACAAACCAGCTCAAAACCAAAACAAAATACAGACCCAGAATACACAAGTTAACATATAGACATGAAATAAACTCATAAATTAGACCACAGCTACGAAGCCCAAAATAAATTAGCACTACGATGGAAGTGAAGTGAAGCGACCCGAACTTCCTCGGTCTCCGAAGAGATGAGAACGAACGAATTACTGTGAGGACAAGACAAAATAGAACGCAGACGGAAGAACATTTCATTGCTATTACAATAATTCCATCAGAATACAAGAATATACAGAGTATAATGAATAAATTACATAGCAGCGGAAAATAATACAAAGCATAACTGAAGGTGATATACGGATACAGAGCTTTCCGAATATCATTCCAGCTGTAAACCAGGATCCTGTGAATATAAATCTGCAAAACCAAAACTACTAGCTGCTCGTGCGGAAAATAGGGGCACCTAGAGTTTAGGTTAAAACAATAAACTCCAGGTCAGTCATGTGACTGGTGTGAGAACTAAAACAGTTATTTAAAGTTTTACTTTAAAAGAGAGTAATTCAAGGGACCACGCCGTAAAACACGGAACGGGTTTTCTCCCAAGAACACCAGTGCATATAATAAACAACGCAATGCTTTTTCGAAAAATGAAGCTATTATAAGACCCAGGTCCCATCACACAATGCAACGCAAGCCGGAGGATAGGGTTTTACCTTATAACAACCAAACATGCTTGGTACGTTTAAAACAAATCATTTGATACTATAATAAGTGTATAGTGTCAAAACAATTTCAATCATAAATATAAATCATAGACGGCATAACATCCCATGCTACTATGTCGCCATACTAGGCTCTACAAATCAAGCCAAAACATCTCGTATTGGAAATTGGATTTCCGTCATGAGTCGAGGCAAGGGGCAAGCTCCTCCCCGCGTTCGAGACACTCTAGCAAATGTCCCAGATTTTCCGGGTTATTACAATCTTCCCCACTTAAACAATTTAATGTGTTGAATATTATTTGAATTTAAACAAATGGCTTTAGCGATAAAAATCACATTTTTATATATATACAAACTATATAGAAAATTCATGTGTTGAGTTGCAATTCATTCGTTGAGTTGAAATTCATGTGTTGAATATTATTTGAATTTAAACAAATGGCTTTAGCGATAAAAATCACATTTTTATATATATACAAACTATATAGAAAATTCATGTGTTGAGTTGCAATTCATTCGTTGAGTTGAAATTCATGTGTTGAATATTATTTGAATTTAAACAAATGGCTTTAGCGATAAAAATCACATTTTTATATATATACAAACTATATAGAAAATTCATGTGTTGAGTTGCAATTCATTCGTTGAGTTGAAATTCATATGTTGAATATTATTTGAATTTAAACAAATGGCTTTAGCGATAAAAATCACATTTTTATATATATACAAACTATATAGAAAATTCATGTGTTGAGTTGCAATTCATTCGTTGAGTTGAAATTCATGTGTTGAATATTATTTGAATTTAAACAAATGGCTTTAGCGATAAAAATCACATTTTTATATATATACAAACGATATAGAATATTCATGTGTTGAATTGCAATTTGTTCGTCGAGTTGAAATTCATGTGTTGAATGTTATCGTATTTTAAAATAAAATGAATAGACAATAAAAACTATATTTTTATTGTGAATATGGAGAGTTAAAAATACACACATGTCGAATAAATATTTTTGATGATAAAAATATTTCTTTTATCATGTATATGCTTAGTTAAAAATACACACGTGTCGAATAAATATTTTTGATGATAAAAATATTTCTTTTATCATGTATACGCTTAGTTAAAAATACACACGTGTTAAAATAAATAATAGTTTGCTAGAAATATTATTATTAGCTTTGTTCTGCATATATATACATGTGTTGAACAGGAAAAATGGATTAGCTGTAGAGTAAAGAAATTATTTGCGTGCCCGACAAATAGGTAAACCTTGATGAGTTGGCTGCGCAATTTTATTTATATATCAACTCCTGTGAATGCCATTGGATGCAGAGTGCTGGTTATTCTGTGTGAAATAATAAATAACGCCATAGGATAGTAACAATTAATTTTGAACTACACTACATGGCATACTTCTTGACGATAGGCATACTTCATCATATTCCACATAAGCAATTGGAGCTTGTGTGATGAGGTGGAAGATTTACCATACAAGCAAGAGGCTTGTATGGCGATGACTATGTACTACAGGTTGAACTGATGACTGATATGGACTATATAAATTATAACGATAAATTGCCAGATTAATAAAAAACCCACATGGGTCTGGAGTTGACAATAATCACGTCGCTCTAGTTATTACATACGGCACATGGACTATTTATTTCCACACGGAAACGGGGTGACGGGAATTTATTCTCTGGAGTGATTATCAGTACATGCTCCCCCGTAAACACCAGAATATATCACTATAAATATGTGAACGCTTTTTAGGATTTATTGGGTACCTAATACGGCCCAATAAATTTCCAAACCCCTCCCCGTACAAAGGAGGTTATGGCGAAAATTTTCGAAATATTAAGGCGTTAGTGAAATATTTGAAGTGAAAACGAAGTTGAAAATATAGAATGAACTATAGTTGAAATTATAGAATGAACTATATTTATATATATAAATATAAATAAAATTAAAAGGAATAGAGGCCGTGCAGTTCGTGTTTCGGAATCGTAATTTGAAACGATTAGTGCGAGAAATCCGACCATCGGATTTTCCCGAAACCGCAACCGCTGGGTTCGCCTTGGAAATATCTTTCCAACGACACCAACCTTGTAAAAATCCAACGGTTGGATTGTCCGGAATGTTTAATTCAAATCTGAAGAAAAACAGCGCCAGAATCATTTATATTTATATATAAATATAAATATAATTAAATTAAATCGAATAACGACGCTGCAGTTCGAATTTTGAAACCGTAACTTCAAACGACTAGTGTGGAAGATCCGACCGTCGGATTCTCACGAAACTGGAACCGTTGGGTCCGCTTTGAGAATATCTTCCCACTGATATAGACTTTGTAGAAATCCAACGGTTAGATTTTTCGATATGTGTAAAACAAATTAGGAGAAAAACAGCGCCAGTGCCACGGCACGACCTGAAACGTCGTTTAATTAAATATGGCCATTTTTAAATAAATAAAAATGGCGAAAAATCGTTATAAAATATTATAAGCAATATTGATTGAAAATAAACCAATTAGGCTTGAATTGTTTGATATTTGATGGTTGTATGTGTTTGACACGAAAATAACACTAAATAACTGAAAGATGGATGTCGAATAATATAACCATAAAAAGGAATCGATTTAAATTCTAATGACGTGAATTATTTGAAAAGGTCGAGCTAACCCTCATTTCAAATAATTTATCGAGCGATTCGAATTGGAAAATGCAAAGACGATTCAAGACCGACGATCTTCGTATCGGTTGGATGGGCGCTACTGAGGTTCCTAACCGGAGTAGCTACAGGAAGGGGACGGAAGTAGTAGCCGTCTGAACGTATGTGTTGATTGTACGGATTTGCGAGGAATTGACGCCTCCGGTTTCGTTCAGACCCAGGATGGACTTGTAAATGGACCGTGTGTCTGACATTGGATTTTGTTCTATACTGATTGATCTCTGTTAAATATATATCTGTTTGGCGGCGGAGAATTTATTCTTTTGCTTAACGCCCTTCTCTGAGACGTACGAGCTCAGAGGTTATATATCGATGGAAATCAATCGTATGGAGTGGACTGCCTATGTGGCATGCCAAGATGCTGTGATCAAGGCTTCTGTTGCAAAGCAAAGTCTTGTGGATGATGATCAAAGCAAGGTCTACGTGGCCTAGCTTTGTGTATTTTGTAGATTCGCGAGCCTCACACACCGGTATGAGTTAAAAACGGGATACGGACTGCAGGGAGAGCACGACGTTTCTTTCTAGCTATGGTGGTGTCAGTGACTTACCAGCCCTGACATATATATCTACTTTTCACCTTTGTGGTTGTTGGAATGAGAGGCGCCTCGATTATAGGTCTGTAAGGACCGGGAAACGTGTGTTCAGGAATTGCCAATCCTCAAACGTAAGAGAGGACCGGCCCTGAAGCATCCAGGGGTTACCCAGAGTGTGTAGTCCTGAGGCATTTGCTAGAGTGTCTCGAAGCGGAGAGGAGCTTTCCCCTTGCCTTGAATCATGACGGAAATCCAATTTCCAATACGAGATAACGGATTCGATTGTAACTTATATATGGCGACCTAGTGGCATGGGACGCTCATGTCGCCTATGATTGATATTTATGATGCTATTCGTTTTTGAAACATATATGCACTAGTAATAATATCAAATGATTTTGCTTTATACGTATCAAGCATATTTGGCTATTATAAGGTAAAACTCTATCCTCCGGCTTGCGTTGCATTGTGTGATGGGACCTGAGTCTTATAATGGCTTCATTCTTTCTAAAAGCATTGCGTTGTTTTAAAAGAATTTACTTTGTTTTAAATGCACTAGCAATCACTGGAGTAAACCCGTTCCGCGAAAGTGGCGTGGTCCTATGATTTGCTATTACTGTTGTTTAACTGTTAAATGGATTCCTCATAACAGTCCCCATGACTGACTCATTGTTTGTTTCACTTTGCAAACGCGGGTGCCCTTATTTTCACACGGGCAGCCTAGTACACAGGTGACAGGTTGTTTTTGGCTTTGCACTGCTGCATAGAGTGCATTTTTGGCTCATGGCGAGGCTGACTTCACAGAGATGACTTTGACATTTTCCGCCATTATTGTTCTTATATTATGATTCCGCCATTGGCGATGCAGACTGATTTACTTTCCGTATTTCTTACTATATGTATACGTACCGCCTTCGGCGATGTAGACTGATACCCTTATTATGTCTCACTGCATGTATGTATTCCGCCTCTGGCGATGATGACTGATCACTTTCCTTTTATTTACTAAGTTATATCCCACGCTATGCTAATCTGATGTTATTACATGTTGTGATTCCGCTGTCATATCCATGTAAAATTATTCTATTTATTGCTTCTGCTATTATCTGTTCTCTGCTATGATGATTAATGTGTTATTTTCCCAATGATTATCCTTAATACCGCCCCTCGGATTTTGGGATCGTCACATTAATTATATGGATTTTGATTGGGCCTCATTCCAATTTAGAAAATAAAGAAATATTTGGAAAGTGAAAATTTAATGAATGGATTTGATTGATGTGTGAATGGCGTGGGCCTTCACTAGACCGGGGATAAGGCTAGGCCTCGTCCCGTTTCTAGTATCGTGCCGTTATGCCGCCGAAATTTTCTAAAATAAGTTAGAAAAATAAAAATGATATATAGTTCAAAATTTGATGCAATTAGGCATAATGGTTCAAAATTATCAAACAAATAAACAAACAACACAAACAGCAATCACTTAGTGAATTAGAGTTTCAAATTCATAACTTTGATAGATATACAAAAATCATGTTTTTGATGCCAATTCACAACAATGTGTTCTAACTATATTGGTTTTGGTTCTCACACCAGTCACATGACTGACCTGGAGTTTATTGTTTTAACCTAAACTCTGGGTGCCCCTATTTTCCGCACGGGCAGCTAGTAGTTTTGGTTTTGCAGATTTATATTCACAGGATCCTGGTTTACAGCTGGAATGATATTCGGAAAGCTCTGTATCCGTATATCACCTTCAGTTGTGCTTTGTATTATTTTCCGCTGCTATGTAATTTATTGTAATCTCTGATATTCTTCGAATGTAATTTATTCATTATACTCTGTATATTCTTGTATTCTGATGGAATTGTTGTAATAGCAATGAAATGGTCTTCCGTCTGCGTTCTATTTTGTCTTGTCCTCACAGTAATTCGTTCTTTCTCATCTCTTCGGAGACCGGGGAAGTTCGGGTCGCTTCATTGATACCAAATGAAGCGACCCGAACTTCCCCGGTCTCCGAAGAGATGAGAAAGAACGAATTACTGTGAGGACAAGACAAAATAGAACGCAGACGGAAGAACATTTCATTGCTATTACAACAATTCCATCAGAATACAAGAATATACAGAGTATAATGAATAAATTACATAGCAGCGGAAAATAATACAAAGCACAACTGAAGGTGATATACGGATACAGAGCTTTCCGAATATAATTCCAGCTGTAAACCAGGATCCTGTGAATATAAATCTGCAAAACCAAAACTACTAGCTGCCCGTGCGGAAAATAGGGGCACCTAGAGTTTAGGTTAAAACAATAAACTCCAGGTCAGTCATGTGACTGGTGTGAGAACTAAAACAGTTATTTAAAGCTTTACTTTAAAAGAGAGTAATTCAAGGGACCACGCCGTAAAACACGGAACGGGTTTTCTCCCAAGAACACCAGTGCATATAATAAAAAACGCAATGCTTTTTCGAAAAATGAAGCTATTATAAGACCCAGGTCCCATCACACAATGCAACGCAAGCCGGAGGATAGGGTTTTACCTTATAACAGCCAAACATGCTTGGTACGTTTAAAATAAATCATTTGATACTATAATAAGTGTATAGTGTCAAAACAATTTCAATCATAAATATAAATCATAGACGGCATAACATCCCATGTTACTATGTCTCCATACTAGGCTCTACAAATCAAGCCGAAACATCTCGTATTGGAAATTGGATTTCCGTCATGAGTCGAGGCAAGGGGCAAGCTCCTCTCCGCGTTCGAGACACTCTAGCAAATGTCCTAGATTTTCCGGGTTATTACATAAAGCCCAGAAAGCCCAACAAAAAATCCTACAACAAATGATCAAATCTCGACAATCAACTACCCAGACTACAGTAGCAATAGAACTGATCCACACATAGAAATAATCAAAACACTCTCAGATTTGATAGAAGCAAACCAAGCTGATTAGATGATCATGCACTAAACTCCAACTACACACACTTGCTGAAGCACCAAACATATAGAAGAAGAAAAATCCCAAGCAAACAACCATAACACAACTTGAAGTAGACTAAAATCCAACATCTTAAAAAACAGAAGATAGTCTTCATGCCCAACACAATATACATATCAGATTCAAAAGATTAATACTGCAACCGAGCTGCCTAACCAAAAGAGAAGCAAACGACCAAAACAAAGAAATTCCAAAAAGGAAAGAATCTCAGAACCAAATATAGAAACACAGAAACAGAAACTAGAACTAGCAGCAAATCACCCTGAACCAAAATCAACCCAAAGGACCGGAAAAAAGAAAAAGCTACTTCTTATAAATACCACCATTCAACCCTCCTTCCGGATTACCCCTTCCTCCTTCGATTTTTTAGTCTTAGATCTAGTTTTAATTTGTGACACTAGCTTAATCCACTCGGGGTTAGTTTCTACCTAAGGATAATCACCAATAACCACATCTAACCTTGATCTTATTTTTTCTTCTTCTAATACTACTAGTAGATGAACAATCTGAGTCATCGATCATATTAATTTGATAGGTATTATTGTCTACTAGTTGTTGATCCTTAATAGGGGAAATAACTACCTTATTTTGTGCTCTAACATCCTCATGATTTGTTGTAACACTGTGAGGTCTCCCATACTCTTACTTATAGAAACTTTTCCAGAGTTATGCCAGCCTTTGTCACTAATGTCAACAGCTTTAAGATTATCATGCAAAACTCCATTCTCAGTTCCATCTTTCATATTATCAATTTCAACAATCTTATCCTCTGCATTACCTTTCTCAATAGACATTTCAACTTCTTCCTGCATATACCCATTAGAACCATCCAACATAGGAAAAGGGTTAAGATTATTGACATTATCATTCTCAGTAAATGTACTTGTTGTCCTTGCGTCTCCTAACTTCTTAGGTCCATTTCTTGCACAATTTTTCCCATTGGGATACATCTTTAACTCTGTGACATCGGTACAGTTTTTATCTTGAGGAACCAAACTATCATCAATTTCCATCTCTTTTTGCATACTTAAATCATTCTTAGGAACCCATACTTTAAAAGACTTACAAGCATCAGTCGAATGGCCAAATATTTTAAAATTATTGCACTTCATTGGGACCCATTCGTATACAACTTTCCGCTACACTAATTCTCCATTAAAACATTGTATAGAGATTTCTTCAGGGAATGTGAAATCAAAATCAACCGGAATTCTTGCATATGAAATTCTAACAAATCCTTCGGTTACACTATCTAATTTAAGAGGATGCCCAAAGACAGATGCTATTATACTAATGCTTCTATAGACCAAAAATCTAAATCTAAGTTAGGCAACCTAATCCAAATAGGCAGAGAATGAAGAGATTCTCTAGTTAGTTTTGACCCAGGTTGACATTTCTCCATGAAAATCAATCTTTTGCTATAATAATAAGGTCCGGACTCTAGTATACTTTCAACACCCTCTGCATTGTCACATTTATAATAAAATACTCATTCTCCCTCAAAAAAGTTGATAACTTCCCCTCAATTTCTAGTTTCTATCTATATATTGTTTAAGGAAATTGTAGTCCGGTTAATTCCCAAATACATAAAAGACAATAGAATTATACTATTTTTCTCTAGCTTTGGTAGTCAGTTCCTCATTGATTACTGCTAATCTGATATCATCCTTGAACTCAGGCTCGAAGTACTGCAGTTGAATTGACTATTGATGAGGTTTGTACTTTTTAATCACATCTATCCAAGCCCTTGTTTGGTAAGCATTAGCCTTACATGCTGGCTTTTGATCTTTTAACCCTAAATCTGGAAAATCCACTTTAGGTTTAAGACGTGGAAGCACATAAGTATCATTGGTAGAAGAAGATCGACGTTTTGCATGTAGCTTAGATGAAGAAAGATCCAGAAGAATTGAAGTTCGATAATCAGAATTGAAGAAAAAGGCGATTTTTAAATGAGAGAGATACGATGTCCCCATTGTTATTTGAGAAGCTCTCTTTTTTCAAAATTATATGGTTATGTGAAATAGAATTATTTGATTTTTAACAATTCACTTTACTTAAAAACATTTTCAACAATTCGCTACTTGAATTAAAAAAAAAATTAAGCAATTTCTGAAAAACATAAGAATGTTCATAAGAGAAGGTGCTTTTCGACTTGAACATTTGCATAGTGGATAAGATTCAGTTTTTTTAGAGTGACTTGTAGTCTGGAACTCTATTCTTGACATTAGACCACACATTTATCTCTAGAGTGCAATCAAATAAGCATATGTGTTTGTGGCCATGCACATTTATTCCAGTTTAATGAATGATGTAGAAATTTTGCTCAAAATTCCATAAGAAATTACCACATTTTTACATTCACAAAGGTGAGTCTATTAAAAATACTCCTAATGGTAGGTACTCCACTCTAAATAGGAGTATGGATTTCTTTAAGAGTTACTATTAACTTGTCATCTAAACACCTAAAAAATATATGCTTCTAAATATATAAACATAGTATGTTCAACTCATATCACTTCACAACTTATTATTACCCACTGAACCAAGTTCTTGGGATCTCCAATCATTAGGTTGGATTGCCATTGTGCGTGACTCAGCAATCTAAGGGCAATAGTCATATTCTTTTAGATGTTGTAAGGACATTCTCTTTAGCTAGTCCTTTTGATCAAAGAATTTTCCAAATTCTTGTTACTACGTATATGATCCACTCTAATAGCTCTTAAAGAGAGTATCTGTCTAATAGTGTTGTGCTTACAATGTATTTGTCATCTCTTATTGTTGAAATAATGGTTCTGTAATTTTGCAATAGCCTTGGTATCGTCACAATGAATCACCACAACTTGAATCGGTTTTTCCATAAGGAAATCTCAGTTAGCGAATCTCTTAAGTAATCTACTTCTTCACTAGCTATGGCTGGTGCTATTAGCTCAAACTTCATAGTAGACTGAGCCAAATTAGTCTGTTTCTTGGGTTTCCAAGTAACTGCTCCACCAACAATGCTGTAGTATAACCACTGGTTGCCTTTAAATAATCAAATGAAGCATTCGAGTCTACGTCGAGTTTCCTTCAATGATAGTTGGAAACTTTTCATAATGTAACTTAAGGCTCATGGTTTGTTTTAGGTATCTCATGACCCTATAAGTAGCATGTTAATACTCTCTACTAGGTCTACTAGTAAACCTGCACTGTAATCCCACGATATCGGCGATGTCGGATTTAGTACAATTAGTGGCATACCAAAGGCTTCCATTGTTGCTTGCATATAAGACTATCTAACCTCTTCATCAGTGTTCTTAAATATCTTTACAGTAGGATCATATGGTGTACATGCACGTTTATGTCAAAGTAACTGTACTTCTTTAAGATTTTCTTAATATAATGAGACCGATCCAAAGAAAGTCACTTTTCGAATGTATTGATCTTAATATCAAGTATTACATTTGCTTCACCTAGATCTTTCACATCAAATTTGACACTTAAAAAATTAACAGTATTTATGGCATGAATGTTGTATTCAAAATAAGTAGGTCACCCATATATAAACATAAGTAAGTGCAAATGTCATTCTCATATTTATATAGATACATTTGTTACTTTCATTAACTATGAAACCATGTGAAATCATTAAGTTACCAAAAAAATTATATTATTGCTTAAGTGTTTGTATTAAACCATATAAGGATTTATCTAACTTGCAAACTTTATATTATTGATCATGAACTACAAAGCCTTTTGGTTAGTCCATATAAATTTCCTCTTCTAAATCACCACTTAAAAAAATAGTTTTAACATCCATTTGATGTATGATTAAATTATGAATATAAGCAAGCGGAAATAGTAGTTGAATAGATGAAATTCTAGTCATAGGTGAAAACAGATCAAAATAGTCAATGTTTCGCTTTGTTTAAATCATTTAGCTACCAAATGGGATTTGTATATATCAACTGTGAAATCAAGGTTCTAAATTTTTTTTAAGCACCCATTTAAAGCCTATAGATTCACAACCAGGTAGTAAATATACTAATTATCAAGTCTTACTAAATTCCAAAAAATAATCTCATTATTTATAGCCTTATGCAAAAAAAGGGCATATAATGAGGGTAAGGCCTCTTGGAGGTTTATAGAATCCTCCTTTAAGTAAATGAGCAAAAATATAAACCAAAATCTTCTGTGGTTCTTGTTATTTTACTTCTTCTAAGTTCACTTTTAGAAAATCATCAGATTATGTTCTAATAGGCAAAATGTTACTAGATGTGCCCCCATGATTTCTTAAGTTAAAAGGAAAGTAATGCTTATAAAAATCAGCATCACTAAATCTAATTGTTACATGTCCTTTCATATTATAAAATCCATACACTTTTTTTACATCATATCTAATTAAAATACATCCATAAGCTCTGCTTTCTAGTTTAATTCATTTTGGATCAGGAATTCTAACATATGTCAAATATTCACAGGCTCTAAAATAAGGCACTTTGTAGTTTTTCAAATCCCAAAAGGTGTAATTCGGCTTTTAGACTTGGGAATTCTATTTAAGCATAACAAAAATTCAATAAGATTTCACCCACCAGTGTTTTGTTGCACCCGAATTTATTGATATAGCTAATACTAATTTGGTAAACGTTCTGTTCTTTCTTTCATCTTTATCATTCGTGTCAGGTGAGTAAGGTACAATTATTTCATAAATTATACGATGTAAATTATAAAAATCAGAAGTGATGTAGATTTCTATTGTGTCCTCTATCTGTACGAAGTTTCTTAATATTCATATTGAAATGGGTTTCAATTTCAAGGACAAATAATTTAAGCATTGCATCACTTTTATTTTTCAAAAGATAAACATAGGAAAAGTTTGAATAGTCACCAATGAATGTGATAAAATATCTTTTACCATCCCTTGTTGAAACTCCATCAAGTTCACGTATATCAGAATGGATTAGATCTAATGGTCCGGAAACTATATCAACCGACTTATGAGGTTTCGTAGCAATTTTTGATTAACAACAGGGTCACATTTATCAAAATCAGATTGTGACATTTGAAGAATTAGCCCTAAGGAGCTCATGTTATGAATTATACTTTTCAATAACATGACAGTCTATTATGCCAAATATTAAAATCACACAAGATATAAGTAGAACTTGTTACTTCATTAGATTCAACATTAAGTCTAAACATACCCTCACAAACATAACCCTTCCTTACAAAAGTCCTCATATAAGTTAAAGTGTACAAATTACCCCTAATTACTTGAGTAAATGCATCCTTATTCATAAGAAAGCACGAAACCAGCATAAGATCTTTCAAAATAACTTCCTTTCTAGAGATAAACTTGATTTCCACATTTCAAATGTCAATAACTATTGTGGTGTGAGGATCTCTCAGCAACATTTTCTGATAATCTACAACAATGTGCGTACTGAACATAACACGATCATAGCAGACATGGCGGAAAGCACCAGTATCTACCCACCAATCCTCTAATCCTCCATAAGGTGGATTTCTAAAATCATAGCCGTGAGAGGCTTTTCAACCAGGTTCGCGTAAGGTGCAGGGTCTGACGTGTTCCGACACTTGCATGCCATATGACCTTGTTTTCTATATTGGTAACACAAAAACAACAGTCTAGAGTCACTCTATTTGGTCTGCTCTACCTTTTGGTCTGTTGTACCTTTTGATTTCCTTGAAAATATCCATTCTAGTTGTTGCGGTTGCAGTTCTGATTCATAAAGTCTTTTATTTGGTTTCAGAACTATGGGCTTGTTCTTTTTAGCATTATTGTTCGTAATAACAAGCATTTCCTCTTTCTGGTCCTTCTTATGGGCCTCCTCCTCAATACAAAGGCGAGTGGTCAAGCTTTCTAAGAAGATTCCATATTATTGTACCTAAGCTCATTCTTATAGTCCTTTTGACCTGGGGGTAGTTTGTCAATTATAATATCAATCTAAAACTATTTCTCAAGAATCATTCCTTTGGATATTATTTCATGAACAATTTTCTGGAGCTCATGAGGCTGCATATTTAATGACCTATCTAATATTTGAGGTAACAACTGACTGGATATTTTTTCGCTCCTACCTCCTCCGTGTCAAACTTTTATGCAGCAATTCCCAATTTACTTTGTCATCTTATCCATATTGTATTACAAGTCATTACTGAGTCCGTAGAGGAAGATGTTCTTGCACAAATAATCTTGCTTTAGCCGGGTTTGCAACTCCTTTGATTTCTCCATCCATGCTCACATATGGTCAATGCCATTCTTGTTGGGTTTGTTTGGGATGTGTGGTTTGTTCATTGTTAGCACAATATCCACCTTTAGGATTGTCAAGAAAAACTTCGTTTTTTGATGCCATTGTTTGATGTGCAGGCCCTTTAATATGAACAACACAACAGAAACCATCAGAACCTGAATAATGATGTTGGAGAAGCATCAGCCATGGTTGCACCATAAGTCATCGATTGTTGTTTGTCTTCAAATTGTCGAAAACATGACTTTCGACTGAGCCATATACGTCATCACTCTCTTAAAAGAGGGCATTCTTCTTGAAGGTGCAAAATAGTCTATGAAAATACCACCATCTCTAAGATAAAATAGTCTTTATTGAATTCGTTTGATGTATCGACCTGTCTACAAAAAATAAAGACAACTTTGATGCACTCTTAAATATATTTCTCTTGTTTGGTTTAAAGAAAATTTAAGATAGAAGAAGAAGATGTGCTAGAGATTGAGGAAAGCTACATGTATTTCACTTTTAAATAATGGAATAGTAAGAGATAACTTGCTTAATGTAGGAGACATAGCCTAAATATTTGGACCTAAAGAAAAAAACGAGTACGTGGGAGACATGGCCAAAATATATGGATCTGAAGAGAAGAACGGGTCGAAGTTGAATGTTACAAATCGTTCTCTTATACAGAATAATCTAATCTGAGCATTCCAACTTGGAATGTTACCATTCAAAAAATGATTACAATTTTAGATCAAAAATATCAGTGCTACACCATAACGAGCCTGGTTAGGCCCAGTTCGGGTCAGGTCAGTTGGCTCCCATGCGTACGGTGCTCAAGCTTAGTCTCCTTCCTCACAAAGTAGCATAATTGGATGCCTAGAAGTCCCAGTCAGCACCTAATGATCAAGTATATATTCTTGATTATCCTCTGTAGTCCTGCAATGTGAGATTATTCACCAATTAAGAGTCATATACACTTATTATATTTTTAACAATTCACGTAAATTAAAAACATGTCCAACGGTCATTACTTTGAATGGTGCAGATCGAACATTGTGTCGAAGCTGATATTAATGGGATAACCGTGCAACATCTCACTCAACCTCCCAAGAAGCATGCTCAAAACCTACATACCATACACCACTCTTTGGACCTTTGCATTATCAATGAAAAAACAATTTTGTCAAGGGCTCGGGTTCAAGTGGTGGTAGTGGGTAAGGGATTAGACCATTGCATCAATTTGCAATTCTCAGGCTCGGTACTTTGTCGTGCAAGTAAAAGATTTAGAGTTAGCATATAACAGTAGTGAAGTAGTGGTTAAATGTTTGGCTTGTCAATGGATTTGAGGACGAAATTTACGAAAGGGTTCAGCTCTGACGTTGTGCTGCATCCGAGTGCAATTGTTCTGTACCCAACTTGGATGTTCCCATGTGCCCGATAAATCACAACTACACATAAACCACAGATCTTGTTAATAATCAAATAAACAGGTCCCACAATACTTTCAAAACCATTAGATTTTGTGCAAATCAATGGCTAAGATCAATCTGGCACATAGGAACACCCAATTTGGGTACAGAGCAATTCACCTGGATACATAACATGAAGCATCAAATTGGCATTTCTTGCATCAGCTTAGAAAATTATTGATTGAAAAATAGTTTGTGATGTAATGAGAAGTTTTCGTGCGATTCAACTTATTTGAATAATAGTTTATGATTCAAAATTAATGGTAGAAAAAATAATACATATACTGGGTGACTTCACAAAATATTACATATATAAATACAAATTAAGGGATGATCATATCACACAGATGATCAAAGTAAAAGTAGAGAACCAAGAATAAAATTTGTAGACATACATGGTTAGAATATATATTAGCATAACAACTTCCTACAATGTTCTAAAAAAATGTTAGACATCACAAAAATTTTCAACAATGGTAGAAATGAACATCACCAATGGTTCAATATTCTCTTCTAGTTCTCAAGATCAATTACAAGTTGTTTATAAGAGTTCTCTCAAGGTTAGTCTTACTCCTAAAATCTCTTCCCTCCCTAATTCTAGCCTCTACCCGTCGCCATTCAAAGAACTCTTAGATTTTGATGTAGATGGTACTTTAATCATAAATCTAAAAAAAAGCATCAGCCTGCAACGATAACAATCATAATAACCCAAATTCATTATGTTGAGAGCCGATTATTCTACATCAGTTATTACATGTACTCGGATCTTTACTCTGTTAGTACTGGGTCGTTCTATTTTTGCCCACTAACTCTCTCTATATAAGTTTCAATACTCTATATAATGTTATTATCTTCGAAATAATACAATACAAATTCTGTTGAGATAAATCACTTCTGCTGCCACTTTTCTAATATGATATCAGAGCTGTAATGCATAACAACATGTTCTCTCATTATATTTAATCATCATCATTTGAGAGTGTTGATCCCCTTTTCACAGTGACTGATCAATCTTGATATTCAAGATTTTTTCATCATTTGACTGTTGCCATCATAAGAAGATTTTGCCGCCTTCTCCTCCCTGGTTGCATTTTTCAACCACCAGTCAGTCGTGCAGTGGCCATCCAAGAACAAGTTGAAGTTTTCTTCAACAAATTCGGTTGCCATCTATATCTGTAAATATTTCTATTCGATCACCCTTTGTGTTTCCCACTTTCCTGGCTAATTCTGCATTTCCCTATGACAGAAGGAGTTATCACTGTGTCTCTATCTACGTCAACAACAAGAACAACCCAGTCAACAACTGATAACACCCAAGAACTCATCAAGGCTATAATATAACTGCAAACTCAACTCATATCTATACAGCATGACGAGTCAAATTACCTATTGTGGAAAATACAGATAGAAACTGTAGTAGAAGGGTATGGCCTTGAAGATTACATCTATGGGAAAGAAATGGTTCCAACCAAGAACACTTATCTTATCAAAGATAAGACAATCTTGTAAGTGTCTGGTTCATGTCATCAGTGGGATCATCCTTAATGCCACAACTAATAAGGCGTAAATCATCCCATGAAGTCTGGATAGCCTTAGAGAGAACATTTACATCTCAATCTGCTACCAGAGTGTTGCATTACAACAAGCAACTACAAAGTATCAAAAAAAGGAAATTATAGTTTGAATATTTGATGAAAGTTAAGAGCATTTGGTAAGCCTATCCTGGTAAAAAGTTTGATGAAAGTGAGTAAGTGTTATATATTATAAGTGGACTTGACGACAAATATGAAGTTGTAGTAGCATTCATAACATCAACTGAACCCACTCCTACAATTCAAAGTGTGTGTTCTATTATGCTTGCATACAAAGGAAGACTTGCAAAAACAAGAAACAAATTCTGATTACTCTGTCAATTATACCATGAATGTAAGATTCAAGAGTCAAGACATGGGCAATAATATAAAAACTCAGAATAATAATAATAATTACCTAAAAGGAGCACAACCAGACAGTGGCAGAGGAAGAGCTAGGAGATGGAATCCCAACAACAGGATGAAATGTCAAATATGTGACAAATTGGTCACACTGCCAATCGATGCTACTTAAGATTTTATAGTAACTTCAATGTGAGTCAATAAGCCAGTAAAAATAGAAACAACTGCCCAAGTGCAAATCTATTGAGTAGTCAAGGCGATAACAAAAGAACTCAAGAAAGCAATTACAATACAGCCAAAATAGATGCCATACAAGATGAGGTGTGGTACCCTGACTGAGGAGCTTTAATCATGCTATAGGCAACTTAAGTAATCTTAATCTCGAGAATAGAGAATACAATGGTAAACGATCTTTACTAATGGATAATGGTAATTCTATTTTCATCTCTCAAATTAGTCATACAAGTACAAATGGTGCTAAGCAGCTTTACTTAAAGTCTTAAACAATGTTCTTAGGGCAACACATATAAGAAAAAATAATTAATAAGTCTGTCTCCATGTGCAAGAGATAACAAGGTATTCTTTGAATTCTACCCCAAACATTGTCTTGTCAAAGACAAGCTAACAGAAGAAATTTCACTGCAGGGCAATGAAAATAAGGGTTATACAAATTTGACTTTGGAAATTCAAGAAACCCTGGATTTAAAGAAAATTTATGTAATGTGTGTGAAATAGAAAAAAGTGAAAACTGTACGACATTTGATATGTGGCATTGTAAACTTGGCCACTCAAGCATGAAAATTGTAAGACATATTTTAGATGATAATAATATTGTGTTTAGCATTCCTAACCCATATATGTGTTCATATTGTCAAATGGGAAAGAGTCACAAGTTACCATTTCATAATTCTGAAACTGTCTACAAAACACCTTTAGAACTTGTGGCTGTTGACTTGTGGGGACCTGCACCTATTGACACTAATTATTGTTACAAATTTATGTTTCATTTATTGATGCTTGCTCTAGATATGTTTAGATATACTTTCTGAAATCTAAATCTAAAACTGTCAGTGTTATCATATAGTTTATAATTAGTGCAAAGAAGCAAATAAATCACAATGTAAAAGTGTTGCAAACCAATAAAGAAAAGAGTTTTCACCCCTAAAAAATTACTTAAATAAGAAAGGCGTTGTACATAGAATAACTTGTCTACACACATCTGAATAGAATGGTCTTATAGAAAGAAAACACAGACATATAGTAGAAACTGGGCTAACTCTTCTTGCACAAGCATTACTACCACTAAAATTTTGGCCTGATGCATCTGCCACAGTAGTATATTTGATAAATAGGCTACCAACAAAGGTTATGCAATTTAAAAGTCCTACCAAGGTACCAACAAAGGTTAAATCAGATTATAGCAAGTTAAAAATGTTTGGACGTTTATGTTTTCTACACTTGAGGCCACTCACAAACACAAATTAGATTAGAGATCTCTACCTCGCACTTTCCTTGGGGTACTCTACCAGTCATTAGGGGTATAAATGTCTCAACAATAGTGGAAGAATGTACATATATAGACATGTTACATTCAATGAAAAGATATTCATTTTAGTAACTTTGAGTATAAAACAACCATTTTTTTTAATCCAAGGTTCTCTATCCACCTATTATAGAAAATGTTGTGTATATGTCATATTTAAGTAATAATACAGCACACATACACAAGCATCTGGTGTCAGCTCCACACCTCAAAACACATTGTCCAATAGTGAAACTGGTTAAGAATGCGAAGTGACCTTTGAAAGTGCTGTTGTTACATCACCACAACAATCTGACAATGCAAGTCATTATACTACCGATGTAGATATTCAATAACAGGAAACCAAGGACACCAGCACTCAAGCTCAAAACAAGCATCATATGGTGACTAGAGCTAAAATTGGTATTTCAAACCAAAAACTAATTGTGTTGATCTCAAAACTGTAGGATCATCCACTTATCAACAAGCAATGCTTGATGATAAGTGGAGGACATCAATGAGAGAAGAGCTAGACGCTCTAATTAAAAATCACACTTGGTGTCTTGTCCCTCAGCCCAAAGATAAAATATTATTGGATGCAAGTGGACTTATAGAATATAAAAAATGACGATGGTACAATATCTAAATACAAGACAAGGTTAGTTCAGTGTAGGATTGATTTTAATGAAACATCCCACCTGTTTGTAAAACCAACATCTATTAGGATTATGCTAACAATTGCCTTGCATAAGAACTGGACCATCAAACAACTAGATGTAAATAATGCTTTTAAATGGTATTTTAAAGGAAGAAGTTTATATAGAGCAGCCCTAAGGGTTCAGACAGAAGGGAAAAAAGAACTCGTGTGCAAATTAAACAAAGCAATCTATGGCCTTAAACATGCTCCTAGGGTGCGGTTTGACAAATTTAAATCATTTCTGTCTAAGCTTGGTTACAACTCTACATAACCCAACAACTCTCTATTTATCAAATTTAATTCTAATGTTGTACCTACATATTGATTTATGTCGATGATTTTTTAATTATAGGTAAAGTGAAATCAAGCACATTACTAAATGTCTAAATGATGAATTCTTTGTCAAGGACCTTGGCAACCTATCCTAATTTTTAGGAATTGAAGTGACAAAGTCTGATGACAATGAACTACACTTGAGGCAAAGAAATACATAACTAAAATTCTCATCAAGTCAAAGATGGACAAAGCCGGCTCACTTCCTACACCAATGGAAACAAATCTACGTCTCAGAAAACAAAAAGGGGAACCAATACTTGATAAATGACAATACAGAAGAATTGTGGATACCCTTCAATATGTCACTATTACAAGACCCGACATCTCATACAGTGTAAATAAAGAAAATCAATTCATGCAAAGGTCTTTAAGTGAGCACTGAAAGGCACTTGAGATAATTCTTAGATATCTCAAGAGCACAATAGATCAAAAACTTGTTATGAAACTCATTAATAAACTTAATATTTATACTGACTGAGAAAACGACCATGATGATAGAAAGTCAACAACGGGGTATTGCATATTCTTTGGTGAGAATCGCATTTCATGGTGTGCAAAAAAGAAAAACATTGTCTCAAGGTCGAGTACAAAAGCCGAATATAGAAGCATAGCCATTACTACGGAAGAAATATTGTCAGTGTAGTCTTTACTAAGTGAATTATGGGTTCAGACAAATAACAAAGCAGTTATATGGTGCGACAATCTTAGCGCAATAGAATTAACAATAAACCCAATTTTGCATTCAAGAACAAAGCACATAGAATTGGGCATATACTTTGTCAAAAAACTGGTATCAAAAGGGAAATTAATAGTAAATCACATACCTTCAAATTACCAAGTTACAGATATTTTGGCTAAGCCCTTCTCTCGGCAAAGGTTCGAAATGATCAGAGATAAGCTTTGCATCACCGAAGCTAACAACTCCCAGGATCATAAAGAGTTTAATCAAGCTGCAGAAAGATTTGCGTGAAGGATTCTCATAACATCGATCTACTCAAGTTGCCTAAATGTCATAGATCTACTGTCGTAAGCCATGGATCTGAAACAAGTAACGCCGAAGATCTTGAACATAAAGATGAAAGCACTTGTAGCAGAAATTTGGATAACTTTTCATCCGAAAATCTCAATCATCGAAGTCATGGCAGCCATTTTAGGTGTCTTACAAACCCTACCCCTAAAGTTATGTTTGAGGGGGGCTATTAAGAGAGCCGATTATTTTGCATCATATATTACATGTATTCTGATCTTTAATCTGTTAGTACTAGGCCGTTATATTTAAGCCCACTAACTTTCTCTCTATAAGATTCGCTCTCTATACGTTGTTATTATCTTCGAAATAATACAATACAAATTTTGTTGAGATAAATCACTTATGCTGCCACTTTTCTACATGCACAATTTTCAAGAAAATATCTGAAAAGAAACAATGTTGTACCTTTGCAGTCTAATAGTAATCACAATAACTTTGAATGGAAATCTCTCTTTGGCCAGATATTTCTTTTATTTCCCAAAAATTTGTTAGCCAAAAATTTTCTCAGGATGTTGCACCAAATACTAGATTTTTATTGAATTTTGGACTTAAAAATTCATCATTGTGGGGTAATATGTGGAAAGAGACAGAAGAATCAGTGATGGTTTCTCAAGAGAAAATTGATATTATTCATAGTTCTAAAGAAACAAAATTCCAAATACATGTTGATGAAAATGCATTGAAATAAGTAGGTGAAAATTCAATTGTATTTAAGTAAAACATGTGAATCTCTAATAATGACAATATGGACCTAGAAGGTAATTCGCTCATATCAGAGATGGAAAACTTAAAGAAACCCGCATATGAAGCTTTTAGTTAGAATCAGTTGTTGATTACTGCTGCTAAAAATCTTCCTAGCTTAATATCTTTAATCAAAATAAGAAAAGAAGAAAAAGATAAGCAAAATCAAAAATCTGAATGAATTAGTTTCTTGCAATTATAATTTTGGTACTTTCATAAATAAAATAGTGCAAATCCTTATGTAGAAGTATCAAAATATGTTGATGGTCTAACATCCAGGAAAAAGACATCATTAGGAATTCAAAATGGGATGAGCAACTGCAAACCAAAAGGTAACATAACTTGCAAAAGAAAAAGCAAAAAATTGGTGGGAAAGGATAATACTGATAAACACAATGCTTCTCTATAACAGAAATATCTTTCGATATTCTTATTTATTATTATTTTAATATTTATTATTATTTCGATCATTGCTTTGAACGTTAGGGTGCTTAACTCTTTGGAAAGGAAACCTAATTTATCTAATTCACTATTAGCTAAAAAACCTAATGTTATGAGGATACTGGAACATAAATAAGATAATTCTAAAATAAATGATCATCGTGCTATATACCATTCCAATTGGAATATTTTAAATAATAATCAAATGAGAAGAAATAGTAAAACCATGATTTTATAGTGTGCTAACATATGGAGTATATGTAAGCATATATCAAATCTCTAATGTATTCATTGTACTTGTATAAGTAAAGGTGGATTTCATTTTGAGATCGCATATATTTATGCATCAAACTTTAAAAAAGAAAGATTAACTCTTTGGAATTAATTTGAATTGCTTAATAAGAATATTAATAGTTGATGGGTTATTCCAGGAATTTTCACAACTACTATGCTTGCACTTAAATAAAGAGGGGGTAATCCTATTTTCTTTTGGAAAAATTAAGTCCATTAATATATTTTTTACTTACAATCGATTTTGTTGAAACAATTTTAATTAGAAATAGATTCACTTGGAAAGAAGGAAAATGTAGAAACATGCATTACAAACTGAACGGAAACCTTGTTAATCAAAATTTTATTAGTATATTTTCTAATTGCAAATGTTATAGTTTATCGGTGATAAGTGACCATGCTCCAATTCAAATTTTCCTCACAAATAACATGCCAACTCAATAAAATTTTCCTTTTAGATTTGCGACTTTATGGATCTATGAAAGAAGCTTTTAAATCAAGTTTATATATAAACATACAAGAAATCACCCAATATGAATGTTATAAATCCTTGTAAAACACTAATTCTTAAAAGATGGATAAAAAAAGGAAAAAGTGATATAATGCAAATCAAATCTGAATGTGTGAGATTGCAAATGAATTTTGACAACGATTTTTTAGATGGCAATGTTATCGACAATCTCTTTTTGGTGCAAAATAAATTTATTACTTCCCTCCATGTGAAATCTGTTAGTTTAAGATAAAAAGCAAAAATTGACCTGCTGTTATAAAATGAACACAAAACAGAAGAAATAAGGGAGAGAGGACATTTCTATTCATTCAGATTTATGTATCTTTCTATTACATTGGCTCCTTTATATATAGGCTTTGGAGCTGATGTTTAACTTTTTCCCATGATGTGGGACTAAACAGAGAACTAATAAAAGTATATTCACAATATTTATATATATATTACAACACTCCCCCTTGAATACGCGTTTTCAAAAACTTGAATGCTCTGCTAACTTGAAGTTGTCCCTTTTAAAACATATATGATGATTTCTCCCCCCTTTTTATTATCTTGCTTGCATATATCCATTCAGTCGATACAACTATTGTCCGTTGCCTTCAAAACTCTATCAAGAAAACCCAATGGGAAAAACCTTGAATGAGAAAAAGAGTACAACGTCTGACATTATGAATATCATATTAAAATGATATTCCTTAAAAGAGTTTGATTCTTCATGATCAAAACAATGCCTCATTAAAAACCTTTTTATGAAAAACCCTATGGGAATAATCATAAACAAGAAAAAGAGTGCAAATTCATTTTATCTTTAGGTAACATGTTTTACAATGTTACAGTAAATGTTGATACTTCAGGATCAAGATAATGCCACATTAAAAACCTTACTAACAAAAACCCAGTGGGGAAAAATATTAGTGAAGGAAAAGAGTACATTATAACATATTTTTATATGCTCCCCCTTATTCCTAATTCATTACTCAATTAATCTATAGATGTAGTCGACGCATGCCAATTTTGTACATCATCTTCTGGAATGTTGATTTGGAAATTGCCTTTGAGAATAGATCTACCCATTTTTCTTGAACTGAATTTGTTTCTCCTCTTTCTTGTTATCCTTTCATTCATGTGTGAAGAAAAATGTGCTCCATCCTTTCACCCTTGATATAATTCACTAGAATCTAAGTCATGCAAACTGCCTTGTCTTCTTCGTGAATAATAATTTACTGCATCAAAAGATGTTTGATACTTCTGGATCAAAATGTTGCCTTGTCAAAACCTTACTAAGAAAAACCCGATGGGAAAAATCTTAGTTAAGGAAAAAGAGTACAATATACAATGTCACATTTACTACGTCAAAAGTAGTATGATACTTCTAGATCAATGTAATGCCTCGTTAAAACCTTAATAAGAAAAATCCAGTGGGAAAAATCTTAAATAAGGAAAAAGCGTGCATTATAACTTATTTTTGTATGTTAACTTTGGGTTGATACTTCTAGATCATGACCCATGCCTCATTAAAACCTTACTAAGAAAACCCAATGGGGAAAAACTTAGTTAAGGAAAAAGAGTGCATTATATCATACTTATGGATGCTCCCTCTGATTTAATAATTTTCTCTGAATTCGTATTCTTCTTTCAATAACTCAAATTGCTTACAAATACTTCTTAATGAAGTTTTTCTTTTAAAACTTCATGTGCATTTCCATGCTTCAGGCATGCTTTCTTATTTAAAACACCTCCCTTTTGTGATTTGTATGATACTAATATTCATTTATGAATACAGTTCAGGTGCTTATAATTTTCTGTTTCAATCGGGCTTGAATATTGCAATACACATTTGATGAATGAGACAACTTTCATTATAGCAACACTAAGCAGGAAGTAATCTACTCATCTTGAAGTATATAAAGATTTTCATTACAACAATACTTAGAAGAATGTTGTAATCTATCGGACATGTACTTTGTATTCTTTATGTTCTTCAGGAACTTATATATTATAATAATTTTTGCATATCGCAACTATCATTTCAATGGATATTAAGAGTTTCACTACAACAATTCTTGAAAGCAGGAAGTGATCTACTCATCATGAATTATTTCAAGATTTTCATCACAACAATACTTAAAAGAATGTTATAATCTACATTTCTTGCTCTTTATCACTACCAAAGTTATTCAAATTCTTCTGGAATTTGTATATTTTCATCGTTTATACCTTTAGGGTATTATAAGCGTTTTAAACACTTTCACCACTTCAATCAATTCAATTATATCTGAAAATACAATGCTCATGGCACTTAACATGTTGTTAACACTCTATGGTGCTTCAGTAACTTCCGTGTGATTTTGTCATTATATATATTTCTATTTTTATCTTATGAACAACAGGTTCATATCTTATAGATTACCGGTCCATATATCTTATTTAGGAGAATTTCATGATGGCCAATCATGTTTCTCTCTAATATGGGATTTTTTATCCATTTATAAATGTAAGCGCTTTATTATTTATTAATCTATCATCGATGATTATTTCTTGTCAGTTCTATACATAATTTATTGAGATGTCAAAACTTATCATGCTTGAGGTACCTAAACCACTTCTGGGTTTATTTTGACAATCATGTCATGAGTTTCTTTCAAAGCACCTTTTGTGTTTCTTCAGGAACACTCACCTCCTTTATTTTGCATCTTTATGACTCACTCCAAAGATATTTTGAACTGACTTTTATACCACATTTTCAGCAGTGATTCACACCTTCTGATCCTTCGGGGATTCAAATATATATTGAAGAAAGTCTACTAGGGACAGAATTGATAATTTATGCAAGTTACTTAATACTTTGCATAATTCTATATGTTAGCAAATATTTAACATCGATGATTCCTTTGTCCTCCCCCTCAATGTTGACAAACATTGTCACTTTAAATAATAAACCTACTTTGGATTCATTTTTGATCCATTGTAGCATCAAGCTAGCAAATACATTAGATGTATTTCAATTGTAGGAGGATAATGCTCTTATTAGTTGATAAGATGCATTCATATTGCATTGCTTATTCCCTTTCATTGATCTGATGACTTGGAGGAATTTTCTATCATTTGAATATGCACATGACTTTAGGTCAATCAATATTGATGTCAATCGACTTTCTGAAATATTAAATAATATGTGCATAATTTTTAACATGAGCTCTTGACAACTTCAGGTTGTTAATAAAATTTTCGCATATATGTGTATATACGTGCGTCCACGTGTTACATATGTAATTGATTTGCATATTCTTTCTCATTCGAGTTACCTATTTTAAAACAAATTGTTCATAAGGTTCCAATCATTAATTTTTGCATATCAAGCAATGTCAATGCGAATCTTAAAGATCGCATCATAATATCTAAAATATCTAATTTGGAACTGTATTGAACTTCTGGTTCAAAAGAAATATATGAACAACTTCAAGTTGTTAATCTATATTGAACTTCTGGTTCAAATAATATATAAACAATTTCAAGTTTGTTAAACTGTATTGAACTTCTGGTTCAACTGTATTGAACTTCTGGTTCTACTGTATTGAACTTCTAGTTCCAATGTGTTGAACTTCCGGTTCAAAAAAAATATATAACAACTTCGAGTTGTTAAAATTTATTCTTCAATACAATATGTATATATAAATATATAAGCAAGATACAACTCATTTTGAAAATTGTGCAATCTTTGGATGCATTATTATTGTCGCATATGATTTAACTTCTTTAAGAAGTGCAATGTTATTATTTCATATGGTTTGAATAAATCTTCAGGATTTTAAATTATGAAGTCTTTCAAGTTCATTGGTTATGGAACTTCAAGTTCCTATGCATATATATATATATATATATATATATATATATACACACACACATATGTATATCAAGTTTATTAATTTATGATGAACTTTTGGTTCTCAATCTTTTAACATACTTCTATTTTAGAAGCTTTTACATTTTTTCTATTGACAAGATTTCAAACTTGTATACTTTATCAAAAATGTTTATATATATACGTATACATATACATATAAATATATAATTCAAGACTTCAGGTCTAAGACTTTGAGTTATAAAACTTCCAGTATAAATATTTTATTTGCACAACTTCAGGTTGTGGTTCTATCCTTTCTTCCACAACATTAGTTATTACTAGCTAAATACATCGAATAATAATACATATGTTTATTTTTATTCCAAATACAAACATACATCAATTAACTAACAATAATAATGTATTCAATGCATTTATGACAATAAGGTAATATAATATATTATCATAACAATGCATTCTCTAACATTCAATGGTTCAAAAATTTACAGATCTTTACATAAAATTCACAAATATAAACAAAAATAAACTACATGTCTCATATTCAATTTTTTTTTCTCATTCTTCAATATGAATGATTAGAAAAACTTGTAAATTTTTACAAAAAATTGACTAATATAAAAATTACATATTTTTTTTGATTCAAATTATACAACTCATATAAAGATCTTTTAGATCTTTCTTTTTATATCAAAATTGCTTCTTGCCTTTTTAGAAACTGCAGGTTCTAAATTTTCCATGTAACGACAAAAATTGTTTTTGCATTCACTTCCGGTGTGCAGAATTAGATCAATATTTAGATCTTAACATAATATGATCTTCAGGATGCATATTCTCTTTATAAAAGTTTGTCCTAAGGAACAATAAAAACGTTTCTTCTGGAAATATAATATGCTCTAAAATTACTGTAATAAAGTTCAGGTTTTACTATTATTTACATATTATTATTGTATATTTTAAATTGAAGCAACTTTTCTAGAAAGTTACATATGAGAGTCATTTTACTATTTTTCTTCAAGAAAATAGTATTTATTATAAATGTAATGATCTCTTCTAATAATAATTTTCTTCAAGAAATTATGTGTAGCATAAAATTGGAGTATAAGGCTTTTTCCTTTTGTTGAAATTTTTCCTTTCATTGATTTTTCAAATCCTCTCCTTTTACAGGTCATTTGCTATATGCAAATATTAAATGTAATTATATGCTTTTATGCTTTATTTCATGTTTCACGTTTGAATATGAACTTCGGGTTCCTTGTTTGCATATGAACTTCAGGTTCCATGTTTGCATATGAACTTCAGGTTCCTTATTTGAAAGAATTTGTATATGAACTTTAGATCATATGAGCTTCAGGCCATTTGCATGTGAACTTCAGGTTCAACGACTCTTGATTTGTGTTTGGAAGTATGACCGTCTTCTGGTGGTCATAATGCTCCTTCAGGGAGTTCCATAAGTGGAGAGGATCTTTTTTTTTCCAGTTAAATATTCTGATTTTAGATCATTGTGGATGTGGCCTCTTAAAAGTATCAAAGCCTTTGTTTTGTCCTGCTGGGACATATTATTACCATTTTTAATGGTATTCTCTAAGTATTGAGATTGTAAATGGATTTAGTGTTCGACATTTTTGTGAACTACACAAAAATAATAATTGTAGATGCTTAATTAAACAAAATCCACATATCAATATACATGTTCTATAATTATCAAAACGAATTAACAAATTAACGAACAGATAAAACGATGAAATTGTGGTACTGTTATATCATAAAAAAAAATCAGATCTCGTAAAATAGAATAGGACCGTAGACATGCATGTAATAAATTGAATATATTACGGCACAGGATCATAAAAAATATATCCAAATATGCAAGTCTTTCTTTATACATTTATAATGAACTTCTTACAATAATGAAACAATACAAACCTTCAAGGAGCCATACACCATGTTACATAACAAAATAATGGCCACAGTAGCACATATGTTGGCTAACAAGCAGCTTGCTATTTACATATATGCATACCTATTAGCAATGGCTTCTCTGTTATTCAAGAGATAAAGTAGCAAATGAAGATGATTTATGTATGGCATATGGGGTAAAAGATCCATATATAATATTATAAAAATAAAATGAATGGGTCTTCCTAAAAAGTATTTGGTATACCATAATACCAGATCAAATATGAATAGGTGGATATCTAAAAACCACTAAGTTAAAAATTATTTAGGTCTAAAAAGATTAGATCTACAAAAACTGAAAAAGAAAAGTGATCTAATAGTATGGATCACATCTAAGCAGAAGATACAACAAGTTCATATATGTAGATCTATATGATTTCAAAAAAAAAAATAACTTACATGATAGATCCATAAATATAGATCTAGAATATTTCAAACAATAGTTCTAATAGAGATTCGTGCTGATAACGTGTTATAAAATGAACACAAAACAGAAGAAATAAGGGAGAGAGGACATTTCTATTCATTCAGATGTATGTATCTTTCTATTACACTGGATCCTTTATATATAGGCTTTGGAGCTGATGTTTAACTTTTTCCCATGATGTGGGACTAAACAGAGAACTAATAAAAGCATATTCACAATATATATATATATATATATATATATATATATATTACAACACTTGCTAACTAATAGACACAATGCTAGGAATTTTTTTAATGCTAGAATGTCTAGTTCCCAAAAATATATATGATATTAGGATATTAATTGATTATAATGTTGTTGTATTAAATAATATAAAAGATATAGAAAGTGGAGCTATCATTTATTTTCGTACATTGTAAAATTCTTCTGATTATATTAATAGCTTCCTTGATATAAATACAACATATCCGTTAAATGAATACAGTCAGGATAGTCTGCTTGCCTCCATTAGATTAGAAGAGATCAAAATATACACTACTAAACAAACAGCGTATACCAACAGTTAGGAGCAACGACCAGATAGCAACGGCTGTCAACGGCAAGTACAATCTAGATTTTTTTTTATGAATTAAAACACTATTCATTGGTAACCGTTAAAGATATGTCATTTGCGGCCGTTAGTAGCCATTACTAAATCGTGACCAAACAACTGAGACCTACTTCCTCTTCCTCATTCCTTTCCCAACTTTTGTCCAAATCCCTTCCTCCTCCCCAGACTTTGCCATCCGCTACCTTCCACCACTTCATCAGCTTCTCCAACTCCTGGAAATCTACCTCTCTAACCTCCTAATCTCCTTTAGAACAAATATTAACCCTAAACCCTATTTAATTAAATTTGTTAATTTATGGTTGGTTTGTTAATTTACATATTTGTATTGTCTTATTATATGTATAATGTAGTTTACTGAAGCCTAATTATTGTTATTAGTCGGAATATTGCAAATTTATAGTTTTTATGATAATAGAGTAGTGTGCATACAAGTTAAATATTTTAGTGTTTTTAAGCTTGTTTGGGTTATTTAGTATTTATGAGCATAATTTAGTTTATGTATTTTATAAAATGTCAAAAACGATATTTGATTTTATATAACATACGGTTAGTTAATTAATTTTTAAACGTGTGTATATGTGGTAAAATCCACATATATATGGTTAAATTGGAGTTAAGTCGTTCAAGGCTTATTTATTTTAAAGTTTACTGCTCGACACAGACGATTGATAACAAAAGTGATAATCGTATAGGATGACTTTTAATATACACATCCATATTATTAAATTACTGGAAATTGCAGAAGAGGAAAAGTTCCATGATTTTGATTTTTATTTCTATAAAGAAACCCATGTTAGTTTAGGAAAATTTCAATGATTTCGTATAAGTAGAAATCCATTTTTTTAATAAGGAGTTGATGGCACTACTCTGGATGTTGATTGAGGAGAGAGAACTTTTGTTGGGCTTTCACAGAGAGACCTTCCATTGTCACCCGAAAGAGGATTATTCATAATTTGAAAAGTATGGTGGTGGTTTGCTTAAGCGCTTCCATCAAAGGTATTTCAATCAGATTGTCAATGACCCTCATCCGAGAATAACATGTACTTTACCGAGAGTCCATTCGTTGCCTATTGATCTTTCTCATGAAAAGATTTCATAGGGGATTGTTAAAGGGACTCCACTTTTGTTTAAGGGGATGACATTTTTAAGGGGACTCCACCTTAAACGAAATTACTTAAGGGAGGGTTTGGTTTTTTTTCTTTCAAAAGAAACATGGAATAAACTGCCCCTCGTAACCTTAATTAATTAGACATGCAGTGATTAACTATAATTTAATTTGTTAATTACTTGTCATAATTCCAGGCTGAGTTTTGGATATGTTTAATATTGACTGTCTTTGGATACTTGACTCCAGGAATCATCTACGTTATTTATATCATCACCAAATAGAAGGTGCATGCAACTGTAATTATCATTTTTATTTATTTATTTATTTATTTATTTATATATATGAGTGATAAATACACGATTTAAACTGGAATACTGAGATTATATGAACTTTGTTTTAATCAGGGGAGTTGAAAGAGGTGGATATTCGTCTGATTGTTATTTCTTTTTATTTTCCTTTTCGGTTGAATTATAGAAGGTCACTGTATATTGTTTCTAAATTTATTTTGCAATTTGCTGAGTTAATTATTCATGTGTCTTATTAGACTAAGAAGTGTTAATAAATGTCTGACTTATGCTTAAGTGTTTGAATTCATGCAAGTGTGGTTTGATGCTTAAGTGTTTAAATTTATATAATTATGTGCAGGTATGCATTAATTTTTCTCTGTTAGGAAGGCTTATGGGTTATGTATTTGTATGTATATGGGTAATGTTGGTGTGAGTTTTTGTGTATGTATATGTGCAGGTATAAGAGGATTATAGGGATAGTATTGGAATTGTTAATTATATGGTTAAGGGGGGGGACTAATGTAACACCCTGTAATTTTCAATATTAATGTTCACAAATTAAAGAATAACTAATCTCAGATGTGAGAATTAAGGGAAACGGGTTGTGCCATTGTGTTTGTCTCGGAAATCTGGTTGAAATAGAGTCCGAGTTTGCGTGAATTGGACTTTGTATGAAGAAGTTATGGCCATCGGAAGTTTCATAAAATTCAAAATAGATTACAAAAATTCAAATTTCAGAGTCAGAATGGGCTAGGCGGGAAATTTCCCGCCAGGGCCAGGTCGACCAGGGGGTCGACCTACCCTCACCAGGTCAACCATAGGGTCGACCTGCCCCCTCCCCCCGGGCAGATTTGTTTGGTGACCTGTTTATGACTGTATGCTGAGTCATTAGGGTTTCTAATCTGCTCTGAATGGCTAGGGTTAATTCTTGGTTGATCGGACGGCCTAAACTAATCCTAAACTCTATAAAAACTCATGTAGACTCAAACCCTAAAATCAAATTAAAATTAGAATCATGGCCTCCATGCCGTCACCTTGCAACATAGAATAACCGCCACCAATTAGAGAGCAAGAAAAGCTAATCAAATTCTATTCTAATCTAAACCGCAACAAATTGTCTTCTTCAAAGGAAAGCTAATTCAACTTCAGAACTCAGATTTTAGAACTCAAGACCTTCTTTGAGTTGTGAGTTCGATTTCTTTAATAAAATAATTAACAATTTAATTAGATTAAGCTATGATGTGGATTATATGGTTATGTTGTGAATAATTGACCGCATGTTATTATCTATGTTGTAAATTCTATGATGTTATCATCTATGTTGTAAAGTTGTGATGTTATCATCTGTGTTGTAATTCTATGATTGGCTTATGTATAATCAATCCAAAATGATGTTTCATATGCTAGTTTGGTTATGTTGTTGGAACTAATTCATATGATAAATCATAGGTATGTATGCAAGTTAGGATGTTAATTGAGGCATGAATCATATGCAAGTTAGTGAAAATTATATACAACCTAACATGTTTCATGACATTTATTTTATGTGTAAATTGGATCTAAAGTTAGGCTATGACATGTGTGATTTATATGCTAGTATACAAAATTCTACATGTTAGTTTACATGTTTAGATGTAAGTTTACACCATCGTTATGTTGCATAAATCACATATGCAAGTATATGTATATATATGTTTGGAGTATGAATCATGTAATGCAAGTTTGTGACTATTACCTAAACAAGTTTACACCTTTAGATTTAGATCTATGACATATGTAGTTTTATGCAAGTTTGTGACTTTGGCCTATGCAAGTTTTAGATGAAGAACCTCATTTACACATGCAAGTTCACCCCTTATGTTTAGATCTAGTTTTATTTATATGTATGTTGTGATGTTTTCTCTTTATTCCATAAGTTAGACTATTCTAGTCTAACATATACTTTACGTTAAACGTACGAACATACAACGTGGGGCAATAGGATAATAATAAAAGATTTAATATTGAGAATTGGCATAAATGCCTTAAATGGCATAAAATTAATTTGTGATGATAATTGGTATAATTTTGCATACCATAAATAGATGGACATAATTGAGTCAATTATGGCCATAGTTAAATTTGGAATTGACTGATAATTTGGATAACTAAATTAATTCAAATTGGGGGATAATTAATTATGTGTAATTAATTGCCTAAGACACGAGGTTAGGCTCTTTTGTGGTGTAAGACTACCCGGACCCGCCCGACAAATCCAGCTGCCACAAATACCAGTCTAATGTGGGAGGTCTTAGGCATAAATTAAATGCGTGATAGTTGTAAAGACACGAGGTTAGGCTCTTTTGTGGTGTAAGACTGCCCGGATCTGCCCGGCAAATCCAACTGCCATAAATGCCAGTCTAATGTGGGAGGTCTTTACAAGGTTACGGTGTTAATGAATTAAGAAACACTTAACCAGATAAACATGTAGTGGGACATGAGGGGGTTAAGTGGCTGCCTTGGGTGGCATGTGGAATTTAGAGGGTGCCTTGGGTGGCATTTGAAATACGATTAGACGCACTTAACCAAAATTGAAACATGTAAGTGAACATGAATAAGAAGAGGGTTAAGTGGGATGTACTAGAGGGGACCAAGCTTAGGTGGATAGCTTGTGTCAAGTAATGGGGGCCCGTTTCAACCAGTAACCCATGAGTATATTTGTGGGCTCGACCCAAGTCGAGGACGGGACACGCGTACTGGGTATGACTGTAAGAGGCCAAAACGGGTTAGCGGTGGCAACGCAAGTCCAACGGGTTCATGTGCGTGTGTGGACCCGGGCTGGTAGGTAAGACGTTGTTGCATCGTGGAGGTATAAGCGGTGCATTGTTGGTGGTATCGGGTGGCCACTTTGGGGAGTGATACACCTCACTGTGGGGCTAGCACGGGTATCTACGAGTTAGGGAGCCAATCGCATGGGAGTAGTGGGTACTCCTAGTCGAGATAGGGGAAGGCGACACCTATGAAGGCAACTAGGGTTGCACGAAACTACCATTATCATTATTAAGTTATGTAGGCGGGATCAACCTTAGGGTGACTAGTGGTGGTGCAGTATAGTAATTATCTTATAGTGGTTAGGGTGCGCCTTTAACGTTATCCTGGTTCATCTTATTTCCTTGTTTACTCTGTCATACCCGATTGTCCACAGTCATTTCCTTATTTTCCAACTTATGCCTTAGCCTAGTTATTTTGGTAGTTATATTGTTAAAGTTATCGCACTCGCCAGACTTTATGTCTGACCCCCTTTGTTTCCACCTCTTTTCTTCCTTTTCCCCCAGGTGCTCAGGGTGGAACTAGCACCAATGAAGCTTGATTTTGGACATCTTTATCTCTTGCTTTTAGAAGTTGCTTGGATCGATGAAGTAAAAGTTCAGCCTATCTTATTTATGGCTATTTTGTGTTGGGGTTATGTCTTTCAATTTATGTACTTTGATTTAGTCAAGATGGATATTATGTACTTTGACTCTGGTTTTTGATGATGTAATCAAACTTATGTGTTTGCCGCTGTAATGAATAAAGTTTTAAAATTTTAAGTATTGTTTATATCTGTCTTGTTGTTAAGTTTCTGTTCTATACACACTTAAAACGCTCCATAGAAGTTAATGCATTCCCTTTGTGAGTGACATTAATGGACGTGGGGTGTTACAGCTAACTTATTTTGTCCCCCCTTAACAATTCATTAAAAAATAGAAAATTTTCCTCCCCTTAACAAAAAATGGAGTCCATTTAATAATCCCCATTTCATACTACAAAGACATGTTTATTCCACAAATGTTAAATTTTATATTTTTTTGTGGCCTTTTAATTTTATGTAAATACTAAACAAGGATTAATGCAGAATTCTTTTTCTCCATATAGGTATGTTTTCTTAAATGCTTATTGTAAATGAATGATGAACCATTTCTCTCCAAAATTAAGTTGGTATATGATCTAGTTTTGATCAGGTTTCTCAATTCCCAACAACTCCTCTTGAAGGCCCCTATTCCCATATTTCAAAAATCAAGAATAAAATCATAACTGGTCTTGAACGGTAACAAGGATCCGTGGATGTTTCAAAAACACTTTTTAAAGAAGTACCTTCAAAAGTATGTTTTGAGGAAAGTATTTTCAAGAGAAAAGCTTATTTTAGAAAGCATAACCCCAAGAGCCATATATCTTTGCTTCGGTTCTTTTGTATTGAATCTTTCCTTTTTCGTTTCAGCATGTTTGGAATTCCCGAGATACCCGAGGGGATACCGATACCAGGATGGTTCAGGAGGTATTTGGAGACTAGGGCCACCACTACAGGTCCGGTAAATGCTCCTCCTCCTCCTCATGTCGATACTTTTGCAAAGATATGTAAGGACTTTCGGGCAATGGGTGGAAAACCTTTTCATGGGATGGAGACATTTGTCGAAGCTCGAAATTGGCTAAAGGAGGTGGAAGAATTGTTTGGGATTTTTGAAGTGGAAGATGGGAGAAAGGTCCTGTTAGCTTCCTGGCTAATGAAGGATGAGGCCTCATTTTGGTGGGAGGTCACTAATGGAGAGCGTCCAATCGATACATGGCTAGATTTCAGGCGGAGATTTGAGGCAAAGTTTCTCTCACGGGCTGAAGAGAATTTATACATGGAAAGGTTTTTGGCGTTGAAGCAAGGGAATCTATCAGTAAAAGAATACGTCAAAAAATTCAATTAGTTGGCGAGATTTGGCTTGGACTTGGTGAATACACCAGAAAAGAAGGCCTTGAGATATGTTAAGGGTTTGAACGAGCCGCTTCATGGGTTAGCTATGACCCACATCCCCATGGGGGCTACCTTTGAGAGACTAGTTGACATGGCGCTTATGCATGAAGAGGAGAAGGGCACCAATGCTAATAAGTCACCCGAGAAGAAAGGGGATCAAAAGAAACCACAACAGCAACAACATAACAAGAAAGGTGGTAAAGGCAACAATGGTAAGGGAAAGAAAAGATGCTTTAACTGTGGGACACCCGGCCATCTAAGCAAAGATTGTAGGAAGAAAAAGAAGATTGGCTGTTTCCACTGTGGCAAAGCGGGACATCTGATTAAGGACTGCCCAAAGAAAGGGAAGAGGGCAGGGTCTACCTCAGGAGGACAGGTGCAGGCTCTTATGGCACCAGGGCAGGCAAGGGGCAAGTTAAGGCTCTTGTGGCCCCACCGCTGCAAGAACGAGGTAGAGCAATTTCCGTTGAAAGTTTTGTTTTTCTGTTTGATCATCCTGTCCGTACTTTATTCGATTCTGGCACATCACATTCGTTTATCTCTACATCATTAGTTGAAACACTGCACCTAAATACTAGTTTAGTTACAGATCCCTTAGTAGTCTCAAATCCTATCGGTGGTTCGGCTCATCTTTCTATGATCTGTCGAGATTTGAGAGTGTCTATCTTGGGCGTTGGGTTTGAATGCAATGCCTTTGTTCTTGGCTTCATGGGCTACGGCTTGATTCTAGGTATGGATTGGCTAACTAGATATGGGGCCGTCCTAGATTGTGAAAGAAGGGTAGTTAGATTGTTGACTCGTTGTGGAAAGACCCTTGATATTTCTTGTGACCCTAGAGGTCCAGTAATGCTTAGCTACCTAGAGTCCCTTAACGCATCCAATGATGATTTGCATTCTGTTCATATAGTCCGTGAATATGTTGATGTCTTCGATGAGGTGAGGGGTCTACCCCCAAAATGTGAGATAGACTTTCGAATATATCTAGTAGATAATGCAAAGCCAGTTGCATTGCCAGTGCGCCATATGGCTCCAACAGAGAGAAGAGAACTCAGCTAGCAAGTGAAAGAATTGCCTGAGAAGGGGTTCATCAGACGTAGCATATCGGAGTGGGGTGCTCCAGTAGTATTTGCCACGAAGGCGGATGGGTCCCTTAGACTTTGTGTGGACTATAGAGAACTTAATAAGCTTACTAAGAAGAATAGGCACCCAATGCCGAGGATTGACGATCTCTTCGATCAGTTAGTTGGCGCCTCAATATTTTCGCAGTTGGACTTAGCCACTAGTTTCCATCAGTTGAGAGTGGCTGAGGATAGCATAGACAAGACTGCATTTAGGACTCCAGACGGTTTCTTCGAGTGGCTTGTGATGCCCTTCGGTTTGACAAATGCCCCCGCATACTTTGTTGACTTGATGAGTATGGTGTTTAGGGAGTACCTTAATTAATTCGTGGTAGTCTTTGTGGATGACATTTTGATCTTTTCTAAGAGCGAGGAAGAGCATACCCTACATCTTAGGGAAGTGTTGGAGACCCTTCGAGCGCATAGCCTTAAAGCTAAATTTTCTAAATGTCACTTTTGGAGGAAGGAAGTGCGATTCTTAGGGCACGTGGTCTCCAAAGAAGGGATAGCTGTGGATCCCGCGAAGGTAGTGGCCATCCAAGATTGGAAGGTCCCTAAAAATGCTACCGAGGTGAGGAGTTTCTTAGGGTTGGCTGGCTACTATAGGAAGTTTATCAAAGACTTTGCAAAAATATCAGCCCCATTAACACGCTTGACGAAGAAGAACCTAATTTTCACATGGGACGTAGATTGTGATGATGCGTTCCAACGTTTAAAGAGAGCTTTGACCACAGCCCCAGTCTTAGTGTTGTCAGATGGGAGTAAGCCATTTACCGTCTATACCGATGCTTGTGGGACAGGACTAGGCGCAGTATTAATGTAAGAGGGAAGGGTAATAGCCTATGGAGGAAGGCAGTTGAGAGTGCATGAGAAAAATTACCCTACACATGACCTAGAGTTGGCTGCTATTGTTTTCGCGCTTAAGTCTAGGCGCCATTATCTTCTTGGCGAGAAATTCAAATTATTCACTGACCACAAACCGCTAAAATACTTGTTCTCTCAGAAGGACTTGAACTTAAGGCAGCAAAGGTGGATGGAATTCTTAGCGTCCTACGATTTCGAGATAGCATACACCCATGGCAAGGGTAACGTGGTGGCAGACGCCTTAAATAGGAAAAGGTTGTCCTTGAGTCCGTTGTTTGTTGAGCGGCGAAGCTTAGAGTTCATCTCTACGTTTGACTTTAGACCTTCCATTGACTTTGTACCCTGTTTGCTAGCATCCTTAGAGGTCAGACCTACGCTTTTGGGACGGATCGGTGAGGCATAGCGAGATGACCCACAGTTGGTTGAGTTAGTAGAGAGGCTCAAAAGGGGGGAGTCATCGAGCCATCTCAGTAAGTATACCCTAGATGATAAGGGTTGGCAGACTTTGTGTACCACGAGATGAGAACTTGAGGAAGACCATTCTTGATGATGCACATCGTTCGAAGATGACCATCTATCCCGGTGGGGACAAGATGTACATGGACATGAGACGAGTTTACTTTTGGGCCGGTATGAAGAGGGATGTGGCTGAGTTTGTCGCTAGGTGCTTGGTGTGCCAACAAGTAAAAGCAGAGCAAAAGAAGCCCGGTGGGTTGCTTCACCCATTGGAGGTTCCACAATGGAAGTGGGAAAGTGTCTCGATGGACTTTATTGATGGGTTACCGAGATCGAGAAGGGTAATACAGGGATTTGGTTCATGGTAGATAGACTTACTAAGAGCGCCCATTTCATTCCCGTGAAGAGTAAGAGGACTGCTCCATGGTTAGCCTCCATATACATTCGAGAGATAGTTCGTTTGCACGGTGTTCCTTCTAGCGTAGTGAGCGACCGCGATCCTATCTTCCGTTTGCACGGTGTTCCTTCTAGCGTAGTGAGCGACCGCGATCCTATCTTTACTAGCGAGTTTTGGAAGAGCTTGCAAGAGGCGGTAGGGACTCAGTTATGTTTGAACACCGCTTATCATCCTCAGACGGACGGCCAGACCGAGAGGGTGAATCGTATTCTAGAGGACCTATTGAGGTTGTGTGTCTTAGACTTCGGAGGTACATGGGAGGAACATCTTCCTTTGGTCTAGTTCGCATATAATAATAGCTTTCAGTCTAGCATTCGCATGGCACCGTTCGAGGCTCTTTATAGACGGCCGTGTCATTCGCCTACATGTTGGTGGGAATCTACAGATAAGATCTTGCTTTGGCCCGATATGATTAGAGAGACTTCGCAAAAGATCGATTTGATTCGAAGGAGGATGAAGACGACGCAAGATAGGAAGAAATCTTATGCGGACAAGAGGAGGACAGATCTTGAGTTTGATATTGGGGACATGGTCTTTGTCAAGGTGTCTCCATTACGGAATGTTGTTCGCTTTGGGTCCGTTGGGAAGTTAGCTCCAAGGTTCGTAGGGTCGTTTCCTATTAAGGAGAGGATTGGATAGATGGCGTATAGAGTGGAGTTGCCTAAGAGACTAAGTGGTGTACACGATGTATTCCATGTATCACATTTGAGGAAGTGCTTGCATGAGACCGCAGAAGTGGTAGAGCCGAGCTTGCTTAGAGAGGTGGAGATAGAGCGTGATGCGACGATTCGACGAGCTCCTACGTGCATTCTTGGGTCGGAGATTAAGAAGTTCAGGAATCGAGAGGTCAGGCTAGTCAAAGTGCAATGGGGAGATGATGAGAGCAACGCTACTTGGGAGACGGAAGAGAAGATGCGTTCATTGTGCCCTTTTCTTTTCGAGGGTATGTCTTTTAATTTCTCCTTTATCGCTTAGCTTGTACTTGTTTAATCTTTGGTGTGTCCTCTCGCTAGTATCTTTGACCTTTAGATAGGGTAGTCCTATGGTTGAAACATGTGTTTGAGACATGTTATGTATGATGGATGCATGTGGATGCAAGTGGTTGCTAGTGGTTGCTCGTGGATACATATACACACACTTTAGGCACTAGATCGGCTCAATCACTTCATATTGCATATTGCATATAAATGTGTGTACATATTTAAAGTAATGGATGTATAATGGTTGTACTATCATATGGATGTTGCATTTTGGTGAATGGTTGTGCACACATGTAGAAATAATATGTATCGATAGGATTCTTTTGCATACATAATGGACGCATGGCACTATCATTGTTTGCATTAAGGAGGTCAACTGAATCAGTAGACCGCCTGATTTTGCATTAGATTAAGAACATATACACGCACTTCTTGCATATGTTCATACAGCATTAGGAATTTTATAAGGACAATGGATGCCCATGTTTGATGGTTGAGTAGATGGTTGTTTGGATGTTAGGATATGCATTCTCCTTAACTTGGAGATTTCGGGGGCGAAATCCTTTAAGGAGGGGAGAATGTAACACCCCGTAATTTTCAATATTAATGTTCACAAATTAAAGAATAACTAATCTTAGATGTGAGAATTAAGGAAAACGGGTTACGCCATTGTGTTCGTCTCGGAATTCTGGTTGAAATAGAGTCGGAGTTTGCGTGAATTGGACTTCGTATGAAGAAGTTATGGCCATCGGAAGTTTCAGAAAATTCAAAACAGATTTCAAAATTTCAAATTTCAGAGTCAGAATGGGCTAGGCGGAAAATTTCCCGCCAGGGCCAGGTCGACCTGGGGATCGACCTACCCTCACCAGGTCGACCATAGGGTCGACCTGGGAGTCGACCTGCCCCCCCCCCCCCCCCGGGCAGATTTGTTTGGTGACTTGTTTATGACTGTATGCTGAGTCATTAGGGTTTCTGATCCGCTCTGAATGGCTGGGGTTAATTCTGGCTTGATCAGATGGCCTAAACTAATCCTGAACTCTATAAAAACACATGTAGACTCAAACCCTAAAATCAAATTAAAATTATAATCATGGCCTCCATGCCGTCACCTTGCAACCTAGAATAGCCGCCACCAATTAGAGAGGAAGAAAAGCTAATCAAATTCTAATCTAAACTGCAACAAATTTTCTTCTTCAAAGGAAAGCTAATTCAACTTTAGAACTCAGATTTCAGAACTCAAGACCTTCTTTGAGTTGTGAGTTCAATTTCTTTAATAAAATAATTAATAATTTAATTGGATTAAGCTATGATATGGATTATATGGTTATGTTGTGAATAATTGACCGCATGTTATTATCTATGTTGTAAATTCTATGATGTTATCATCTATGTTGTAAAGTTGTGATGTTATCATCTATGTTGTAATTCTATGATTGGCTTATGTGTAATCAATCCATAATGATGTTTCATATGCTAGTTTGGTTATGTTGTTGGAACTAATTCATATGATAAATCATATGTATGTATGCAAGTTAGGATGTTAATTGAGGCATGAATCATATGCAAGTTAGTGAAAATTATATACAACCTTACATGTTTCATGACATCTATATTATGTGTAAATTGGATCTAAAGTTCGGCTATGACATGTGTGAGTTATATGCTAGTATACAAAATTCTACATGCTAGTTTACATGTTTAGATGTAAGTTTACACCATCGTTATGTTGCATAAATCACATATGCAAGTATATGTATATATATGTTTGGAGTATGAATCATGTAATGCAAGTTTGTGACTATTACCTAAACAAGTTTACACCTTTAGATATAGATCTATGACATATGTAGTTTTATGCAAGTTTGTGACTTTGGCCTATGCAAGTTTTAGATGAAGAACCTCATTTACACATGCAAGTTCACCCCTTATGTTTAGATCTAGTTTTATTTATATGTATGTTGTGATGTTTTCTCTTTATTCCATAAGTTAGACTATTCTAGTCTAACATATACTTTACGTTAAACGTACGAACATACAACGTGGGGCAATGGGATAATATTAAAAGATTTAATATTGAGAATTGGCATAAATGCCTTAAATGGCATAAAATAAATTTCTGATGATAATTGGTATAATTTTGCATACCATAAATAAATGGACATAATTGAGTCAATTATGGCCATAGTTAAATTTGGAATTGATTGATAATTTGGATAGGGAAATTAATTCAAATTGGGGGATAATTAATTATGTGTAATTAATCGCCTAAGACACGAGGTTAGGCTCTTTTGTGGTGTAAGACTGCCCGGACCAGCCCGGCAAATCCAGCTGCCACAAATGTCAGTCTAATGTGGGAGGTCTTAGGCATAAATTAAATGCGTGATAGTTGTAAAGACACGAGGTTAGGCTCTTTTGTGGTGTAAGACTGCCCGGACCCGCCCGGCAAATCCAGCTGCCACAAATGCCAGTCTAATGTGGGAGGTCTTTACAAGGTTACGGTGTTAATGAATTAAGAAACACTTAACAAGATAAACATGTAGTGGGACATGAGGGGGTTAAGTCGGTGCCTTGGGTGGCATGTGGAATTTAGAGGGTGCCTTCGGTGGCATTTTAAATACGATTAGATGCACTTAACCAAAATTGAAACATGTAAGTGAACATGAATAAGAAGAGGGTTAAGTGGGATGTACTAGAGGGGACTAAGCTTAGGTGGATAGCTTGTGTCAAGTAATGGGAGCCCGTTTCAACCAGTAACCCATGAGTATCTTTGTGGGCTCGACCCAAGTCAAGGACGGGACACGCGTACTGGGTTTGACTGTAAGAGGCCAAAACGGGTTAGCGGTGGCAACGCAAGTCCAACGGGTTCATGTGCGTGTGTGGACCCGGGCTGGTAGGTAAGACATTGTTGCATCGTGTAGGTATAAGCCGTGCATTGTTGGTGGTATCGGGTTGCCAATTTGGGGAGTGATACACCCCACTGTGGGGCCAGCACGGGTATCTACGAGTTAGGCAGCCGATCACATGGGGGTAGTGGGTACACCTAGTGGAGATAAGGGCAGGCGACACCTATGAAGGCAACTAGGGGTGTACGAAACTACCATTATCATTATTAAGTTCTGTAGGCAGGATCAACCTTAGGGTGACTAGTGGTGGTGCAGTATAGTAATTATCTTATAGTGGTTAGGGTGCACCTTTAACGTTATCTTCGTTCATCTTATTTCCTTGTTTACTCTGTCATACCCGATTGTCCACAGTCATTTCCTTATTTTCCAACTTATGCCTTAGCCTAGTTATTTTGGTAATTATATTGTTAAAGTTATCGCACTCGCCAGACTTTATGTCTGAACCCCTTTGTTTCCACCTCATTTCTTCCTTTTCCCCCAGGTGCTCAGGGTGGAACTAGCACCAGTGAAGCTTGATTTTGGACAACTGTATCTCTTGCTTTTAGAAGTTGTTTGGATTGCTGAAGTAAAAGTTCAGCCTATCTTATTTATGGCTATTTTGTGTTGGGGTTATGTCTTTCAATTTATGTACTTTGATTTAGTCAAGATGGATATTATGTACTTTGACTCTGGTTTTTGATGTTGTAATCAAACTTATGTGTTTACCGCTGCAATGAATAAAGTTTTAAAATTTTAAGTACTGTTTATATCTGTATTGTTGTTAAGTTTCTGTTCTATACACACTTAAAACGGTCCATAGAAGTTAATGCATTCCCTTTGTGAGTGACATTAATGGACGTGGGGTGTTACAACTAACTTATTTTGTCCCCCCTTCATTAAAAAATAGAAAATTGTCCTCCCCTTAACAAAAAATGGAGTCCCTTTAATAATCCCCATTTCATACTACAAAGACATGTTTATTCCACAAATGTTAAATTTTATATTTTTTTGTGGCCTTTTAATTTTATGTAAATACTAAACAAGGATTAATGCAAAATTCTTTTTCTCTATATAGGTATGTTTTCTTAATTGCTTATTGTAAATGAATGATGAACCATTTCTCTCCAAAATTAAGTTGGTATATGATCTAGTCTTGATCAGGTTTCTCAATTCCCAACAACTCCTCTTGAAGGCCTCTATTCCCATATTTCAAAAATCAAGAATAAAATCATAACTGGTCTTGAACAGTAACAAGGTTCCGTGGTTGTTACTCCATCGAAATTCACCGATAACCCCTTTGCATTACAGTGGTCTAAAAAATTTCAAGATCAACGTGTTTTAGTTAAAAGTCCTAAAGAGAAGAGGAGGGATTTGGAATGCAAACTGGTTTAGTAGGAGAAAAGGCTTATTAAAACAAAACATTTAATAAAAGACAATCCTTCAATAAACTTTGATAATGACATGAACATGCTTCGAGAACAAGTCTACAATTTTGTATTTTAATCAGATTTCCATGCATATAATAAGTCACTGGAATTTACTTCAAATAACGGTGTCCCCGACTTCCCAATTTTTTCTTTCAATGTTTCTACTAGCCTGCCGGTGCTATGAGACCCAAGAAAGAATCTATTGAAAGGCTTCCTTATTCATCAGACCCTTCAAATGTCTTAGATGAGGAACTTGTGAAAGATTAGTTTAAAAGGGTGTAACATGAAATTTGGAAGTATTATGAAAACCAACACTACAAGAAAAAGAAATATTTTGTCGCTTTTATTGGCAGCGTTCATGTGTGAAAGCAACCAAGTTCTATGTTAATCCATTTTTCCGTTCATTTTTTATTCATTAATGTACACTTACGGGGAAACTTACCATGTCACGTTTACCAATTCCCTTTATGCCCAAAATTCCCTCCTCTTGAAAATTTTCTCCCTTAAAATTTCCTTCCGCTTCAGAATTTGTTCTCTGCTCCTTCCAAAATTTCCCTCCTCCCGAAAATTTTCGCTCTCAAAATTTGCTTCTGCGTCGCATACAATTCCATCTTGCCCTCCAATCGTTCGTTCACCTTTCCAGCGGTTTTCGGTCAGAAGCCCTCCAATCCCTTGTAGACCTGACATCTGAGCTTGCTAATTTGGGTCGTTTCAGGTCTAGAAATCAACCGCGATTTTTTTTCAGATTGCGGTATGATTTATTAAAAATTATTTCATATTTACAAATTATTGTTTTTAGATCTAGAATTTAATTGAGATTGTGTTTCATGTGGATCCTTATTATATAAAAACGTTGCCCTATCCACCTTTTACTCAGTTAACAACTTGATTTAAAAAATAACCCGTCTTCGAACAACTACCGCCTGAGGTCTGAAGTCTCCTTTGTCAGTAATGAATCAATTGATTTTACTGTATGTTCCTGGATCTCTAACCCAAAGTCGTGATGGATCGGAAAATGCTTGTTGTTGTTAAGTTCAGATAAGATGTCATATGCTGTTGACATTGAGATGCCGGTGATCTGTTTGTGATGAGATCTGAAAATGCTTGTTGTGGACATTGAGATCCACTGGGTAGTACTGGGTTAGTATAGAGTTATTAGGAATTGCTTTTGAAGTTATGAACTGCATACATGTTTATTTTATGTAATACTGTAAATTAATATTTAAGCATGCATGTGATAGTTTGTTTCAAGTAATAATTATAATTTTATTTAGTGTGATGATATAATTACTTGATTTATTATTTAAAATTTCATGTCGAAATTACACTTGGAAGTTTGTATAGTTTGAATTTTCATGTTAGGAGTTTTTTAATTATTAAATTCATTAATTGTATACTGAATTTGAAGTAATGATAAAACAAATTGATTCTTTATTTTTAAACTTATTATTGGACCCGTTAAACAAATCAAGACTCAAAGCCCGTAATAAAACAATTGAAGTTATCAATTTTTAATTTTTAATCAAAACATATTGCGTATTGCAGTGTAATAAGAGAGGATGACGAGAAGTTGAATGTCCCAAAATGCAAATATTTAATTGAGCAACTTTTTTTAGTATCTTCTTTTATTGTGTTTTAAAACTAAACGTTGATCTCTTTTAGAATGAAATTATTAAAATGCGACCAAACTGTGAACCTGCTTCACTACAACAGTATTTACTAAATTGTGAACCTGCTTCCTTTTTCTTATTTCAATGCAATATGCTTCTGTTTTTGTTTTTCATGCCATATTATAATATTATGTTTTGTTATGTATTACTTAAAGCTTTTGTTAACGGTTAAGTAATACTCACGCAGTTGTACTTGCCACATATAGCCATTATATTACTAATTTTATGCATTCAAAAAATATAAGTTTCCTTAATTCTCTATACTTATTGTTGGCTAAATTGACATTTCTTTCTATAGGCAACCATTTGTATGTGAAATTAGGAAAGGTAGAAGGAAACACAAATCTTATTTAGTACTCATGTTCATTAGAAAAATAAACTTTGATGGTGCATCGTGTGGTCTTGTTGCGCACTGGTGAAGGAAAGAATATCTATATCCTAAACTTGTATCTAAAAATGGTGTTTATGCCAAGTTGTTTACTGTTATTTAGATAACATGGACACAATGATTGAGATGGCACTTTAATTATTAGGCATTTTCGAATACTCATAAAAGGTCCCGATTTAAGTTAAACTTCTTAAAAAACAGAAAATTAAAGTTGCATGTATATATAGGAGTGGTTGAGAAAATTTGGAAATCTTCAGGGGTGAATTATGAGATGGAACAGATATCTTAGATAAAAAAAGATTGGGGAAAGCTAGAGGTTAAATATTCCACTTTTGTTTTGGTTGTTAACTAAATTTTAATTTAATAGTGATAATTTATATATTTAGAATCACAATCTCAGTTTAAATGTACATCGAGCTAGAGTTTAATGCATGAATGCCATGCTAATATGGGAAATTTTTACCTTTTTGGTTGTTGTTATATTATCATTTTGTTATGTTATGATAGTGAGACGAGTGGATAAAAGTGAAGAATGATTAGGGGTTTATATTACTTTTTGCAAACTCATGTGCCTTTTGGAAAATTATATCAAAACTGAAATGAACATCGTAGGTTTTCTTAAATTAGTTATCTTGTCTGATTTGTTGTTGTTAATTCAATTATATGTCAATTGCCAAAAAAAGAGACATGTTTAGCTTACTTATTTTTTTCCCTTGTTATCTTTATTCATAACATGGAAAGAAAATCTGATACTTAGCCTGAGAAGAAATTTAGACCAGATTGTATCTCTATTATCATTGGTCTCGAAGTGGAAAGGGAGAAAAGTTGACAATGTCATCTCTGCTTTACTAGGCAGTAAGTAAAATTCATAGTTGATCCAACTGTTGTTTGGCAACTTTGTGGATGTGCGCGCTACTTGGCTTTCCACATATTGGTTGGACCAAATAAAAAAGGAGGTCCAACCATGATTGTAATTGAAAATAGAATTATTAGCAGGATAAATCACCTAATTCATTCTTTTGAGTCCTTGGTAGTATGCATAGTTTTGTTTGCTTAAATCTTTGATAAATCATTTTTGATAACAATTTGATAATGCTAGCATATTCGTTTCCTCTTGTGGCTAGTAGTTGGCCTGACTCCTTTATATTCGATTCCCATCCTCATAGGTCAAATCACTAGAACAATAGTACTAGAATTGTTTACGATATCGAAGATATATTGATTAGAGTTTTTACGATTGCTAACCCCATTAATTTTATCAAATTTAAAAAACGCTAAAAGGTTGGTCTACTTTTTCTGTAAATTTGTCTCTAGCTATGTGAATCTTTTCTTTTCATCACAACTTTCAGCGAATATCAACAATATTGTTTTGTACTCGAATAGGTGGACCCGATGATTTTGGCTTTTAGTTATTTTCATGGAAGTTATATGCCAGTGTGAATGTTTTGACTTTTATTATGTGCTTTTTTAACCTTTATTCATTTAAATAGTGACAGTAGAATCTTTAAACGGCTTGGGCCATGTTTGGACAAGTGAACATTAGTTTAGTAACGAATTTTTTAGAACCTTTTTAAGCAATAAGATGGTAATTGTTTCTTCTCATTTACACTTTAAAATCAACTCATATTATTCAGTATAAATATTTTGTTATCAAACTTTTATTATGCTTGTAAAAGTACCTTGGTCTACATTTACTAATGCCATGTCATAGAAATATTAATAAGAAAATATATTATATACTTTTAATCATTTTGCCTTTTTATTCTCTAACTACTTGTAAATAATTATGGGGTTGTCAACATTTTCGTATGTATGTCTGGAAAAAATGTTCTATTTCCCTTTGTTATGTGCATATGGACTACAACTGTGTTGAGAGCATGGACTTTTCTTCTTCTTTAGGCAATGAAGATGTTAACATATTTAGTCTTTAGTAATATCAATATGATATATTTTAGATAAGAAAAAAAAATTGGGTGAAAAGATGATTGGTTATCCATATTTTGTAGCTTAGGAAAAGAGATAATATATCATATCACATTTATGTTTGCCTTTGAAGTATTTTGTTGTCTGATTATAGTAGGAAGTCAAATTCTACATCAAAGTTTGAAAACTTATTTGAATGCCTGTATTGCAAATGGAAAAGAATTGGGTGTATTTAAAAAGGTGACTATTTAATGCTTAACCTAAATTTGTATTTTGAGAAGTAACACATATGTTTTAATATTAAAATTTATTTTTAATATTTGTTTTAGGACCAGTATAGAGTACCGACAAGGAGCTTTGAATTTCGTGCATGGGGCAAAAAAAATCTAACAAATGTGGAGAAATTTTGTGTACATGTACAGATTGTCGAAATCTTAGACGACAAGATGACCACATCATCGTTGAGCATTTAGTTATAAAAGGAATGGATTCTGAATATAAGACTAGTAGACGGTATTGCCATGGCGAGCTAAAAAACATAGATAGAAAAACAAATTCGTTTGACACATATTACTTGTTCAAGATGATTCACTATGAAGATGAAGATTTTCTGAATTCTGGTTTTTTTTGCAGATGATAAGGATGATGATGACTCTCAAAGAAGGGAGGATGAACTTCTTAAGAGTTTGGAAGATGCAGAAACTCCATTGTATCCCGGATGCACAGACCATACAAATTTATCCGCCATCACCGTCTTATACAATCTTAAATGTGAGACTGGTCTGTCCGTTAGTGGGTTTGACAAGCTGTTAAACGTGCAACAATTGTTTTCGTCAAAGAATAATGTACTTCCCAAAACTTTATATGAAGTAAAGAAATTTCTTAAAGCATTTGACATGGGTTTTGAAAAAATACATGCTTGTGAGAATGATTGTATTCTTTTTAGAAAAGAACACAAAAATTTAGAAAATTGTCCAAAATGTGGTTCTTCAAGATGGAAGATAAATCAAGATACCAAGGAGGTTATAAAAGGTGTTCCAATTAAAGTATTGAGATATTTTCCAATAATTCCAAGATTTAGAAAAATGTTTAGATCTCAAAAGATGACCGAAGATTTAAGATGGCATTTCAATAATAGAAGCAGTGATGGAAAAATGTGTCATCCAGTGGATTCTATGGCATGGAATATGGTAGATGAAAGATGGAAATATTTTTCAGCCGATCCACGCAATCTTAGACTCGGTCTTATTACTGATGGATTCAATCCATTTTCTATGTTGATTTCCAAATATAGTTGTTGGCCGACAATGTTTGTGATATACAATCTCTCACCTCTGTTGTGTATGAAGAAGGAAAATATTTTGTTAACATTACTTATTCCTGGTCCAAAGCAGCCCGGAAACGATATCGATGTATATTTGTCACCTTTGATTGAAGACTTGCATTATTTGTGGAGCAATGGAGTTGATGCTTATTATGCATTTAGTAAAACATTATTTAAAATGAAAGCAGTATTGTTATGGACAAATAATGATTTTCCTGCTTATAGAAACCTTACTGGATGTTGTGTGAAGGGAGAAAAAGCTTGTCCGTTGTGCGTTGTTAATACTCATCACCGTTGGTTGAATTATAGTCGAAAGAATGTCTATATGGGTCATGAAGATATCTACCTATGTCGGATTCACGGCGGAAACAGAAGGCTTGGTCTGATAACACAGTTGAGTTAGGTAATGCTCCTAGAATTTTAACTAGGTGAAATATTTCTGTATTGTTAAAAGATTTTACAATAATTTTGGGAAATAGAAAGAGAAGAAAAAAAAGGCAGAGGAGAAACAACAAGAAAATTGCCATTAAGATGAAGCCTATTAAGCTGAAAAAAGGAAGAGGAAGAGTACGCATGATATGAACGACGAAGGTGATAAAGATAACGATCCTACACAGTTAGAGCTATCAAGATGGAAAAAGAGATCAATTTTTTTTGACTTGCCATATTGGGAGGTGAGTGTTTTTTTTAAATGTTTTAACAATAAAATATACATAAAATTACGTGTTACATTTTTTTATAGGATCTGCCGTTACGTCATAATTTAGATGTAATGCATGTGGAGAAAAACATTGTTGAAAGCATTTTAGACATAATGTTGCATGATAACAAATCAAAAGATGGATTCAATTCTAGAAAGGATTTAGAAGAATGGGGAATTCAACATGAGCTTCATGCACAACCTCGTGGGAAGAAATCATATCTTCCACCAGCTCCTTATACGTTATCAAAATCTAAGAAAAATATATTTTGCAAAAGATTGTACGATTTTAAAGGACCCGTTGGCTATTGTTTAAATTTGAAAAATCATATATCGTTGGAGAATTTTAAGATTAGTGGTTTGAAATCACATGATTACCATGTTTTAATGCAACACTTGTTGCCGGTAGCAATAAGAGGGCTATTGTCAAAGAAGACAAGAAAAGCAATAATTCGCTTATGTTCATTTTTCAATAAATTTTGTCAGCGTGTCCTTGACGTAGAGAAGTTGCAGCAAATCAACTTTGAAATTATTGAAATTTTGTGTGAGCTTGAAAAATATTTTCCGCCATCGTTTTTTGACATAATGGCATATTTGTCAATTCATCTTAGTAGAGAAGCACTCATATGTGGTCCGGTTCAATTTCGTTGGATGTATCCATTTGAGCAGCATATGAAAACACTTAAAGATTATGTAAGAAATTAATCATGGCCCGAAGGATGTATTGCAGAATCTTATCTTGCAGATGAATGCATGAGGTTTTTTAGTGAATTTTAAAAAAAATCAGGACATGTTGAGGAGACAGCAGCTCGAAATGAAGAATATGAAAACAGTGTAATACTTGAAGGACGTCTAATTTCTGCATGAAATATTTTATTTAAGAGAAAATGATTTGTCGAATTGGTATGTTGTAATGAAAGCGCCACCAAGAGGTCTTCACGATTTAGAGACAAATGATTACAAAGAAGAAGCTATCAATGTCATTGAAGATTGCGATGATACCGATATCGATGTTGAAAATGTTAGTTATGTAAGGGAGAATTGCGAAGGCATACTTGAGCAGTTTAAGTATTTTGTTTGATTATGAGAATTGTTTTCGAGTACATGAAGGTGTCATTCATGTTTGTTTTTCCGTTGTTTGCTTATGATTGTTGTGTAAGAAATGATGTTGCAATTAAGGTAAATGTGATTATTTTTTATGTTTAAATTACACAAATGTAATTAATATGCTTGATAACCAATTAATATTTCTTATATGCAGATACCGGGTTAGTGATTTGTCATTGAGATCTATATACTTGAAGGCATACTCAATCTTCGTCATTAAGGTATCCATGTTATTTTTTATTTTATTAAATTGGCATACTAAGATTATTGAGTGGTTATTTTAATATCTTGTATGCACGAACACAATGGGTTGTTTTAAGTTTTTTCCGGCTATTTACTCTTTCCGGTGGTTAATAAAAGTGTACCAACTTTCAAACTATACACATTTATTAGTTTCACCTGCACACAACTGTATATACATGTGATCTCTTTTAGAAAGTAATTAGCACTTTAGGGTTATATTCTCTTTTAGAAAATAATTCTAGAATAGGGTTATGGAAATTTTGTTGACTAATAACTTATGCTAAATAGTATATTATATTATAGAATGGCAAACAGGGTTATGGTAATTCAGTTAAGTCCAAATAGGGTTATTGATAGTATCAGTTGAATGGTTGTTAAAAAGGAAAGAATGGGGCTGTATAAAAAGAAATAAAAAAATCTACAGAATTACTTGATGCTCTAATCTGGCAAGGTTTACAGGGATGCTACTAGTACAATGAAATATTACTTCATCCATTGATGGTCTTAGTAGAACAAAAAATACTAATATTCCATGATTTGATTGCCTGATTGGCATGAAGGTTTCAATACATTGTGATTGCCTGATTGGCATAAATGTTTTAAATACAGTTGAATCATAGATTCATATTTACTAGATTGCATGTGGATGTGAGAGGCAGACAACTATGAATTAACCAATCAGTGCCATATTCAATAATTTAAGGTGCATTATATAGTACACAAATTGCTGAACCGTATCCATTATCTCTTTTAACCTTTGAATCATTGTACAATATGCAAAAACCATGAAGAGTCAAGGGAACCACATTTCCAAATTATTTGATCGAGATAGTCATGTGTGTTATTCTCTTCCTTTCAGACTTCAATCTAACGTGCTACCCTGTTTCCTTTAAACTTAGTATAAGTATTTTCTATAAGAAAAATTAAATATTGGAGGCAAGCAAAAAAAAATGTATTTGGAGTTCTTGTCCAAAACCCCATTTCACTTTGTGTCAACCCTAACATTAGGTTCTACTTGAGCCACAGATCAAATGTATTTGTTTTAAGAAATAAGAATTAATAAACATTGTTTGCACAAAGAAAATTTTGTTTTATCCTTTTGTTCTAAAGCTAAATGCAAAAGGCTAAAGCTTACTTCTTGACAACAAAGGTAAATTCACAACTAGGTTATGATGAAGAAACCAAAATTTATTTTCCTTAAAGGCTAATTAAATTTTACCCCTTTTTTTAGAAATGATCATTTAATGAGTATTTTATGGATACACATTTGTGACGTAAGAGACTTTTGACCTATACAAAAGATGTGGTCCTGTGGAGTAATTCATCGTTTTGAAAATGATGTAGTTGTGATTTGTGCGGGTTGCTTAGCTTTGTGACGTAAGAGACTTTTGACCGATATCCATATGAAACTTTGCTAGAAAATAGCAAATAACTCTATCAAAAAGAAAGTCACCATTAAGAAAAACATATACATTTTTATGCTGGCTATTGCTAATGCGTGGGGAGATATTGGTGCTTTTATTATCTTTTTTTACCTTTTGGATTTAGTAGTTATTTGCTTGGAAATTTACCCCCCTGTGAACTATACTATTTGTTGAACATACTGGCATGTTAGGTCCTAAAAAGTAATTTTCATTTATATTGCATAATTCTTTGAATGAAAGGCCTAACCCCTTTTGCCTGCTATAGAACTTTCCTTTTAATGTAGATAGCTTGTGAAGTGGATTGCTAACGATGCTCTTTATACCACCCATATGCTGTTAGATTTTGCTGCGTAGCCTTATCCATTTTCTTTAATAGATGTGTGTGAATTGCTTTTTCATTTGTTGTTATTAAATGCTTTTATTCCATGTTTTTGTAGAAAAAGGATATGCATACAAGCAATGTGCGCACTCGTCATCAATTGAAGAATGAGAAATATCGGAAGTATAAGCCAAAGGCAAATCCATTGTGGCAACTTATGAATCTTTTCATGTAGAGAAGGAACAAGAATTAGAGCCCAACATCATACAAATGCCGTGTGAAGAAAATGAAAAGCCTTGTGCAGAAAATGAAATGCGCGAAGAGAATGAAATGCCTTGCGAAGATAATGAGATGCGTGAAGGAAATGAAATGTCGTGTAATGAAAATGAGATGCGCGAAGAAATTGAAACGCGTGAAGAATGTCAAATTACTTGTAAAGAAAATGTGGTTACCGAAATGGAAGTCGAGTGGTCAGTTGAAGCTGAAATTGCAAATGTAAATGTAAAAAAAGTGGTAGAGGACCAACGAAAAATAAAGACTTCCATTAAATCTTGAGAGTCGAATTGAAGTTGAATTCAATGAGGTAGGCGTACCGATAGGAGAAGGCTCGGTCCGCTTATCTTCTTATCATGGACCTCTAGTAAAGGAGCATGTTCTGGTTACACTTAGTGATTGGAGGCTTCTAAGCGATGAACTAAAAACTGTCTTGTGGGATTCCATTCAGGTGTCAAAAATTTATATTCACGGGGATAATTTATTTAACAAAATCTTCTTTTAAATTCATTTTAATATGAAATAAAACTAGTTTTTTCCTTTTGATTTGTAGGATAGATTTAAAGTGGACGATGAATGGCAAAAAACGGCCATATTTCAGCAAATGAGAACCATTTGGAGAACCTCAAAAAGTAGATTGGTTCGAAAAATAATTAGAATGACGACGGAAGAGGAAAGACTTGCTTTGAAACCATACAACATAAAAAACGTCAAGGAATGGAGAAAGTTTGTAAAGGAGAAAACAAGTTTGGAATTTAAGGTAATATACTTACAGTTAAATTCAAATGCAATGCATTTGTTTGTATTGTTATTTCATGTTTATTAGCCTTCTTTTTATATGCTTGCAGTGTTGCCTTGAAACTGTTAGTTAGCAAATTAATATGAGATGATTTGATTGGTGAAGGCTTGATAATTGCTATAAACTTGAATTTGGATGGCATTAGAACTGTGGCTATCAGAACCTTATAAGTAAACTGTATGTAATGGCTGTCTTTATTGTGATTGTAGTTTCAAATCATGTAGGCTGTCTTTATTCTTTTAACCCAAAATATTACGGAAAATATCAAATAGTCTGACATCGTATGAGATATGCTTGAGGGTGCGAGATGTGATTCCGAAATTAACACCTGATATATGTTGATCTCGTTTGAGATCTCACACGATATAGGATTAGGTCTCTAGAATCTTTCAGACGAAACACGATCAAAATCCAAGATTCAAAATCGTATGTGAAATTCATGTGGAACAAAATTAGTGTCAATATATATATATATTTATTGATCCTTATGCAAATAGTGGTAGTTACTAAATTACTATTTAACATTAGTTAGCTTTGGTTAATATTAGATAATAGTGGTTGTTACTATTTAACTGTGGTCATCTGGCATAATAATAGCGGTAGTTAATATTTGACAATCAATTTAAACTAGCATTGGAGATGCAAACTTGAAAATTATGTTACTCGCCTGTGTAGCATTAACTTTAGAACACACATTTCAATGGACTGGAGATGCAAATTTACTAAAGAATTTGTTGGTAAGAATAGCATTTTTTATTTCAAAATAAACAGAGCAAGTGCATCTTATGTCATGATTGGAATGAGGGCGAAGCGTTAACTGCCGAAGGAAGAATGTGTTCTAGTGATTCAGCAATGATGGTAAATGGTATTCCACTTGGTCCGTTAGCCTTTGTGGTTTAGGTAGGCTATGCCAACAAAGGAGATGCTTTCTTATGGTGACCTACAACCGATATGTCATGCATTAAAGACGCCATTGGTAGTAAAATAGCATGGCCGAAATCAAAAGTTGTAGTTGAAAAAAAATATGTTGTGAACACCCCTTACATGGCTTTAACAAGTGATATGACTACTCCTCAGGTAATTTTGTTGCCACTTGTAGTATTTCTAGATTTCTCATATAATATAATTACACAAAAATGCGATAATTTATGCATTTTTGCTTACCTAACTGACTGCAAATCTAATAGCAAATAATAAATGCAAGTTGATTGATGTGGGTGAAATTGGACGAATAGTTGCTGAAGGAACTATCATGTCAACCGATCTAACAACGATGGTTCACGTTGTTCCATTGGGAAAAGATGCCATAAAAGTTTGGATAAAATTTGTGATAGTTAATGATGCATTGTTATAGAGACCTACATCGGAGTGTACACACATGGAAGATGCATTTGGTATGACCGTGGCTTGGCCAGCCGCATATGTCATTGGGGAATCAAGTTCAAGTAAGTCAATTCTATCAACCTAGTGAATAATTATAGATTTTTCTTTTTTCTCTTTTGAACATATTCTCAGTCTTGCCTTTATACGAAATTACATTAGTAAACAGTCAGTTCAGACCATTAGTAAACGATCATATTGCTATGATGGTTATGCTAGTTCATACTATATAGACTTACTGTAATGGTTCTGGGCTGTTCGGGGATGAGTACAAAATTAAAATTGTGTGCACGAAAATAATTCACAACAGCGAAACTTAAAGTGTAGTTGGTCTTCATTTTTTCCCAAAGTGTAGTGAGATAAGATGGGAATCAATCCTTCTTGCGAAGGCTTCAACGGTTGATTCCTCCTACCTTAGCTGAGTCAAACTTGGTACAAAACTGATGGATGGTGTGAGTACACAAGTCAGTGAGCAGGGACTATTGAAGAGTGTGTTGCCGATTCTCTATACATTTCTGTAGGTCTCACATCGATCAAACCTGTTTTGATCGCCTAAAACGATCATGAAGTGATTCTCAACTTGTAGAATCCACGTGCTTGTGATGCACTAGCCTTCATTGAGCTACCTTATTTAGTTGCCTTGTACGCTGCCTTGTTTTTGTACTTACCGAAAATGCAAAAAACTATTTTTCAAAGCTACCTTGTTTAGCTGCCCTGTAACCAAAGCTTCAACTACCACATTGTATTTTCAAAACTATTTTCCCTTTATATGCAGAAAACTCTTAAGCATTCTTCATTTCAAAGGAGTATTCTTATTCATGAGCCGCACATTCATTTGAAAATCTTCAGTTATATATTTCTTATAGTTATAGTCTGTATATGTGTATTCATTCAAAGTTTCACAAAATAATTCATGAATTCCAAAAAAGAATGTTCTATTATTTACTGCGGTTAAACAGATATACCCTTTAAATTTTCGATTGTTCTGCAGACTCCTTTGATTTTCACCATTAAAATCCAGATCTGCTTTTTCTTACTTAATATATTAGTGTATCATAGCAGCTTCCATTTATAGGACCTCCAAATTTACTCACTTTTGCAAGTCCTGTCGATTCAGTAAGTTTGAGGAGCCAAGTTGATATTAGTGTTTTATTGTCCAAATCTTTGTAAATCATAGAAAAAACTTTTCAATATTGTTGCCTTTGATGCGTTTGTGCCCTCGCCAGCAAAAAATTCTGGCTATGCCACGGTTTGACGCTCAATACTTGCTTGTCTTACCGCCTTATATATGCCATTATATTGTGCCGCTTGAATGTATCATTGGGTTGTTGCCATGTTTTGGTCTTTTATGTTCATTGTGTAGCCTATCTCTTCTGTTGCTATATTGTATGGGTTCACGTGATCTATGAGACCACATACCCAGTTTTGCTATCTCCTGCTGGCCATTAACTTGTCATTCCACTTCCATTTGCCATTGTTGTGTATACTACTTGCGGTTGCCATGCTTGTGATAGTGTTATTTTCTTTACATTGGAAATTTGCGTACTAGTGTTCAATATGGTGCTTGACTATCCTCCTTTCACCTTATCTATAATAGCACCTGTGGCTTGGTTAGGTGTCCTTAGTTGTGTATATAAGTGGTACCCTTTTGCTGTGAATAGATTATGTTTTCAACTTGCCAAAAATAAACATTACCAAAATAAAGGCTATAAAACTTGTTCCCTTTCAGTCTGAACAATATTGACTATTTCATTAATGTTATTTAAAACACTGAATCCTCCAAAATGTATCTATACCAGATTCTAGTGTTTCAGTTATGGGATCGTCGTATGTTTTATTATTCAAAAATTCCAAGTGTTATGATGTTTCTTGGAGATTCAGTGCACATTCCAGAGTTTGATGCCGTGTTAGCATTGGAAAGAGGGGTCAAGGAAGGGGACAGTTTTGAGAAGGTTGCGGAGGAGAAGAAAGAGGCAGTGGTTTCAATATATAAGTTCACCATCACCTATACAGTATTCAGAAAATACGTTGAATAAATTTGACATTTATATACCTTAAAAGCCCGTGGCACTGCTTGTAAAAGTGCAGTTGAGTTATAAATTAGCAATATATCATTATCTTAACTGCAAATCTCTTAAAGTGGGAATACCTAGTTTCTCTCTGTTAAAAAAATATAAGAACAATTTAATTTTGTTCTACTTAGAATTTTTATGCAGTAGTAAACTCTAGTTTCCCATGTTAAGTGTTAAACATAGTTTTAGTTTCTTGCCATTTACAATCATTAGTGTTGTTACCATAGTTCTAACTTTTTCTCGATATTATGACAAAACATATGGTGAATTTATCATTTTGAGGTTTAGAAACTATGGTCCATTCAATGATATGACCAGAGTTTGATTCTTAATGACTGGGCGGAGGCTTATGCCTGCAGTGGTAGTTGTCGGTTTTGATAAGAGTGATGGTTCAGGTTTTTTTAACCAAGTGTTGGCAACAGTATGTTTTTTTAGCCCCAAGTTTAGCTTCAGTCAACAAAACTGAAGTGGGAGGGCAAAAAAACTGAAGTGGGAGGGATCATTTGATCAGAGATGTGTTAACTGTTTAATAGAGGGGCCATTTTTTCAGACTTGATGGTCATATTGCTTAAAGCACACAACTTCATCTGCTTGCAAGCATTCTTCAATTTATGCATGCAAATAAAACCTATTTAACCATCCTTTAGTATATATAATTTATTCATTCTATACATTTATGTAATTCTAACTGTTACCGTTATATTTGTATGTAATTTTTACCATTGATCGTTATATTTAGTGCTGATAATTAGATTTTCAAAGTGAAGAACGACCGCATCAAAGAACCGGTGGTTATTAAGCTATGAAGAAGACTTCAACTGCTATTTTGTTTGTATTAGTCGGGTAGACTTGTTTGCAAGAAATTGTGGTATGTGGATTCACTTATTTTGTCGAAATACTACTATTGAGATGATTATGGGTGTTATATTTGATATTGCGAGTAATGTGTTTTTAAGTATTTAAATATGACGATTATTGATTTTAGTTTGAAAATGATACTCCTATAATTATTTGTTTTAATATTTCTAGTATATATAAGTGGTTGATGTAAATATTAGAAGCTATTAACAGTAAATAACCGCAATTAAAATGTGGTGTACATTAGTTAGTTTTATTAGCGTTGAAAAAGTGCTACAAATGTAATTGACAAAAGATATTTAGCTGAAACAAAATACATACAGTTGGATTGAAAAACCGCTACAAAAAATATATAGTAGGACTGGAAAACCCCTACAAAAAACATATAGTAGGACTGAAAAACCGCTACAAAAAACATATAGTAGGACTGAAAAACCGCTACAAAAAAATTGAAAAATGATGCAACTATCACTTTAGTAGCATTTTTAGGACGCTGCCAAAAAAACTTTTTGTAGGGTTTCAGAAATGCTACAATAATTAGATTTTCGGTTGCGCTTACTAAAACGCAACAAAAACTTACAGACTTTTAGTTGCATGTCGTATAGCAGCGTTTATCGAAATGCTACTACAAGTTATTGTAGTGTTTTTGCAACGCTACTAAAAGCATTTTATGGTATAGTGCAAGTAAAGGACGATACTAACTATCATATTTGTGATTATGTTAACGAAGTTAAGATTTTTAAGAAGGAAATATACCAACTTAGATGATGTAATGTTGAATATGAAAGGGAAAACAAAATCCTTAAGAAAACTAATAGAGCTTTTAATCAAGCTCTTAAGACTCTGATTGACTCTACTGTTGAAGACGACGACATTAGAAGTAAGGTAATGTAGCTCAAAGATATGCTTTAAATCACTCTAGGACACCTTTCAAATCCTGAATCATCACGAAATCTAATGGAGAGATTCCAACATTTATGAATTTTCATTCCTTCAACCTATTTGTTTATTATATATTCATTTATGTATTGTTTATAAATTATATAACAAAAAAATGATTGTAGCTTTCGTTTGTCGTGTGACTTATTTACTTAAGCATAATTCATTTATGTTCTTTTATATATTTTCTTTCCTTTTGGAAGTAATAGAAATCCTAGAATTGCTTTTAGCCATAGAAGATCCGAAAACTAATTTGGGTATTTAAAATAATAAAAGCCTAGAAATTCACTTTCACAATAATAGGGAATTGAAACCATTTTCGGCATTAGAAGTCCCAAAACTCAGATTCAGGTATTAAAATAATAGGAGACCAAAAGTTCATTTCTGAAAATAATAGAGGACCGAAACCACTACTGGATTTAGAAGACCCGATACCAAGATTCGGGTATTAAAATAATAGAAGTCCAGAAATCCACTTTCGGAAGAAATAGAGGACCGAAACCCACTTTGACTTCATTAAATCTAGTGCATGTTTCAGGTTATGCCCATTTCAGGCTGTTCTTTAATGTAGAGGTAGGGCATGTTTTCCTTTTGAACAGAGGCAGAACGTGCTTTAAGTGCTTCCTTTTTTCTTTCGTTCCCTTTTACGGGATGAGGCGCAAGCAGAGGCAAGGCATATCTATCCTTTGTGCAGAGCAGGGATTGTTCTAAAAATAACAGAGGAAGAGCATGCTTCATCCGGAATCAAACACATGTCCCAGGGCTTTCCCTCCTTCCTCTTGTAGGCGCCTAGGCTGTACCTAAGTCTTATGGTGACGGGTGCATGTCCTGGGGTTTACCTTGCTCCCTTAGGAGGTGCCCAGGCTATAACTAGGGCTTGGCGCTTATCCCTAGGCCTTACCTTCCTCCCTCTTTAAGTAAGAACCTCGGTATACCAAGGAATTTAGTTGGTGTCGGGTGCATGCCCCTGCGTTGGCCCCTCCTTCCCTTTTCGGGAAAATTCATGAGTACTTCAACGACTTTTAAAGTTACTCATAAATAAAGGTCATTTCACCCCCAACCTGGTAGAATTCCTTATTTTGTTTTGAATTTTTTATATAACTCATGTAGAAGATTTCACTTCGGAAAATGCTCAGTTTTATTAAATCAATTCAACATCTCCAATTCACCATACATATTCATTAAGCTTTATCTATGTAATTAAATGAGCGATCTAACTATCAAGTTCTGTAAAGGGGTTGGTTCTGTGACCATTGAATATAAGATAGTGGCAATAAGATCATCCTTCATTCTTTTTGAATTTAGATGGTTTCTTGTTTGTTGGCCAATAATTCAATTCTTCTTTAGTCAATAAGTTTATGCTCTCAATATAAGTGGTCAAACTGAACTCCTTTGTTGTTTTTGACTTAAACTTTTCCTTAAGAGGTTTACTTTTGAGCTTCTTTGAGCTTGACAGTGGCTCCTCGATTTCTTCCATGACCATTTTTCTTTTAAGTTTCTTCTAGGTCTCGTAATTTTGCATAGATCCCGTACTAATAATTATTCATGTCTTTGGCCTTTCTCGGTGCTCACAAAAAGATACGATTTCTGGAGATTTGGCTACCATCTTCGTGCGAAAGCATCATAAATTTTACAATCTCATTTTCAAACCTAGTTCCTTTAATAATAACTCCAAATGGCATCCCTCATTTTTGAAAATAGATTGTCGTCTTTTTCCAAAATTCTTTCATAGGAAAAGATACGATTCGATCCAAATGGAAAGGATTTATGCTCCATCTGTCTAAATCATAAGCTTTGACCTTATTTTGAATAATTATACTTAAGTCTTTCATCCTCAGCAAATTTTCCTTTAGAACCTTAAATCTAAATAATCTAGTACGTTATAAATGTATCAAGAGACCCTCGTTCAGATCAGATTGATCTATCCTCTTTACTGAGTAATTGTCTTGTTTAAGGAGGTAACACTTTCTTTTCCTCAAGTGGTTTGTTTTGTATTTTTATTATTCTTTCTTTATTATCTCCTTGTCAATGGCACAATGGGGTTATGATCTCTTTTCCTTTGTTAGACTATGGAAGTGTTCGATATTCTATTTTGGGTTTATATACAGCCATTTGTAAACGTTCTTTTGTCTCGTGGGAATCTTTTTCCAAATCATAGTTACCATCTTTTGGTTTGTAATAAGTTTTTCTTGAAAAATAAGCATGCCTTTATCAATCATGTTGAACTTTATTATACTTATGATCCATTTTAACTTCCATCAGAAGGATATTTTACAAAATAGGGAGGTAGATAGGTTACCAAAGGTTTGACCCCTCCGTCTAGTGCCAAAATGTAAGGAAAAATTTTGGATAATACCCCAAATGATGTGATCCTTGTAGAACTCTTTACTTGAGTGACGATTGACTTGGGACACACTGTCATTCCATAAGAGAGATTCTTTTAATATGCTTAGGTAGATTCCTGTTAACAGATACAATAATAATCAAATGTATGTAGGTTGAATTTGAAATCCTTTATAAAAGAGACCTCGTTCTTGTGTATGTTAATCCTGATAGTTCTTTCTTAGATGGTTCCATAGAATGCCTTTAAGAAAGTCATTTAGATTCTTTCATCGAAGGCTGGGATTCCTAAATTTCTTTAGTAGATTTCCCTGTAGGTTACTAGCACTTAGGGAATCTTTGGAAAGGATTACGAAGGTCCTTCTGTACTTGCGAAGGATATTTGAGGCTCTATTTTGTTTTGGGTATCTTGGGACATCTTTAGCGGGTTCCTAACTATGGGGTTCTAGGGATATGATTCTTTGAACAACCTTACCTGACTTATTTCATTAACCGTGACCTTTCGGGGACTCCGGAAGGCATTCTTACAAAATTATTTCCCTTTGGAGCTTTTGATATTGAACCTGCAAAGTTAATAAATAACAATATTATAATAATTCAAAAATTACCATGCCATTACCTTAATTATCTTTGTTTTATGAATATGAATGTTATAAGGAATTTTGTATCTTAATAGCAAATTCTCCAAAACTGATTTTGAAATTATGGTTTACAACTCAGATTTTCTAGTACAAATGAGAGAGTGAAGAAGTTAGTCCTAAATCTGAACCCCTAGGATCATACTTATTGGTGTGGGTTGACCCTACTTTCGTCTTATGTGCTTTGGGTTGACGCTCTTATCAAGGCTAATGCGAAGGTCTGGTAAAGAAACTTCTGATGGCGATTGATTTGTGTTTTTGATGCCGCTCAAAATAGTTGTTTGCCTTCCCTAAATAGTAGTCTGATCCATACATTCATTACAGGAGGAGTAAGTTTACACGAGCTCCCAGCTTTTGATCGTTGCTGAATGATTTTCCATGTGAAGTGTCTCTTTATGCTGCAGATGTTTCCCGAGCGATCAAGATTTTGAACTAGCTTCTTTAACAAAATCAAAATGTTTAATCAATTGTTCCTTTCCTTTGAAGATTGTTTCCCCAAAGTACATGCTCTTCGTCTTCACCGAAATGGGCTTTTCCTTGTGGGAAGGAGGTCTTTGATTTTTAATCCTAGATCCGAAGGAAAACTCTGATAGAGTGGCTTTGACTGGCCTAGAAGCTATTTGTTCTTAACATCCCTTCACCACAATTTTTGTTCTTGGTTCTTCTGGATTATTTTGATGCAAACACTTTTAACTTTTTCAATTCTAGTTTAAGAAGAGGCAAATTGAGCGTTGTTTCTCCTGAACTGCTCACTGTATGAAGCACCTTATATCAAGATCTCATGAATAGAAAAATTAGGTTTATTCATCGACTTCAAGAGTCAAGATTAAAACATTTGCTTACAATTTGATTCTTCAAATCATTTATTTGAACTCTTTGAATAAACTATAAAGCACTTTAAATTATCTTTAAGATCCTTTATTTATCATTCGAAAACATTTGAAGTGATTTAAAGAAGAATTGTTGAGTCTAAACTCATATTTCAAATAGCACTAAAATGTTTGCAAAAAAAGTTGCGAAAAGTGCTCTGAAATTTTTTAAGAGCTTATTTGCCAAAATGGATTTTCTATCATTTGGAAATTTGATTATACATCGTAAATCTCTTTTAAAAACATTTAAAAGATTTACAGGGTTTATTTCTATTTTTAAAGAAATTAAAATCTCAATTTTAAAGGATTTCATTTCTTAGATTTCAAGTTGTAAAGCCGCGATTATTTACAAAACATGATTTACTTTAATTTTAAAATCTACTTAATGAAATTTCAATAATTTTCCTTTGTTTTAAAATTATTTTTTTAGGAGTTCAGAAAACTCTTACTGCAGAGAATTGGAACGGTAGTCTATTCTACAAATGAATTTAACTTTTTATGGTGCAAAATCATGAGCTATCGTCATGCGATGCACTAAATTTTACTCAAATTTTATATTCTTTTCAAACACTATGTGTGCACTTTCAAATGTTTATGAAACAATTCTAAACTATTTTAAACAATCTTTAAGAGATTTAACCAATCTATTCACACCATTTCATTCATGAAATTAAATTGATTTCCTTTGTGCTTATTAACATGTATTTAATGTGACTAGTTAAATCATCCACATAGCATTCATATTTTCTAAACAACTTGATAAAAAACCATCATAAAAGGTATGCACATCATCACATGATATCATAGCATATGGATATTATCAAAATATTCTGTCTCGTCTGGAGTTTAAATGACTAGCTAGATAAAAATTTGTCAGTAGCTCCTCTATCACGGATGCAAAGCTTCTCGAACTTGTTTATTTACTTTCCTATATGGCTCGTCTTCCTAGTGGGCTTGGTCTTACTCTTAATGTAGGGTACATGGAGGTGTCGTCTTGGCCTTGGATGTGTGATGGAGTGGTGGTGGTTAATGAAGATAGAAGGCGTGTTTTGACGATTGTTTTGAGGTCATTGACTAAGCGTATGTAAATATATAATATCTTTCTTTTCTTACTAATTTTTCTTCATTATTTCTAAAGAATTAGGAACCATTAAAGAGGAGAATAAATTCAAGAAATGAATAAAGAACTATGATAAAAATGAGAAGACAATTGTGGTAATTATGGGGGAAATGGAATAAAATAAGAATTGGTTATCTAAAACCCATTCTCTCTCCATCCCTAACTCTCAACCAAAGATCTCCCCTTCTTTTCTTGTGATGATGTGATGGAAAAGGATGGTATATAAGGTTATAATAGTGATGTAAGGTGATTTAGAGCTTTATATTATGTAAAAAGTAAACATTTTTGTCATTTATACGTACTTTTCTAATCTTACTTTTTTTAGTCAAATTAGCAGATATTTGCCCATGTATTCATATATGTATATGTATGTGTCTATATATATATATATATATTTTTATGTGTATATGCGTATGTATATATATACATATATATAAATATATTTATTTGTGTGTGTCGCATATAGTCTACAACATTGTATAATTTCTACTTGTTAAACCGTTGAAAATCCAAAATCCGATTACGGCCACATTTTTCGGTTTTAGTTAAACTATTAATCTAGGCAAACAAACTTAAAATTAATTTTCCTATAATTCTTAAATAATTAGTGCATGGTTATTCAACTAATGAAACCATATTAATAGTGTTAAACAATTATTTGTAAATATTAGTGTAACACCCCACCTCCGTTAAGGTCACTCATAAAGGGAATGCATTAACTTCAGTGGAGCGTCATAAGTGTATTGAACAGATAAATTACAAAAAGACAAAATTTAAATAGCGGAAAATAAATAAAACTTTACTTTATTGATAAAACAGCAACTTGGTAAAACAGCTTGTACAAAGATTGTTTTCCAGCACCAAAACACCAATACCCATTACAACAAAGCATCTGTTTTGTTTAACAAAATAAAGAAGCATGAAATGACAATGATATTCCCCAATAAAGCATGAGCCAGCCATTGTTGTGGAAAGGAGAGTCCAAAGCAATACATCGTCTATCTTCGAGCCTGGAAAGAATACTGAGCTAAGTGGTAATATTCCCTCCTTGAGAACCTGGGGGGGGAACGGAAGAAAAGAGAGTGAAGCAAAACAGAGTCAGACATAAAGTCTGGTAAATCCAGTGACTTTCAGAATGTAAATAGGTAAAAGCATCATGACATAAATAAACTGGATACCAGTTATAACCATGATAATAAGCATAGCAAGACAACAAATGATTATCGTTACATACGACAAGGTAAGATACACTGAATGCGCTTCGGTTCATTCTCTGATTTCCTATTTTCTCTGCACCACCTAACTAGCATCCGAACTAGTGTCTTTTATAGAACGATTCGTATTCCCTACTAGTGTCCCAATAAGTATCCAGTGAAAAAGGATCTGTATCCCCTACTAGTGTCCCAACTAGTATCCTATGTTATATAATAAGGTGATCCCAACCCCGCAATTGTGGTAGCCTTCAGGTGTACATCTAGTATGAGGATCTTACCTCAATCAGCCTAACTGCCATGAAGATGTTTGATGTACCCTTACTACTCTATCGATCGGCTCCTTACTTGTATTAATTTTCCTTGTGTCTGTGTTAATCGACCCTCTCTTGCGTGTAGATACCCTGTGCGGCTCCCACCATAAGGTGTATCAATCCCTATGATAGCAACCCGACACGATTCAAGATGCACAGTTTATAACTATTGGTACCCAGTGCTTTCTTTTTCCACTCCGGAGTACGTGCACGCCTGTAATCCATCGGAACCTACACTGACGTACCCCCTGCCGCTATTTTGACCGCTTATAGTCAGCCCAGTAATCATGCCCCACCCTGCCTAGTTCAGGGTACCGTGATACATTTATGTGGGTTACTACTGAAATGGGTCCCCGTTACTAGGGTTTCCTAGGGTCTATTCGTATACCCCCCAAATTGGCTAAGTGTTATCCATCCATTCAAGTTAACTTAACCCATCCACATGTCATGTTATGTTGGTTAAGTGTTTCTTATTAACTTAACCCTTCTCATTCATCATGTTTTAATTGGTTAAGTGTTTTCTATTCACTTAACCCTGTTCATTCATCATATTATATTGGTTAAGTGTTTCCCCTAAGCTTAACCCCATTCCTTCATCATGTTATATTGGTTAAGTGTTTCCTATTAACTTAACCCCACTCGTTCATCATGTTATATTGGTTAAGTGTTGCCCTCTTGTGTTAGTAACCCTACCACTTGTCATGTTACATTGGTTAAGTGTTTCCCTCTTGTGTTACTTAACCCTACCACTTGTCATGTTACATTGGTTAAGCGTTGCCCTATCACATATCATGTTATATTGGTTTAGTGTTGCCCTCTTGTGTTAACTTAACCCTACCATTCTTAACATGTCCGTTCATTAGCATTAATTCATTCATTATTGCCTCAACCTCTCACATTAGAACTGTTGTTTGCGGTTGCTGGATGTGCCGGGCGGTTCCAGGCAGACTTCTACCGCAAACTCATTCTAACCTCGGGTTTTGGGCTTAATGCGCTAAACTCTCATATTAGACCTATATTGTTGTGGTCACTGGATGTGCCGGACGGTTCCAGACAGTCTTACACCGCAACTCAATCTAACCTCGGGTTAGGCACGTTCATCTTTTGCCAATTTACATATATATTATATATGTCCAAGTCTAGATTTTATATGCTAATTATCCCAAATTCACCAAACTAGTCATGTTCCAATTCCCAAGTTATGCCCAACAAATTCAATTACAAGTTATTACTCAAAATAGGTTACACCCAATCTTCCCAAATTTGCAATAATAGTCATGCCCCAAAATCGCAATATACATTATGCTTGGCATCCCAACTAATAGTTACGCCCAATCTGGATTCAATATTCCAATTTGCAGTTTCAGCCCAATCTAGATTTAATATTTCAATTTACCCCAGGTTCGCAATAATAACATTTATACCCCAAATCACAAGTTACAAATTATGTCCAACAATTTCACCGAATATGTTATGCCCAATTATTTCACCGAATACATTGTGCCCAATATTTACCCAAAATATTCCCCGTATTCCAATCGTTTGTATTTCGCGATTTCGGCCTAGGTTCGAAGGTAACCCAGGTTAATAAAAGAAAAAGGAAATAGGGGAAGAGAGAGAGAAGGAGCATAAAATAAGAATAGGCATGTAACAGAAGACCTAGTACAAGAGATTTAGATCCAACAAAGATAGATTCTTGAATAAACTGATACAATCATTATCGTAGGCATAAGAATAACATCACGAACCAAAGAGGATTATAAACCTGATGTACAACAAAGATGGGCCTGATTTAATCAATAAAACTAACCTCTAGGGCATGTAAAGACATAGATTCAATAGAAGGGTAGGGATAAATCTGAAAAGATTTTCTTACAATCAGGCATAGACTTCGATTCATTTTATTACATGTCAAAATTACAATCAGGTATTCAAATCAGCTAATTGTTTCATATGTGTTTAATATGGCCTTATTAGATGAGCTATTATAAGATTTGATTAGACACCTTCATATGAAGCTGATAACAGCAATGTCTATATATTCGATACCTAAATCAATGAGCCTCATTAGTATAGGCTGATTCAATACCATGGTATTTAGCTATGCTCTTGATTCCATATTTATTGATTAGATGACCTATGATTCTCTCCCGGGTCGATTCTCTAGCAGTTATTAGACCGGTACTCTTAATTATGTGATTCGCTACTAATATACTGATAAGGGCAGTCATCTTAACTTAAATTAGATACTTACTCATGATCATCTTTGATTCGATACCCGGAATAACAACCCAGCTATTATCAATTATTATAGCCCTCTACTGATTCTCTACTAGCACCATAATCACTTACTCATGACCACTTATTTAGTTCTCTACTATTAATATAATATGCCTAGAACGCCGTAGAGGAATAAGCAGGATAGGAGCTGCCAATAGCTTTATTAGAAAGGGAATACTTAGTTTCTCTACCGGCACCTGAATCACTTACTTGACCTTAGTTCTTCGCTCCAGGAGAAGTTACTCCTTCTTGTGCTGTCCTTCCATAATAATAAAAAGTTGGGAAAGAGAAACTCTTCTTGTGCTTGAGGAAGTCAAATAGATGCTACGTAAGGTGCTGGCCTTACTTGGACAGCAGGAGAATCCCAGAGTTGTGATCGCAGCTTGGTAGATGGGCCCTCCCCAGAAGAGAAACAGGGAGAGATAAGGAGCCGAATAGCCGCTCCTTTTAGTTGCACCTCCCCAAGAGAAAGAAGAGAAGATTAGGCTCTTATCTACTTATGGGAGTATGCTAGTCAGGGCTGATCCACTAATGGATCTGAGAGTTACAACTACCTCTGCACTAGATCCCTACTTGTCCTAAACTAATTGCTAGAAAGCCTCCTCTGATTTGTCTGATAAGCGCTAGCCTCCTCAGATTTCAAAGAACCTAGTATATTGACTTTGGCTCTGGACCAGTATATTAATAAAGGAAGGTGACCTTGTTGAACAAGGATGGATAAGGTAACGAGTTCCACGGAAAGGCACGAGTTCCACGAGTGGGCATTCGTTCATTGATGAATCCAAATTGGAAGGCTAGACGCATGACCTGCCCCAATTAATATGGCTATTTTTGGGAAATCCTCTTCCTGTCGTGTTGGGCGAAGTCCTGTGAAAGAATGCTTGGTCCTAACCATTGATTATCTTTCTTATGGTACCTTTCGGTTTGGATTAATGGAGATGTCGTACTCCAGGAGCTTAACAAGGGAGTTCCTTCTTTCAGTAGTTCGTTGGGAATAAAACTAATGGATGCAGAGCATAAATCCAATATACTTTCGCTAGTAAACAAAGAAAGCACCCTATGGATGGGCCGATCAAAGCAAAGGTAGATAGAGCGGCCCAAGAATAATATAAAGCGGATGGAGTGCTTTAGACGACCACTTGAAGACTGATTCTCTCTCAATGGTACTAGACAAGCAATTGGCACGAACGAACGCACAATATATTAATTGGGTAGCATAGCTCCGGGATGGATTGCACAATGTTATACTCCCACTCTATGTCCTTTATAATCCTACTCTCGCCTTCATTCGGGCGCCTTCGCTCTCGTTGCTTGCACCCTCCCGCTGGTCGCCTTCACATCCGCTTACTAAACATTTACCTAATCACTTTTGACACCGGATGATAACGCACTTCCTTCACTTGGAGTTGTTATTAAAAACCAAGGCCATTGATCATATCAGAAATAAAGATCCTACGTAATATACCCCTTGAATTATAGCTACATTTAACACCGAATCAAACAATTGAGCTCGAGGTACCTAGTATACCAAGTCCTAAACTATTGAAGGTGGCAGCTAAGCGGATACGGGAACGGGTTCTTTACTATTATTTGGTTTGGTTTGGCTTTCAGCCCCGGTCCGTATTGGAGATAACAAGGAAATACTTAATAACCATGAATGAGACTAGTTGAAATCATTTCCCCTGGGCTTGGAATACTCTTTTTCTTGCCTGTCTACCTTTCTATTCAAATTCATTTTTACTATTCTAGCCACACTTCAGTAGGAAAAGCTAATCACAACAGATAGGCTTATTGATCAAAGGAAACTCCCCACTTATGAAACCCCCCTACTTCTTTTGTCTCCTTATGAGGACAGACTTTGATTCCTCCGCCGAGCTTGCTATTGCCTCCTATCGCTTACTGGTGGACTGATAGCGAGGAACTAATAGAACTGGGCATACTTATCTAGAATTCTTATTCTGGTTGTGCCCCCTATCGATATTCTCCCCAAAATGTCTCTTCGGTTGCCTATCAATCCTACTGCTACGTGTTGAGTCAACGGTTTCAATGCTTATTTTGATTAATGACAAGAAGGAGCTTCATGATCGACAAAAAGAAGACTCAATGTTTTATAGGCTAGAAGATGGTTATTTAGAGTTATTTATGTTAAAATCTATCCTCAAATAATCATACTTCTTATTCTCTTCAAAAATATACATGAAAAATCATTTTTTATGTATGTTGACAAAAACAGGTCAACCTGTTAAAATTAACAGGTCAACAGCTTTTTAAACTTAACAGGTCAACCTATTAAAATTAACAGGTCAACAGCTTTTTAAACTTAACAGGTCAACCTGTTAAAATTAACAGGTCAACCTGTTAAAATTAACAGGTCAACAGTTTTTGAAATAACGGTCAAAAACCTGTCAACCTATTAATTTTTCCTGTCGACCTATTTTTGAATTTCATGAAGAGTCATCTTCTTTCTTGAAAAGTTGCATCCATTTCTCTTCATTTAAATCATTTCTTTTGATTGTAACTTTTCACCAACAATTGCAACTTCTCAATTACTATAAATACATCAGTTTTCAATCAATCAAATTACCGAATTTTCTCTCCATTCTCTGATCTATATTGTATTATTCTTAGCATTCTAAAAGCACTCAAAAGCATTCAATTATCGTTTGAATCTCCAAGCATATTTAACACACTTGTGATTCAACTCGATAATCCACTTCCAAATATTTGCAAACATCAACATATATTTGAGGATAAGATTATAGGAAGGTTGTACTTAATCATTGACTAATCAGTGTTGAAGAAAGAACACATTCAAGGTCAAACTCTTGTAATCGTCTTGTGGGTAAGCTTGTAGCCCGTGAAATCAAGTGGGTAAGCTTGTAGCCCGTGAAATCAAGTGGGTAAACTTGTAGCCCGCAAATCAAGTAGTGTTGTGAACCTGTTCCTCCGGGTGAAGAGAGGGTGTTGTTTAGTGAAAAGCCGAAGAGGAGCTTCGGGACTGGACGTAGGACTGGAGGTCCGAACCAGTATAAAAATCCTGGCGTCGTTACTCTACTTTACTTTATCTACAGCATTTATATTTGTTAGTGATATATTTCTTGTTTGCGAATTTTTACCTGTGATATAGTTATCTGTGATATATATTGTTATCATATCATATTCTGCATAGCCATATTAAGTGATCCTGCATAGGTCGCATACCCCTACACACCGATTTTTCAATTGGTATCAGAGCAAGGTCATCATATAACCGTAACTCAGTTATTTGATATATTCTAGTAATATGGCAAATAACGCAAGTACGAGTAACACCACTTACACTGAAGGTCAATCGAAACAAAGACCTCCTTTCTTTAATGGCCTAAACTATAGCTATTGGGCAACACGTATGGCTTTTTATATGCAATCAACAAGTTATGACGCTTGGAATGCTACTCAGAAAGAAATAGTTAATCCAACAACTGAGTATGCAGAATGGACTCCTGCTGAGAAAACAACAGCAACTGTAAATGCAAAAGCAATAAATATGTTGTTTGTGCATTAGACCAAAATGAGTATAACCGTGTTAGTATCTGTACCACTGCTTATCAAATTTGGCAAACACTAAAGACGACTCATGAAGGTACTAACAAGGTTAAACAAGCAAAAATAGCTTTGTTGAAAAGTCAATTTCAAAATTTTAAAATGAAGCCAAATGAAACAATCAATGAGATGTATTCAAGGTTTCAAACTTTTATCATGCTCTTATGGGGTTAGGGCAAAAATATTCTGACTTTGATGTAGTTTCAACAATCCTACATTCACTGACTAATGAATGGGAAAGAAAAGTATTAGCCATAGAAGAAGCTAATGATCTTTCCACCATGAAGCCAGATGAATTGATAGGAAATCTTATGTCCTATGAAGCTAACTTGCAGGCTCGAAAAGAACAAAAAGAAGAAAAGAAAAATGTACCTTTTCATGCTGACATCTCAGATTCCGAAGATGAGGATCTAGCATTCATTGCAAAAGGATTCAAAAAATTCTTAAAGCAACGAAAAGCTAGTCGATACAACAGAAAGAAGGTCGGATCAAACAGACCATAAATGGAGAATGCTTTAACTGTCATAAGAAGCGACACATGCAAAAGGATTGTCCGGAACAAAAGAAGAAGACAGAAAATGATAAGTTCAAACACAAAGGACAAGTCAAAGAAACGGGCATTCTCAGTAACTTGGGATGATTCATATTCATCTTCATCCGAAAGTGAAAGCGACTCAGATAATGAACAAACAAATATATGCTTTATGGCTAAAGAAGATGAGGTACAAATTCCTTCTTTTGAAGAAGTTCTTGATATAAATGCTGAGTTGATATATAAATTTAAAGATATGAAACGACAATGCAAACAAGCTCAAGTTGATTTAAGTAGAGTAGAATTTGAACGAGATATGTTAAAAGATGAAAAGAAAATATTAGAAGAGGAACTTGAAAAGGCTCAAGAATCATCATCTAATATTGACTCTCAACTATCTCTTTTGACTCAAGAAATTGAAGTTCAAAATGAGAAAAATGATACTCTCACTACTGAAAATCATGAGCTTAAAGTAACGATCAAAATTATGGACCTAGAAAAAGTTAGTTTACAAAATAAGTTAGAAAATATTACTCAAAATGTTTCTAACTTTAACAAAGGTCGAGAAAATTTGACAAAGATCATTGAGAATTCACAATCTACTTCAAATAAGCAAGGTTTGGGATATAAAAACCAAGAAATTAAGAAGCATCTTGGTTATGGAAAGAAGAAAATAGTGCAAAAGAACAAAGCTAAGAAAAATCTTAGTTTATCTTTCAAACCAAAATCGGTTGTGAAATCTCAAAAGAAAAATGTCAATAGCGACTTTGGAAATAAATTTAATAATACTAATCTTAGAAATAATACTAGATATGCTTTCATGTACAATAAGAATATCACTGCTAGTACTAATACACATCCAAGACCCAATTATTATAGAAATTCGAATACTTCTATGACTAGCAAATTTTATAATAAATCTAGAAGTACAAAAAGGAATATCAATAAAGAGTGCATAAGTATTTGGGTTCCTATAAGTTGGAAGAACAGAGAAAAATATATCAATGATTATTTTGATTCAGTAGTTAATAATGAAAATTATATTTTTAAAGGTTCCATTAGACCCTCTTGGGTATGGTTACCTTTCATCTAACCTCTGGACCCTAATGAAGTAAGTGGGTACCAAAAGTATACATGTCATATAATTTTTGCTGGTACACCACAACAAAGAGAAGGCTATTCGGTATCTCTAAATATCTTTGAAAATTTAGCTTATCAAAAAGCACATGTTTCAATATTTCATCGTCATCGAGGACACAAAATTCATGGGATAGGTCAACAGCTTTTTAAACTTAACAGGTCAACCTGTTAAAATTAAAAAGCTGTTGACCTGTTAATTTTAACAGGTTGACCTGTTTTTGTCAACATACATAAAAAATGAGTTTTCATGTATATTTTTGAAGAGAATAAGAAGTATGATTATTTGAGGATAGATTTTAACATAAATAACTCTAAATAACCATCTTCTAACCTATAAAACATTGAGTCTTCTTTTTGTCGATCATGAAGCTCCTTCTTGTCATTAATCAAAATAAGCATTGAAACCGTTGACTCAACATTCTCCCCCTTTTTGATTGATGACAATATAGCTTGATATTTTAATCTTTATTGCTATCTCCCCCTGTATATAAGCTGTCTCCCTTTAAACATCTACATATCCATAATCTTAGCTCCATGTCATGATTTCCATTGATCTTTATTTTGTTGTTATCAATCGAAATTCTCGTGTCTCAACACTACGCACTGGAACCAGCGTTCCTGGAACCAATTAATATACTGGCCTTCCTAATGTTTATAATAGTTTGCCCTGGTCCCATTGGTCGCCAATGTTTATACTGGTAATAAAATACCTCCCTAATTAATATACTAAAGGCAATTAATATACTAGCGAGGTGTGGACCCAATTAATATACTGGCGCCTTGTTCTCGCCACCTGGGTTAACGGAAATGCTTTCTCTACCATGACTTGAAGGGTGAGAGGAATAGTCGCACCTAGGCTAGAATTTGATAGAGAATTCCTCTATCTAAACTGACAGATCGGTAATATTACTTAGAAAACTGAGTTTCAATCAGCATACTTCATTGAGAATCCATGAAAGATCGAAGAGTAGATCCCAGCCAAGGGCCCTCAAGGTCCGGACCCAAGCCATTATTATTCTGTGCACTGGTCTATTTAGACAAGACTGATTTTACCTAACTGGAATTTCGTTCATCCCGCCCCTCTATAATAATATCCCCTTCCATAACTAAACCTCTTCTCTCATGAACAAAAGCTCCTGGGCATTTAGGTTGATCGACTGACAGATAGTGTTAATCCCTCAGAAAATCCATACGCATAATGATTTATAAGATCTGAGCGGGAACTACAGAACGAACACCTTGAGGGTCGATCGCGCATAGTTTTGATCGAAGCATTTAAGTGACTCACAAAGGACAGGAAGCAACCGCGCAGGACAAGGGCCAAATACCAAGTTCAAGGCAAGCCAATTGCCCAACGCGATCGAGAGTGGCAGTACAATACATTATGAGTGTCGAGGTCACATAACATATTTGACAATCGACCAAACACCAAAATAAAGAAAGTCGCCCATTCAACATAGCCGGGAGCGACCTCACAACTTAGACATAAGGGTGAATGGCGCCATACAAAGACGGCAAAAGGACGAACGCTCTCGAGCCAAGGGCCGGTCATGCAGAATACAAAGGAGAATTGATTCCAGTCTCACATTCTGCTCTTATAAAGCAACCCAAAGTGCTCGTTCCTATAAAGTCGCCCGCTCAATTACCCGAAGCACTCACTCCTGTGAATCTGCTCGCACACGACAACTGGATACAGCTACAGGCAGCTAGCTACAGATGGGTAGGGGTATGATTGCAATTAATGGGATAAACAACCCGCAACCTACATATACAGATTTCAGATCATTTCCTGAGGGAAGCTCACCTATAAATACGTCATAGTTGCCAACATAGGGGGGATCCAATCTTTGAAACCACAAAGTGCTGCTAAATTCTGTCCTCAATGGCTCCTAAAATATTCTGAAAAGAAATCGTCATTTCTACGCCTCAAGTTCCATCACTCATCTGGCCATGGCATCAAGCACAATCTTATGATCAGGGGAAATGAAAAAATCTACATTCTCAATGACTTACCCATCCCTCTCCTCTGCAGATTCTATGATTCTCTTGCAAAACCCTAAGTTGAAATATGTGAATGAGAGTATGTTGGTTGGACATAAAGATGTATAAAAAGAGAGAGTTGATGTATTTTGTAATCCTCATTATAAGAATGCAAACTATCTTCATAGTGGACGTAGGCCTAGTTTACGGCTGAACCACTCTAAATCTTGTCTCTGTTCTAACTTCCTCGCATTTTCAATTGTTGTTAAACACGGCTCCATTTATATCCTTACCACATTGGTGAAGTACAACTTTAAGACCTTGGGTGTTTAGACCAATTTTGATGTAAACATTTTGGCGCCCACCATAGGGCCGTCTTCATAATTCCTTGCTTTAGAATTCAGCAATCTACAAAATACCAAATCGCTTTCTCCCTTGAAACCATGGCTGGATCAAAGAAAAGCGGCAAATCTACGAAAGTTACTACGATCAATGAGGATAGTAATATTGATGAAACCATACCACAAACTCTGAACCAAGGGACCGGAGAAACCCCTAGGCCGCTTGTGACACGAGATGAGTTGAATGTTGTTGTAACTGGCTTGAACAAAAAAATGGACAATACGACGAAGATGATAATGGAAAGGTTTGATGTCCTTACTAATGCTCAAGCCAATTTGCTGCTGCCGAACACTGTAAATAATGCTGGTGAAAAAGAGGACTCATCAGCCTCAGACCCTGGTTGACCTCACAACCTATTGGGAGACAGGGAAGAGGCCGACGTTGAGGAATCTAAGGCCAGATCTCCATAACGTAGAGAAAAACGTGTGACTCGGGCTGTCGCAAGCCCCGCCAACATAACATCCCCCAAAAAATATGCAAGGTGCCGAAGCTCAAACCGTGATCGCAGTGATAAGAACGTCAGTGTCGATCCTGATGAACAAGAAGATGACGAGAGGCGCATCATAGACATGATCCAACGAATAATGAAGGAGAAAGTTATCCTAGAAGATAAAGAGAAAGAATGGGAGTTTTCCCCGAGCAAAAATCCGTTCACAGAGGAAATATGTCAAGCATAATTCCCGAAGAAATTCATACCGCCAACAATAGAACCTTATAGCGGAGTTGGAGATCCAATCATTTTTCTGTTCAAATACGACCAGCACATGAATGGAGCTAGGGCCATTGACGAAATCAAGTGCTTATACTTTCCCATCTTCCTAGAAGGTGTGGCCTCACTATGGTTAATCAGACTTCCACCTAAATGTATTGACTAATTTGCCGATTTGGCAAGAAGATTTCAAGATCAATTCCGACTACAAACCACCAAGGCAAGGGATGTAATGTCACCATGTGAAATGGAGCAAAGGCATGGGGAAACCATCAGAGCTTTCCTTACATACTTCCATGCAGCAGAGGTCATAGAACCAGAGCCTTGGTACCTATTGGCAGCCCTGAAAAGAGCTATCGATAAGAAGTCAGAATTCGGAAAGTGGCTCAAGATGAAGAAACCAAAAACTTTGAAGAAGTTTTATAAGAAAGCGGAGGAATACATGAGTATGGAAGATGAAGATCCAAGTGTACAGAACACTATGGAAAGCATCGCCACCAGAGAAGGAAAAAGCAATGAGTCCAGGGTTGAGCAAAAGAGGGGAAGTGATGAGAGGGATAACAAAGCTTATAAAAAGATGCGGTTGTATAAACAATCCAAACTAACCCTCCTAAACGAAACCCCAGAAAGAATTTACTCCGCCGCAAAGGATTCAGGCATCTTTTCTCAGATGAAGCCGCAGAAGATAACTGAGCAGCAGGCAAATTCTGAAAAATTCTGCCGGTTTCATAACCAACCAGGACACATCACCAACGAATGCCGACACCTGAAGAGTTTAATTGAAGAGCTCATCAAGAAGAACCAACTCCAGCAGTATGTGAAAAATCCCCAAAGTACTCCAGCTGCACAAGGACATAATAATGCGGTTAGCCAACCCAACTTGAGTGAGGACGACCAAATACCGATCGATTTGAGGCCAGTAATCAATATGATATTTTGGGGGCCCTACCCGGCTGGAAACAGTTGGGCAGATATGGAAAGATACGCTAACGAATTGAAGGATGCATGGTCTTGAACAACGAGCTCCCGATGAAAATACTCAAAACCTCGACCAAGGATGTGATATTCAAAGATAACGATGCGGAAGCTTAATTACACCAACTATTAATGCCATGGTGATCACAATTGGTCCCACTCCTGCAGTTGTAAAAAGAGTCCTAGTTGACACGGGGGCATCTGTTAATGTGATTTTTATAAACAGTTTCCAAAAGATGAATCCCCCTATGGAGAAAGTGTGCGCATACCCAATAAGATCCACGGTTTTACAAGGCAACCTACACAACCCATCGGAACGATAGATTTACTCGTAGAATTGGAGGATGGAGAACGTAGGGTTTCTATGGTACAAACTTTTGTCCTGATAGATGATTTTTCATCTTTCAATGCATTCCTTGGGAGACTGACTCTTTCGTGTTTTAAGGTTGCATTACCTCCATGGTGCTTGACTATGAAGTTTCCAACTGAAAGGGGAATTGGTGTGAATAAGGGCGACCAAATCGCTGCAAGAGACTGTTATGTAACAGAGCTGAGAGAGGCTAAGAAAAAGATCAAGGAAAGGATGCGGAGGCTATTCCCCGCGTCCAAAAAAAACCCCTTTATAGCAATTAAATAAGGGTCCATGCACTGGCAAGCATAGTGGAATGCAAAAGGAGATTGATCCTAGGGAAGCTAGTGCAGAGGACGAAAGGGCGACATCGGCCGAAGACACAATTCCTATAGCTGTAATTCCAAAGGACCCAAACCGTGTGTTGAATATAGGATCTCGATTAAGCCCTGAGTTAAAAAATCAATTGATTGTATTTCTAAGAGCTAATTTAGATATGTTTGCATGGAACCATTCTGACATGTGCGGCATATCTCCGGACATTGCAGTCCATAAGCTAAACATTGACCCCCGCGTTCCGGCTGTTAAACAAAAAAGGAGAACCCAAGGGCCAGAGAGGTTGCGTGCCTTAAAAGAAGAAGTCGACAGATTAATGGAGAATGGTTTTATCAGGGAATCTACGTATCCAAAATGGGTCTCCAATCCGGTGCTCATAAAGAAATCAAACGGTAAATGGCGAGTCTGTGTAGATTATTCATACCTAAATAAAGCTTGTCCGAAAGATAGCTTCCCTCTTCCCAGAATCGACCAATTGGTGGATTCTACGGCCGGTCATGAGTTACTATCTTCCATGGACGCATATTCCGACTACAATCAAATCATGATGTAAGGCTCGGACCAGGAATACACAAGCTTCATTACTGATCTCGGTCTATACTGTAATAAAGTGATGCCATTTGGTCTAAAAAACGCAGGGGCAACTTGTCAGCGACTGGTAAATGCCATGTTCAAAAATCAAATCGTCAAGACGATGGAGGTTTATGTCAATGATATGTTGGTAAAGTCCAAAAAAAAATAGGCCATTTGGAGGACCTAGCCCCAATGTTTAATGTCCGACGCCAATATGGCATTAAGTTGAATCCCTTGAAATGTTCTTTCGGAGTTGGTTCAGGCAAGTTCCTTGGGCACATGGTCAACGCTAGAAGTATAGAAGCTAATCCAACAAGATATCAACTTTGAGAGAAATGCGTGCCCGAGGAACCAAGAAGGAACTTCAGTGTTAGGATGGGAAGATTGCGGCTTTAAATCGCTTCATATCCAGGGTAACTGACAGATGTCTTCCATTCTTCGATGCCCTTAGGAAAGGAAAGAAAGAAATATAGTGGACCTCTGAAAGTCAGAAAGCCTTCGAGGAACTGTTGGCTGGCAACTCCTCCTATGCTATCAAAGCCTAGTGACGAAGAATACTTGTTTCTATACCTGGCGGTTTCTGCCCACGCCCTAAGTGCAGCATGGATCATAGAAGATCTAATGCTCCAAAACCCAGTGTATTACATCAGCAAGAGATTATCCGGAGCATAGCTTAATTATCCAAAGCTTGAAAAACTCGCTTATTGTTTGCTTATTGCATCAAAGAAACTTTGTCCCTACTTTCAGACTCATCCCATCAAGGTTCTCATAGACCAGCCTCTAAGGCAAGCTCTGTCCCGACTAGAGACCTCCGGAAGGTTATTAAAATGGAATATAGAGCTCAGTCAATGCGACATTACGTATCACCCTCGAAAAGCGATCAACGGACAAATGCTTGCTGACTTTATCGCAGAATTTACTGACCGAGGGGAGATAAAGAAGGAAGATGATGTTGAAACCGATATCCAGTGGAAATTATTTGTTGATGGAGCCTCGAACGATCACTGTTCTGTGGCAGGGATAGTTTTCGAAACCCCCGAGGGAAGATCTTTATGCTATGCACTAAGGCTAGAGTTCCCGTCAACAGACAACGAAGCTGAGTATGAAGCCCTTATTGCCGGAATAAAACTAGCAAAAGAATTGTAAATAAAAACTATACAAATCTTCAGTGACTCTTAACCCGTAGTATGCCAGATTCTGGTAGAATTCCAAGCCAAAATGGGTAACTTTCCGGATTATCTCACTAAAGCCTTGGAACTATTGGAAGCTTTCGAGCATTACACCATATCTCACATTCCTAGAGAAGAAAATACCAAAGCTGATTCATTGGCAAAATACGCAAGCACGGGAGATGCACAACTAATAGGGTTAGTCCTAGTGGAAGTCCTTTCCTGCCCAAGCACAAAGCAGACTGAAATGGATTGGATCATGGAAGTAACCGATGAGCCAAACTCATGCATGTCGCCAATTAAAGAGTACCTAATCACTGGGGCACTCCCGGTTGAAGCCAAGCAGCGAAGAATTTTTTTGCGAAAAGCTTCTTTCTACCTTATTCAGTACAGACGACTGTATAGACGTGGATTTTCTACACCTTTACTTCGTTGTGTTACAGAAAAGGAGTCAAAGGCGATCTCGGCGGAATTACACGAAGGGGAATGCGAGGGTTATACCGGTGGACAAACTTTGGCTAAGAAAATCCTGCAATACGGTTACTTCTGGCCAAATATCAATAAAGATTCCATGGCCTACACTAAAAAATACGACAGGTGCCAAAGATTTGCCAAGATCCCAAGGATCCCATCTACATCTATAACCCACATGGTCAGCCCATGGCCATTCGCTATTTGGGGCATCGACCTCATAGGAGCCCTTCCCACTGCAAAATCCGGTTTTAAATATGCAATTGTCGTCGTTGATTACTTTACAAAATGAGCCGAAGCAGAACCATTGGCCACTATAACTTCGAAGAACGTTATTAACTTTGTCTTGAAAAATATCATATGCAGGTTTGGGGTACCACAAAAGATAATCACAGACAATGGGACTCAATTTGAAAGTGAAGAGTTCCAAAACTTTTGCGGCAAGTGTAAAATCCAGAAAAGCTTTTCAGCAGTCGCTCATCTACAAGCGAACGAGCAGGTGGAAGCAGTAAATAAAGTCATCAAGACGACCATTAATAAACGGCTAGAGAAGTCTAAAGGTGGTTGGGTAAATGAACTCCCACTGGCATTATGGGCATATCTCACCACGCATAAAACTGCAATAGGGCATACTCCCTTTTCTTTATCTTATGGCTCTGAAGCCATGATACTATTGGAGCTGGAAGTCCCTACCCATAGAAGGATATACTTCAACCACAAAAAATGAGAAGCTACAGCTCGAAGCCCTCGACCAGCTTGAGGAAAGAAGAAAGGAAGCGGAACTCAGATTAGCCGCACATCAAAGAAAGGTGGCGAGGCATTTCAATTCAAAAGTCAAACATAGGACTTTCGAAATTGGAGACCTTGTTCTGAAGAAGATAATGACCGATACTAGGGTTTTTGGACCCAATTGGGAAGGGCCTTATGTTATAAGTCAAAAATTCCAGGATGGTACCTTCAAACTGACTACCACAGATGGAAACCAGACTCCACGAGCATGGAACAGCGAGCATATTCGTCATTATTTTTTATAACATGTTGTTCAAATACGTAAAAATGTTGTAAAGATTTACAAGAATTCCTCTTTTTCATGATGTACATAAAACGAATGAATACGAAGTTCCGTTTATATGTACAAATCACTCATTTACAAGCTCCTACTAAAAGGTGATTTCTTTGTGTAGGCAAACAAGCGACCAGGGGGCACCAACCCAAGCCGACTTTCATCATGAAATACCGAATCTTTTGACAAACGACCAACGAAAGGCTTGGTACCAGATCAAAGAAGTCAATGCTTGGGTGAAAGCAACTCAAAAAGTCCCACGGTTAAAATTGCCAAGCCCATAAAAGGAACACCTTCTTAGGTGCAAGACACGGGTTCTCCGACTTGAGGAAAAAAAACTCGATGAGGTGAATCAGTTTCTGTTTCCTAGGGAGAGGCATAAAGTCGGAAAAAAAAACCGACATGTCCCAAAAAGGAAAAAGAAAATTGCCAATCCAAAAAAGGGAGGCGCCTTGTTAGGTGAAGGACACGAGTTTTATTCCTTCTGAGTCAAACTCAATAAGATAAACTAGTGTCCGCTCCTCGGGATGAAGCATAAAAAAGGGGAAGGATCAAACATGCTAGAAGGACCCGCATAAAGCAGAAATCCCAACCGAAAGGGGGTATCCATTCTTGTTTTCTGTTGTTAACCAAGTCAAACAAAGCCAAGGTTGGATTACAACATTGAAACCAAAGTCCTCCCATGGGGGCACGCATTAAAAATGCATCCAGAAAATACCATAACATACATACAAGCAGATATTTAATAAAAAATATATAAATGGCTTAATTGCCAAACTTTAAAACAACGAGAAACTCACCAGTCAAGACAAATACTAAAAACTAGATGATCCCGGCTTAATAAAACTTTAATAAGACCAATTGGTAACGCTAACAATCTTAATAACGTACGATCGACCCGTAATACGATACTAACGTACGATCGACCCGTAATACGATACTAACGCACGATCGCCCAAAAAAACGTGTTGTTGAGCGGGACAAAGAGACAAGGTGTGGCAGACAGAAACACAAAGAGCATCGCAAAGCCAGTAAAACAACCATACATCAAGATCACAAAAGTGTCAAAGATCAAACAAGTCACAAACCAGCATAACATCACAAGCGAGGGTCGGCACCCGCTTACACAACCGTTCTCTGAGCTTCCTTGGCCTACCTGCCTTTCTCTTAGTCTGAGCAGAATAGGATGGAAGTTCATCAGCATGTTTAGGAACCGCCGATTCGACATCCCATGGGGCGAAAGAAGCAACCACACAATCTTTGGACCTAAGAGCATGGATCAACTTCACCTTATCATTTTCTAGAATAGAGATGCACTCGAGATTGTCCTTGTGAAGGTTTTGGAGGTCGCAGGCCAATGTATGCCAGCCATTCATCCGCTTCACAGAATGATTTTTCAGCAAATCCATCTGTTTTCCAAATTGATGCACAACAGTCTCGGGACGGGCCAACATCTGACCTTTTGCGGCAATCATGTCACAAGAAAAAGTCCGAGAGTCAGACAAAGAAATATCCACATTAGAAGGTACTCTCTGTAGGCTTCACCCCCAGAACAATTTAGCAAGCCTAGGACTGCATGGCCCAGGAGCATAGCGCGGCCTACTGATGATAGTTTGAAGTTCTGTATGAGAAGGATCGGAGGGAGAATTTACAGATGGTTAACCAGTTGACTGAATCTTGTCTGTTGGGACATCCAAATCAAAAAAATTCCACGAAACCATCCTACAAATGGATCAGGAAATAACCATGAGGTCCAAAGGAAGAACGAACATAAGTAAGAATCGACAAACCTATGTTATACGAAATGGCGATAGACGGAAACACGAAGTTTTTCAGTTGGGAAACCTTGTTGAAGGAAAATGAGAGCAAAATTGAATGACGAATAAAAAACTAGGGGGAAGATTTAAGGACACACATCAAAAGCATTTCTTGCAACGTCATCCCAATACTCGATTACAGAAATAAGTGTCCTATCAGAATCCAGTTGGCATGATCACTTCCCCATGATTTAGCCATTAGCAATAATGACAAGACAGTTCAAGCGTCACACCCGAAGAAAACAACACCAGTCAACTCCAATGAAGCAATCTTAATCTCCGCACGACCAACCCTTCGATGAGCCAGGTTAAACCTGCCAAACAATGTGGCAATTAACCATGTCGAAGCCAGTAATTCCTTGCTAAGATAAATCACGGACTTCGAGGGGCAAGTGTTAATCCCTCAGAAAATCCATATGCATAATGAGTTATAAGATCTGAGCAGGAACTACAGAACGAACACCTTTAGGGTCGATCGCGCAAAATTTTGACCGAAGCATTTAAGCGAATCACAAAGGATAGGAAGCAACCGCGCAGGACAAGGCCCATATACCAAGATCAAGGCAAGTCAATTGCCCAACACGATCGAGAGTGGCGGTACAATGCATTATGAGTAGTGCGGCTCAACAAAGGTGTCAAGGTCACACGACATATTTGACAATCGACCAAATACCAAAATAAAGCGAGTCGCCCATTCAACAAAGGCGAGAGTGACCTCACAGCATAGCCACAAGTGTGAACGGTGCCATACATAGACTGCAAAAGGACGAATGCTCTCGAGCCAAGAAGGTCGGTCGCGCAGAATACAAAGGAGAATTGATTCCAATCTCGCATTCTTCTCTTATAAAGCAACCCAAAGCGCTCGCTCCTATAAAGTCGCCCGCTCAACTACCCAAAGCACTCGCTCCTGTGGAACCGATGCACACGACAACTGGATACAACTACGGATAGCTAGCTACATATGGGCAGGGGTATAATTGCAATTAATGGGATGAACAACCCATAGCCTGCATATACAGATTTCAGAACATTTCCTGAGGGGAGCTCACCTATAAATACGTCATAGCTTCCAACATAGTGGGGATCCAATATTTGAAACCACAAAGTGCTGCTAAATTTTGTCCTCAATGACTCCTAAAATATTCTGAAAAGAAATCATCATTTCTACGCCTCGAAGTTCCATCACTCATCTGGCCATGGCATCAATCACAATCTTATAATCAGGGGAAATTAAAACATCTACATTCTCAATCACTTACCCATCCTTCTCCTCTGCAGATTCTATCATTCTTTTGCAAAACTCTAAGGTTGAAATGTGTGAATGAGAGTATGTTGGTTGGACATAAAGATGTATAAAAAGTGAGAGTTGATGTACTTTGTAATCCTCATTATAAGAATGCAAACTATCTTCATAGTCGACGTAGGCCTAGTTTACGGCCGAACCACTCAAAATCTCATCTCTGTTCTAACTTTCTCGCATTTTCATTTTCAAGTTTTGTTAAACACGGCTCCATTTATTTCCTTACCACATTGGTGAAGTCCAGCTTTAGTACCTTGGGTGTTTAGACCAATTTTGGTGTAAACAGATAGATCCCCGGGAGTTGATGTGAAGCCCTCATCGCATGCAGGTTAGGTTTGTCACTGAGCCGTGGTCCCTCATCCTAGAAGAGTGGTCCCATCGATGAAGGCGTATACAGCCCTCATCGATCTCATTAGTATTATACCAAATTCCATCAATCGAATCACTTTTTCGAGAAATATGAGACATCTAAGCAAGGTGTGAAACTAGAAGGAGGAAGAGGAGTTGTCACGATAGAAAAGATAAATGACTCTAAGGAACCAATGATTATCTCTTCTTAAACAACCTATATCCTCCAAACTTAACCAACATTTGATATATTATCCAACCCCAAGCAATCTTAGTTACTGGTGGGGGTTCGGTTCATTAGTTGGTATTTGTTTAGTCATTCAGATAGTGACTGACGTTTTTTTAGCTATGCATTACACACCTCATGTAGATCTAGCTTTCAACAGCGTAGAACACGTTATGAGAGATGTTGAAGGGGGCTGGTTGGTCCGTTATATGCATGCTAATGGGGCATGTATGTTTCTCATTGTGGTTCACCTTCATATTTTTTGTGTGGTCTATATCATGCGAGTTATAGCAGTCCTAGGGAATTAGTTTGGTGTCTCGGAGTTGTCATATTCCTATTAATGATTATGACAGCTTTTATAGGATACGTACCATCTTGGGGTCAGATGAGCTTTTGGGGAGCTACAGTAGTTACAAGCTTAGCTAGCACCTTATTTGTTTCCTACTTGGTATGCTAGGCACCAATTAATATACTAGGTCGCAATTCCTTGTTCCAATATTATCAGTTTTAAGCATGATCGGCAGTGTGCTTTACTAATATATTGGATTTCTCTTAGTTGGGTATGCCTCTATGCCCTCTTGTATGAGTCTCCTCCTATCGGTAGATTCAGCGTGATAGGAGTAGTATGGCTATGGCGGTTTGCTCTTTTTCCTACAAGTAGGAGTACCGACCCATTCTTCAAGACATAAATACAAGTCATTTCTTTTAACATAAGAAGAGTCCGCCCCCCCCCCCCTCTGATCCAAGCTTAGCTCCAATTCCTAGGTCTCGAGAAGAGAGGGACGTCTTATATATCTGATGACCTTTGTCACAGGGTCAGGCAACGGAGGCCACAAAGTTACCCCCGAAGCCACGACACCTTTACCAGCCCGAGGCTGGGTAGTATCTCGGGAGTGTACCATAAAAGACTGACCGAAGATTCCTCCAAGTAGCCATGGTCCATTACTCAAGACCAGGTTCCCTTCAAGAATTGGAATCCGGAAAGACACTCCTTTGACCGTGACAAGGTCATAAACTCTCCACAGAAGACCGAAGCGAGTTAGATTTGCATCCTTCTGCCCCTCCAGGATCGTATAAGCACAGCCGTGTCAAAGAAGCTACTTATCTGGACATCCGGTTGCATAGCAGTACCGTAGTACCTATGAGAGTACGTTAGCCACTCCTTCATCCACGACCGTAAAATTGACCACTCGAGAAAGTCCTTGACATTCTCGGTGGCAAAGAGGTCATCTGGTATCAACGTGAGCTCCTTTGGACCCGTTTCTTCACGTAAGAAGTGAATAATATAAGCCCGAAGGGGTTAAGTGGAGCACCTCGACCCAACCACCAATCTAAGGTGGGGCCGGCCAGAGGCTTCGTGTACATGGCGTACACCCGACTATCGTGCTGGTTCCGGTAATCATCTAAGGCGCCATGACTCAACATCCCGCACCCCCGACATAGGCCAATGTTGAGAACCTTTGGCAAGGATACCTGTGGTTCACAACCATCAGGTCCTAAGGAAGGTGTGTGTTCAGCAGGTAGCGAACTGACATGTAAGTTAAGATGGCTTCCCCAAATTAATATACTGGAAAATGGCACTTCAAAGATATTAAATGCCAGTGCTGAGTTCACCACCGTCGACCCAAATGAGCGGTCAAAGAAGGCCCGAAGTACCTCAAAGACGAAGTACAATGGCCACCTATCTGTAGCCGACTTCAAGTTGAAGGAGTGGAGCGAGGTCAAACTCCCAACTAACCTATCAAGAGGTGTTGTTTGATGGAACGTCCATACGAATACGGACGAGCACTTCCATAAGCCAGTCATGAACCGGCTTCAGCAACCGTTGATTGATGTAGTCACCAATAGCGAATATCCTCTGCTTACCCCCTCCTTCAAGGACCTGACCAAACCTTCCGGATGCCATTGGAAAATCGAGAAAATGTAGCACTGGACCGATCTTAGACTCAAAGAAGTCAAGATCGAAAGCACTAAACAATTTCTTGTTAGGGTCCCAGGCATAACGAATTCTCTCAGGCCACAAGATGCCAGCCTGAATCCCCAATTAATATATTGGCGTGAATAAAGCACAGGAGGTGGGCATAACATAAGAAGACATCTCGAACATTAAAGCGGGAAAGGAAGAACGAACTCGTCGATACTTCCGCCCCATCTCCTACTTCATTCCCATTTCGGATTCTAGAGTTGGATTCGCCATTCTCTTTTCCGGAAGGTTATCTATTCGAAGATGACCCTTTTTTAGTTGTGCCTTCTCCAAGTTCTTACCCCGCCTCCTCAAAATAGACAGGAAGGGTTATAGGTAATAGCCTCTTTGGGTTAAAAATAAAGATTTGGAGGAGTTGACGGGTCAAATGGATTCTTGAGGTAAAGGACTTTAACATCGCAGGGTATGACTAAAAGCACTCACCAGGATTGTTTTTCCAGGTCGATTGAATCAACATTTCCTTCTTTGTGATAGAAACTAAAGTGTTAACTCCTTAGCACAAGCTCTAAGCGATAATAATTCTCTTCTTTATTAGTATTGTATTAGTTTAGACAATTAATGCTTTCGCGCTGTTGCTTGCATTAATTAGTCTATAGCAGCGCAGCCTTTACTAATACTAATAAAAGCTTTCTAGCGCAATCCCTTGCTTGTTTAGACTCGTTACCCTGTTCGACTGAACTCGTTGGCTCTGCGTTCTATTCGGTCGGAACCCGGTTCGAGAACCTTCTATGATAGATTCCCTTCACCAACTCATCGCTAGCAATCAGCTCTTATCCCTTGGTATCAAAGGGCAAGTTCCTTTCTTCTCTTTCCCAAAAACTTTATTCTCATTGGAGCTATTAATATACTCGCTCTGCCGCTGCAAGGTTTTACACATAGGGCTAGCTGCTTTCTTTACCTCGCTTGCCGTTAGTCCATCTAGCGCCTTTCGGTTGGGCGGGGGCGCTTGGATTATATTTTATTGTCTCAAAGGCAGTCAACATGATAGTATATTTCTTTTTTTATATTACATTCTTCTCCATTTTTCTTCCTTAATTCAATTCAGTATTCCTTGTAAATCCTTTTCTCTTTTTCCTACTGGAGAACCTATCCGGTATATTAATTGGCCTAAGTATACTTGGATACCAAGTCCAGTATAAACATTGGAAAGGTCGGCACCAAAGGAAGTTGAAAGTCGAGAATGAATTCCCAAGTTATCCCTCAGTAAATAAAGATCGGATGCAGCACTTGTAAGAGAAAATAGGATCATGAAGACCGCCTCCGTTACCGCAATCGATATCTCCCACACCCTGGAAAACTGGGGCCTTGTCCCATCATCCCCAGGAAACTTGATACTCATGGAGCTAGGCGAGGTGGCCAAGTCTTTTTTCGAGGAAAAGGTGCAGGCTCTTGTCTCTGCATAATACGGGGCCCATACCATCGCCCAGATTAATATACTTGGCCTCACAATTAATATACTGGCAGTGTTATTATATTAAGAGAGAGAGTTATAGTTTCCACTCTTATCACTACGCTCGTTTAGTCTTTCATGTTCCTATAGGTCACTAGAAAGATCGTTTCCCATTGTTTATACTGGACAATTAAGATACTGGCTGTAACACTCAAATATCAGCTACGCTACCTCCGGTTTGTGAACAGTTGAAACTAGCTACGCCCAATGTTTGTACTCTGGCGTCTGTTGTTCCGCGCCTCGGTAAATAGGGGAGGCTCCTCTCACTTGAAAGAGAGGTTCTCTGACGCCCAATATAAACATTGGCCCCAGTATATTTCTGTTCCAAATCATTAGGACCCGGGATAGAGTCGTTACACTCCTCCGTCCTTCCCAACTAAGGTTGTAGCTTATGCTAGTCGGCATTTGAAACCATATGAGAAAAGATATCCTACCCATAATTTGGAATTGGCTGCGATCGTGTTTGCGTTGAAGATGTGGAAACACTATCTCTTGGGAGAAAGATTCGAATTGTTTACCGATCATAAGTCATTAAAGTATCTTTTCTCTCGAAAGGACTTGAATCTTCGTCAGTAGAGATGGTTAGAGTTCTTGGCTTCATATGATTCCAATATCGCTTACGCACCCGGGAAGGGCAATGCAGTAGCCGATGCATTGAGCAGGGGACATGCCAATTTGGGGCTATGTTTCTAGAACAGAAGCAACTGGAGTATTTCTTAGGATATGATTTCAGACCTAAGTGCGAATTAGATCCAGAAATGTCAGCAAGTTTGACGATTAGACCAATTTTGATTGAGCGGATCGGTTCCAGGAATACTTTGGGACAATCCTAACCTATTGGAAATCATCTCCAAGGTAGAGATGGGTATTGATGGTGTGGAGATGAACAAGTATGGACTTGATAGAGAAGGATCGCTTCGAAAGAATGGGAGACTAGTTGTACCCAATGTTAATGGATTGAGAGATAAAGTGCGTAGAGAGTGTCATCACTCGAAACTGACTATATATCCCGGTGGTAACAAAATGAATCGAGACATGAAGCAGACGTACTATTGGGAAGGGATGAAGAGAGACGTTGGGAAGTTTATATCCAAGTGCATGAATTGCCAGCTAGTTAAAGTTGATCGAAAGAAGCCTAGCCGGACCTACTATACTCAAAAAGGGCAGTTTGTTTGAACAAATTCGGCGACCGTATAACAAAATGTTGCTTATAACTGCAGACTTTTTGAACTTGTACACCATCTTACATAGTCACAACCACCCCGTGCCATGCAGAATGCATTCCTTTCAGAGGAATAATCAATAGTAGAAAAGTAAAAAAAACTACCTATCAAATATCCTTCATCAATTTTGTTTTTTTTACTGAATGATACTTTCTTCGCGTCATACTCCAAATCTTCATAAGTGTTCTTAAATGGATTGTTATCGGTGAAAAGATGGTTAGTAAAATTTCTTACAGGGGCTTTTGTCCTCTTAATACAGCTTCAAATAGTAAGAGACGTAAGATACAAAATTGTTGCAGCTAGAGTCTTTGATGTGAGACTTAATAGTAGAACCAGCTCCACCAGCTAAAGGGACATGGGCTCTAGGCTTAGGTTTACTATTGGAATAAAATTCTAAACTTATTTTATATATTGCTTTAGGTATAGGGATTCCGGTTCTAACTAAACATTAAGGTAATGGGGTAGACCAGTTCAACAAGACCTAGTATATTAATTGCGATGCTCTATGTAGAGGCCAGTTTATTAATTGAGCCTTAACAATACGTCTTGGCCAAGTCATACTATCTTCTTTTTAGAATAAGTGGTATGATTATCAACAAGAATTCGTTAAAGGTTAAGGAATAAGGCGTATATAATGTTGATTATTTTCCTTAAAAAATACCCCTATATCTGATAGCTTGAACATGCCTTGCTTGTAACATAATTCGTTCCTGGTAGACATATCCCATTGTTCACGAACTCTTGTGGTTGAGTTCACCGAGAAATGTGCGGGTGTGAAGAAGCCAATATATTAATTGGGGCATAGCGAGACTCCGTGTAAACTATTTGATGTTGTGGTTGAGTAATAAGGTCACTCCTATCATGTAGTTCGATACACTTCTATGTGTGATGTTCAATTAGTCTAGTCAACCACACTAATTGATATAACCAATCGCCAAGAGGAGAAAGAACTCCTTATTGTATGTACCCCCATGGATTGACTACTATTGGAAAGTTGGTTTATACCATGGAAGTCAAAAATAAGTTCACTAATTCCGGACACCTTTTCCCGAGCCAGACCAGATAAAGACCTTTTTCTCCACCATAGTTTAGATGCATTCCAAGCCGACAAACATGTCAAGTCAAGTCGAAATCAATCATTTCTTAGCTCAAGAAAAGAATGAAATAGAAAATCCTGCGCAGAGTACATAAAATAAATTCCTCGACTTCATGCCCTCTCTCTATGTTTGAGCTTCCTCTCCCATCTTCTGGTCTATTTATGAAAGAAGTGAGTGATCCTGTTCGTGTGTTAAGAAGAAAGTCGGCTACCATATGGACTAGAGATGATGATACTCCGATTACCTACTTCGCTTCTTTGTCGACCCCTATTGTTATAGATACACCACTCTAGTTTCCCCTAAAGAAAAGCCTAACATACTTAGTCTAATCTTTCGTTGAATAATCATAAGTCAGATAAGATATGACATGAATGGACAGGGCAACGAGTCAATGAGTTACTAAGGGGAACTAAGCAAACTAATTCCTAAGCAACCTAACATAGTCAGAAGACCCCGAAGGAAAAGAAAGGCGTGTAAGGAAAGAATGAAGCAAGGAGACCGAAGCATGAGGCAAGCGTAAGTGAGATATTAATCCTCGCCAGTATATTAATTTGAACTCCCAGTATAAACAGAACTTTACTATATTAATTGGGTCCACTTTTGCTAGTATATTAATTGTCCGACCGATCCAAACTATTATAAGTCTCCTCGGGCTTGGTTCGAGATATGAAGTTTGGTTATGACGAAGATAGACGGGTTTTTAGAGAAAGAATGCTGATCATTCTATGTCATAAAAAGGTGCGCAGCGAGGAAACTACTGTTCTCCTAGTGTACTCAGTTTATTTCTCTAAATTCACAAGTGAAATTCTTATATTAGTCAGAAAGGCAGCTAGTAAGCAAGTCGACTAAGACAGCTATTATTAAGTCGGGCGAGCTTTCGCTAATACTAATCAAAGACGAAGAGCTAAGGCGCATAGAGATGATAGGTGCTTATCTATCGTGGAGCTCAGTAGTCTTCCTTAAAAATGCTACTGATTCTTGAACAGAAAGCGGTATACTTGCGAAGACCTTTTCTGGTCTATCCGTGTTAATGAAATCCATCCCGTGAAACAAAGGATAGTTCATTCTTGGGGTGAATAAATAGAGACTACTGCTACGGCCTTCAGGATCAACCTCAATGAATTATGGCGTAACGGGCTTGGTATAGATCCGTAGCCCGCTCTGGGTCTTTAACTGAAACTGGGACTAGGCATGGAAAGGCTCGATCAACGTCCTTCTCTCCCGAGGTTATAAATGTGGAGGGACCTTTCTAGCCACCTGTCAGCCGGATGTACTGGCGCGTGTTAGCAACATAAAGTGCGAAGAGTTTGTTCCAAGGGACATTTTCTAATGTCCGGTTATGCTTCTTTTTTCTCCTCTCCTAGCTGACAGAACTCCTATCCCATTAGAATCACATCAATAACCTCATGAGCTTTCAGTAAATCAAGGGAGTCTTTTAGCAGTCCTAATTGATGCAGTAAAAGAAAAGAACCTAGGAAGGAGTAAGTAAGATTTTTATCCCCAACGACACCAGTATAAACATTGGCAGCGGAGCGGGGCATTTTCGGGGAGTAGCCAGCTAGAAACTTCCATACATTATGATTTTAGATTAAGGGAGCCATCGAAAGGTGACTAAAACACCAGAAACGGGGACTAGCCGAACTAATGATAGAGGAAAGAACACTTTCCGGCCAGGTCCTATTCATTGATCATAACGATATCATGGAAATGTTGCACAAACCCATATATATAAAAAGAGAAAAAGAATCACCTTGATACTAAACTAGATCGAGCCCGGGATCTTCTCGGAAATGGGATGATCTAGGATAGGTGGCCAACCTCCTGGAGAGACCGATGTGCATGGACCGGGTGAGTAGGGATGCAACTCCGTGGACCGCCCATCGGGCCTCATAGATGGTGGTATCACACCCTTCTCAAAGGAACCGTACGTGAGACTCCCGCGTCATACGGTTCCGTCCTGGAATCTAGACCTCCCCTTTCCTTTGACCAATAGGTCCTCGAACCCAATCATTCAATGATTAATGAAAGGTAGCTTTAGTCATTGATTGAAGCAGTAGAAGCTAGTCGTCAGAAGCGAAGCGATCTTCGGAGATGGGAAGAAGGCAAGTGAAGTGAGGGCGCGTAAGCAACCAAAAAATGAATGAAGGAAACGAAAACCCTGGCCTCTGCAATATAAAGACCTCTAGTGAGCTTCAGGCCAGTATATTAATTAGGGATGGTTTACAAAATCGCCAGTATATTAATTCCAGCATACTTCGCAAGACTAAGACTACAATACAAGTTATGAGCCATAGCGAAGCCAAGCCCCCCCCCCTTTTTCAAAAGCCCCACAACTAGCTATCTTATAGCAGACAAATAACGCAAGGCTACTCAACTATTCTCATGTAAATGTTCGCAACTAAACTAATAGAAAAAACGACTTGACTTATGAAACATGTATTTGAGTGCCATGTATTTGATGGCATTGTTCGGATCTTTACCGGGTCCGAGCTTCCCAAGCTCTATGCTGTTTGGGAACTCTGCAAGGGTCTTACCGCCTTCTTTATTTACTATAATTTAGTCTTTTGGATACTTTAGGATTATATTCTATGTAGAAGATTTATGCTTATGGGATAGGGTGAATATAGCAGACCAGCGGATCTGGTGGTCGACAATCGTTCGAACTTGGTAAAGGTTGTCGCTGGACCTGTAGTAGGACAAAGGACTTATAGCGATGCCCGCGGACCGACTTACTTTGTCTCCATCGCTGACGTTCATCAAAGAGGCGTGAATTGGCCTGGGCATTCTTCGGTTAATGAGACCTCGATCCTGAAGCCTTCGGAGTATCTTTTGGATAGGCGCCTCTATCTATATGGGAAATTCGCTGCTAAAAGATCCTGCCTAGTGTCCCCCTCTTTCCCCCGCCGCCTTCAGACTCGTGGGAGTATCCAATGAAAACTTTCGGATACTCATGCCCGATCGTGAGACTGCATGTTGAACGTCCAATGGCATGTCGCTCCGACCTGAGCTATGCAACAAAGAGATCTCCCTTGATCCTTGCCGGATGTGATTGACGGTCCCCCATAATGCGCTAACTTGGGGACTTCTTACTCCGGCTGTTCCAAGAGTCTCTGCTAGTCGAACCGCGTCCAGTAGACGACCTCTTCCGCTCATCCCCTTCATCAGCAGTTTGATCGGGATGCTATGACCTAGGTCCCGAAACATGGAATGGATGGCGGAGCGTAGGTGGCAAGCAGTTATATGGATACAGTGCTTTACCCGTAGACGCTTCTCCAGCTCTCACAAGAATTGTATGGGAGTCGTCCCCCTTATATTAATTGGGACTTCCCGAATGACCATACCGAGCAATTCTACCGTACTCCGTGCAGCTATGGTTGTTGATCCTGCGGAGACTACCAAAAGGTTCAGGCCGGATTGTAGGAAGTGAGTGATACATTTTTGTATTTATATGAGAAGCTCTACGGCACCCACGATTCCTAGTAGTAAGTCGTCGGCATATCGCGCGTAACAAATCCTTATTACTATTAGTAAGTCATGGGTTTTTAAAGGGGCCAGGGCCAGGCGTCTCTCTGACCTGATAACTAGTATCACCTCCCCGCCCAGCTCTATCGGCAGACCCCTTCTTTTGCAATACTTAATAAGGTCTCTCATGGCCAAATTCTTATGAAAGCCTTCTCCACCATAGAATTCGGCCTTCGAGGCGGCGGCTTCTATGAGGAAGGCGGCGCAAAGGAGGCTCGAGGGGTTTTTAAGGAAGGCGGCAAGGGCCGAGGGGAAAACGAAAGGCTTTTCTTGGTCCCCCCCTTCGCTGGGGGTGCTTGTGGGGGTGGGGGGGTGTGCCATGACAAAACAAGGGAATGAAAGGTCGCTTTGCGTTGGATGCCCTTTACCCTCCCCACAATGATGGCTCTGTTGTCTTGTGGAGCATTGAAGCTTGCTTCTTCTCTAGAGTTTTCTTGGTTATCAATACGGCGACCTGTCCAACATATAACCGATCTGATTCTCAGAACAAGAGGAATTTTGTGCTTCTGTCGGATCCTACCTATCTCCTGATCGAGCTTGTGTAGGTAGATGTTGCTTGGTAGGGCCGATAGTAGTACACTATGTGGGACGGAGCAAGGGCCCCTCTCACCTCGTACGAGTCGTCCAGAGAAAACAGTTTCTGAGTGGAGTAAAAGAACTTGGGATCATTGATCTCTTCCTTAAAGATTGAGATAAATCAATGTCGGTCGATGGTGTGGAAACACTTCCTGATGTCAAATTCCGAAAACCAGCGAGAGGCTTCCCACTCTTCTTTGATCCGTCTTAGGGCCGAGTGGAAGCCTCGACCCGAGCGGAAGTGCGATGTGTTTGGAAACTCGGCATCGTAAATGGATTCGGGTACCATTCTGATCGCCACTTTCATGATCTTTTCTATGGGTATAACTAAAATGAGCGGTCTAAACTTCAACCCTTCTTTCTTCATTTTGGTGAGAAAAGCCTGTTTTTTGCTCCCTCTATTGATAGATCAGGGGAGACGTCAAGGAGCGTGGAGACTGCAAGCAAACCATGGAGCCTCCTGCTCACTACGCCAATTAATATACTAGCGAGGTGTGGACCCAATTAATATACTAAAGGTCTCCTCACAATTAATATACTGGTGTTCCCGCAATTAATATACTGGCCTAAAGGTCGCCTATGGTCGCCAAATTAATATACTGGGCAACGTAGCCACTATTTTTACTCCTTTTATGCAATTATGAACTCCCTTTACCATTTTCTGAAAATCTCTTTCACTTTCTCTATTCCAATGCAACTTCTCTTTTTTGAGTTGACATAACAAACTACACAAGCCTCCCGATGAAGCCAACATAAATCCTATCCGAATACTAAAAAGAAAGGGCAGTTTCATTATTGTGGTGTACCAGCTGCCAGTTCTGGAACTTCCAGTTCCAATAGGAGCATATAGATCCGTAAATAGATTTGTATGTATAGCCACTTCAGTCGTGCTCGTCGTTTCTCGAATGGAAAAAAAGAATCTTTTTTCTGGGAACATGGTAAACCAGAAATTCTGATGTTCATGATTCTACATCCCTAGAAATAATTGCAGAAAATGCTCCAATTTTCCATTCTCATATGAGGCAGGAAGGTTTATTGGCAACAGGTCGGCACGAAGTGATTCATCATGCTAAAACATGAACCGATCACTCGTTGGGGACGGTTTTAAATCATCAAATTACCACAAATGGAATTAGAAGTGGGTCCATGTAAATGATCGAGACCTCGCAAACAACAACGCTCCTTACCTATATGGAGTTCGGGACCCAAAGGCAATCATTGAGCGAACTGTATCTTATTCGTATTAGTTGACCTAAGCTGCACCATTATTGCTGGGGGTGGGGCTCGGCCTCAGACCGTACGTGGGACAAGTTTCTGCCTCATACAACTCTCCATACTGAACCTACTAGATCCGGATCATTTGAGTTGAACTAGCAAGTTCTTCATAATAAGAAAACACTCAACATGGCAGTTCGGAAGAACTAACTAATAATTCCACGTGAGTGAGTAATAAGCAATAGATGAATGAAACTTGGAACCAGTGAAGGTAAACTGGAATAGATCTTGTGCGTGATAGTTATATATCAGTAATAGGAAGAAGCCCCCTGGTTCATACTTCGCCCAATTAATATACTAGGCCGCCCCAGCATAACTAGGCCTTGAATGCGAGATCTTGTTGATCTATTACTGAGTTGTACATTATGCCAGAAGCCAACGTGCAGGATGAATATTATTCCCAACGTTTTAGCATAGATATCAACTTATCTGGGCCTGTGCCTGTTGGAACATCATTGAACCTTATTTTCTTCCTTGCAATCAAAAAGGAAAATGAAAAAGAAAAGTTAGATATTTACCCACTATCAATTAATATACTGGCGCATGCCCCAATTAATATACTGGCGTAGGAAAAAATTTCGATTCTTTTTTCGGGCGTCGTTGAAACTGAGGATTTCTTGGTATAACTTCCGAATAGAATGGATCACTTACACAGTTTTGCATATATCAATCGAGTATAAACTCTCCTTTTCAATGAGATTTTCCTACCCTGGAAATGAGTGTATGAACTGCCTGTGTCCAGCTAGAGTGTAAGCAAGCGTCAATCTAAGTAAGGCACTTCTGAGAGACTAATCCAAGGCCCTGAAACATTCTCCCTGGTAATCTAAAAATGTCGTATAAAAAGACCGGTCCCCTAGAGGACTGTTTATACTGGCCAATTAATATACTGGGCTTGCCCTCCTGCTCACTAAGCTCGCCTCTTTCTTCCACTTTCCGTTCTTTTTCAGTAAGCCCTTCCTTATCTGTTAACGAAACTATACCTTTTCTCTACATATGAGCTTGCTAAAGATCCAGCGTTATCCTTTCCTGCAATGGAGACAGAATCAATGTCATGTCAGGTTTAGATGATAAAAGAGATGTCAAGCAAGCCCCGAATCTTAGTACTCAACTTGCCTGACCTGCCTCTTCCACTGGACCTTGTCTTTCAAAGAGCAGCAGCTATTCGAGCCCTGCAAGCCGAATATAACCCTAGTTTCCTGTGCCAAGTCAGCCCATAAGTAGGGATTTCGACAATTTGTTTGTTATGTAAGTTTTGAAATATTATTCCGTCTATGCTGAGAGTAAATGGCGATTGTTTCCTTGATCAGAAAGTAGCCGAGCTAAGATTAGGCAGTTCAGTCAAGTGAGTAACAACCCTAGTGTTTTTCTAAACTAGCTGCTCTTGCTTAACTTGTTTAGTGAGCAAGCAAACTGGTCGGGGAACAAGAGAAGGTCCGGTCGGACCAAAGTAAGGAATGGAAATAGTATTCACTCATTGAAGTCCATCCAGAAACAGAGGTTGTCCTCTTCCTTAGTCGTAGTCATTTTTTCGTGCCCGGGAAGTCAAACAAGAATAAGGGCCCCAGAGTTTAGTAGCTCGAAGGAAGCAAAACCTGACTTATCAATGTATGAGGACTTGCATGCAGTATATTAATTGGGGCAAGGCGCCAGTATAAACATTGGGGAGGTATATTAATGAGGGCCTTAGAAATTTTACGAGTGAGGCGAGGGGCTTCTTCCTCTCAATCGACGAACCAAAAAGAAGTGACGCCGCAACCTGGATAGGCCCTTCAGTAGGAGCATAAAAAGCCCTCCCTGTAGTAAGGAACCAATAAGTGTTGACCACGATTGCTATGCCTATCCATCCATTGAGGAACTCCCCTAATTAATAAACTGGCTCCCACTTCTTCTGTCGTGGAACCATGAACTCTCATTCAGAAAGATTTATATCATACAGCATTGAGCCTAGTATAAACATAAGCGCAATTAATATACTGGGGAAGATTCTTATTTTTTTTCTCATGTAAGGGAGTTCTGAAGAGTCTCTTGTTGCGTGGTATCATATATCACATGGAGGAAGACAGTTGTAGCGTCCACCTGCACTGGTCTGCGTCTGACTACTGTTCCCTAAATGACGTGTAATTCTCTGGATTTTGATTCCTCTGGTGTCATTGATTTACCTGTACCGTAATAGACGAGGAAGCGAAGCTCTCTTTTTCTGTGATGTGAAGAAGCAAAGGGTGGCTAATACAGATTCTGCATTTTCATCCGAATCGGAAGGAAGGGAAAATCAATTATGTCAGTAAAAGAAAGAAGCAAACTGGCTTGAATGATGAACACCAACCGAATCCTAGTGGTGTTGATGAAGCCGCCCTAATTAACCGGTCGCTATTTCACTTTTTTCAATGTTTGAAGACATTTTTTGATATAGCGTTCGCAAGCACCTTTTTTTTATAGAGTAGACAAAGATAGATGCATGAGATATTTTCCTAAATTTCCTACGAACTCAAAAGAGGGCAACCCAGAAACCATTTGAGTGAAATTTATCAATAAAAAGAGAAAATCGAATCATCTTCAACAATATCTTATATAATAGTCGATTGCTAGCAAACTATACAGCCTAAGCAAGATAGCGTTGATGTCTTTTATTTCCGCATTTTTTCTTTTTAGTAAAGTTCCAATTCTTTTTGTATATATAAGAGACGTCCCTCTCTTATTTATTAGAGAGCTTGAGCTCAGGTTCAAGAACTTTGATATCCCGTAAGTAACTTAGTGTAGCTCTACTCGATTCGATTAGAAGAAATTGAAATACGAACAACCGCGTTGGTCGTAATAGATCAACTTGAATACTGGAGAAAGAAGACGCATTCAAGTTCAATTGTTGGGAAGGACGACGTACCATGATACTTTCTGTTTCGTCGAGCCCTGCTTTGGTCTCTGGTTTGATGGTTGTACATGCTAAAAATCCGGTACAAAAGGATGAGCTTCAAGAGAATGATTCGGAGTTCTTGCAGAGTGGAATCATGCAGTACCAAACACGAGACAGATTGTCCAAAAACCAAGGCTTTTTTCAAATAAGCCAATTCATTTGGGACCCTACAGATCCACTCTTTTTCCTATTCAAAGATCGGCCCTTTGTCTCTGTGTTTTCACGTCGAGAATTCTTTGCAGATGAAGAGATGTCAAAGGGGTTTATTACTTCCCAAACAAATTATTCTATATCTATATCTAGACATTGGTTTATCAAGAATACGCAAGAAAAGCACTTCGAATTATTGATTCATCACCATAGATGGCATAGAACCAATAGTTCATTATCTAATGGATCTTCCCGTTCTAATACTCCATCCAAGAGTTATCAGTACTTATCAAATCTATTCCTATCTAACGGAACGCTATTGGATCAAATGGCAGAGCTAGCTTAAATTTCAATAGGTGAGACAGGGAGGAAGAGATGGCTTTTCCCGGGTGAAATGAAATATTTGATTTAGGGGAAAGATTTCTTATACCTTAGCCGTAAAGATATGTGGCCATGAAAAGGGGATTAAGTGGAACAGAATTGGTCGGGTGGTAGAGTTGTGGAAACACTTGTTTATTCCATATTTTGGACCTTAGCTCCATGGAGCAATATGCTACTGCTGAAGCATGGAAGAATTGAAATCTTAGATCAAAACTAATATACACAAAAACGGATGATATGAACTGCCTAAACATGAATTCTTGAACGGTAAAAAACCAGAGCCAATTACTCACTACATCAAAGAATTTCCATTAATGAGACCATGGAAATCCGTCGAAAAAGAAAAAACACGCATGTCCGATATAACGACTGCATAGAGGAACCATTGTTCACATACTAAGGTATAACCGAGAAAGCCGCTTCGCACCACTGATAGACTACACAAGATTCAATTCGGCGGGCGAGCTCCTGATATACAACAATTAATATACTGGATCCCCAATTGACCGGGGTCGCCAATGAATATACTGGACTTGGTATACTAGGCGCCAATGTTTATACTGGGTGAGATCCGACCCAATTAATATAGGGTTGGTTGTCGCCGCAATTAATATACTGGCCTAGGGAGCCTTCTTTCGCAAGCCTTTGTCATTGTCAGTCAACTAAGTAGGGTAAATATCTCCCTGCAAATCCGTAAATCTTTTGAGCATGCTGGAAAAAAAGGATAGTCCCTTTCATTCTTTCCGTTCCAGAAAGTTTGTCCCTCCCCCCTCCCCCCCAATCATGGCGAACCTCTCCTTGTGAATCGAGATGAGGTAGATGCCTCCCAACCGGGGGGCAAATCGAATCGGAGTTTCCTTAGGTAGCCAGCGACCTACAGTTATCCTTAAATTTCCGTGCTTAGTGGAGAAGAAGCGAACAAGGGTATGCTCGCTTGCTGTCTTGTTCTCTGCAGCAGACTGGAATCGCTCGCCAGCTAGGCCCTCTAGAAGAATGTTGGAGCAACATTTCATGAGAACATATTACCCATCTTCGGGGACAAGGGCGGAACGACCTCTCGATCTACTTACAGTATCCCAGGGGTCATCATCGTCTAGGCTTTCTCTGTTGCTTTGATCTCCCCTACGCCTAGGACATTGTCTGGGCCAAGAGCTATAGTTAGTTGTTGTTTCCATTTGGTTATTTTTTTCTCGTTGTTGATACCGGCAAGACCCAGCCAGATGATGATGATGTCTGCTGGTTTGTAGTGAGAGGACGCTTAGTACCCGGGAGCTGGTGAATGTTCACACATGGACATTCTTGCGAACCTGGCCGCCTTTTGACTGCGTCTCCCGGGAAATCTCGGTGCCTCAGCCGGCTGCTTCCATCTTTTGAGAGCAGGGGGCTATTCCGTAGTCGGTGTTCACATATTATTTATTTTTCCTGGTGATGATATACTTGGCCCTGCCTTGCATCCGTCATCCCTCTCCCTGCGGATTGAGCAAATCTGGTAAATAATAGCTTCGGTGGGAAGGCTCTCCGAGTTTTTATGTTGTAGTAAGGTTTGGTTGTAGTCTCTCTAGAGAGACTACAACCAAACCTGACTACCATATAGGGTAAACAATAGCTTTGGTGGGAAGTCTCTCCGAGTTTTAATGTTGTAGTAAGGTTTGCCATATAGGGTAGTCAGGTTTGGTTGTATATAGTGCCCTATTCTTCATGCCTTCTTTCCTGATATGATGACGATGAACGAGTTCCTCCTTCCCATTGAGAATGGTACAGGATTTCTTATTGTGAAGAATGCAAATTCCTCAAGAAGTGAGAGGGGAATGCAAAAAAGCACAAAGAAAGCAGTAGCCTATGAAGCAGCCTAGTCCTTCTTCTTGGCATCAGTGTAGCATAGAGATTGAGTCGAGGCGCCCGAAGACGTCAAGGAGACTTAGCCCGAAGGAAGGATCAAGTGATCCAGTATATTAATGCAGGCTTCTATTGCTATGCAACAATAGAGCAGGCACGCCGCCCACAAAATGTTTGAATGATCATGTAAAGAGCGAGCTTCTTATATGATGGGATCCGACGCATCCAGTAGAGCGAAGCAGCGTTCCATTCTCGGCATACTTCTGGATTGGCGGCGAATGGAATTCCGCAATCCCATTCAGCATTTTTGATCTACATAAGCCAAAGTCCATAGCACTGGCAACATCTCTGGCATAAATGCGCAAAGGATGTATAGCTGATATAGGATCTTGTGGAACAAGATTTGATTTTGCAAGCGGTTCGGTACGAACGAAGAAATTTCAAACAAAAGGATTGGAACTCGCTGATAGGAAAGGAGAGGGAGAAACAAAGAAATGCCAAGAGCTCTGTCTATCGATGAACAGCGGATAGACTCCCCTCTCTCTTTTTCATCTTATGCCAAATTCAACAAAAGAGTAGTCCTTTTTCCTTCTCGCGAACCACGGGAGCAACCAGCGCCCAGAAGAGCAAAGCTCATTTTCCTTCCAAGGTAAAGTGGCGCATCAAAAAGGGTTTGCCCACCAAAAGTACAGTTCCTTCACGAACGAAGTTCGGAATCAACAAGAGCGGGATGAATCCATTCTATTCCCAGTAGCGGCGCCCCGCTTTTTTGAGACATAATGGAGTTCTTCACAAAGTTCGAGACAAAGGAAAAAATAAAAGTTTCTCTAGAGCCAATTCGTTTTGAGAAATCATTACTTTGGCCTCGGTAACAAAGAAGGAATCCATAAAAACTTGGGATCTAACACCATGATAAAATACTACCCTCATGATTAGACCATGTCCCTGAGATTGATAAAAGAAGGGTACATTAGCGGTTAATACGCTGTAATTTGAGTTGTTATTAGGAATATGACGAAACGAAAGACCAAGGAAAGTAAGAAGAATGCACCAAAATGCAAGTGTTGCACCAAATGCTGGTGCTAGTGGTTTATTCTTGCTGTAAGTGAATGCAACGAAAAGACCCAGAAATAACGAATAATGAGAGAATGAATTTATTGACACTTTGTGCTCATTTCAAAATTTCTGCTTTGTTATTCCCATCATCTGGTAACCACAGGATGATCTCCTCTCCTTTTAGTAATAGATGTTTTTGATATGTCCTTTGTTTAATAGTGGAAGAAAAAATTCATCGAGTCGTTTATCAAGAAAGTGGACGAGCATGGCGGTCCCTGTATCTCTGAGGGCACTGTAGTCGTTTTCAACTCAGAGAGAGCTCGGCTCAAAAGATTAACTCGCCTTATTCTTAGCTAGTGGAATTGAGGCTTCACGCTTTCCTATCCACTTTGCCGAGGAGAGAGAACTATCAGATAACTCAAGCTAGACAGAAAGGTAAAAAAGTCCATAGTTCGGATCTGGTAAGCAAGTAGTGCAGATTGTTATTTAGCTTCAATTTGTTAGTATATTAATTGCTCTAGGCCGCATGCAAGAAAAGAAATTGGATTAGCCTACACCCACTAAGTATATTAATCCGAGCCCAGTATATTAACTGGCTCTTACAGAGGTCCAGTGTCACCTAGTATACTTATGACACTCCAGCCTCTCTTATGGAGCTATAAGAGGAGCTCTAGTGGTATGTGCAGCCCTACTCTCTAACGATGAGTGCCTAATAGAGATTTTGAAAGGTATTCTCAATCGTTTGGCAAAAAGCTCAAGGCGAGTACAACCTTTGAATAATTCAATAGAAGCCTCTCGCCACCATGAGTATCTTAGGTGCCTGGTCTTATACTATAGGTAGCCAATTACCTAGGATTTTTCAATATCAAGACATTAGGGAATACACCCGAGTTCCCTACGATAACCCCAAAGGGCCCCTCAATCTGGTTATCTTTCACTTGTTGAGATATGAAAACATAAACGAAAAAGAGTGGTTGACCCGAGCTGCAGATGCCACATGCATCATTCTCGACAATGATAAATGTTAAGAGTAATGATAGATCCCCATTGCTGGCAAAAGAAAGGTGCTTGCGCAATTAAATCAGAGAGGAGCCCTGTTCTCTAACCATCCAATTGGTTATAGTCTGCAGTATATTAATTTGGGCACCTTGACCTAAGCATTTTCAGCTGCTTTCATTTCATTTTTTGTTTATATTAGCTTTATTTCATTTTTTAGTTGTTTTAACACCTTTAGGCCCTCAAGGGGAGTTAGTATTCTTTCATAAGAAAAGTCAACAGGAATATTAAGAGAAATCTCACCAGTAAACTTGAGTACCTTTACCCTCAGATAAGAATTGGCATACTCCATTATGGGTCTAACGGAGAGAGGAACTCTCTTTCCAGAAGAGGAATTGGTAGTCAAAGTTTTCTCAAAAGATTAGGTGACCAACGGGAAGTTTTAGGTCTAGCATGTTGCACCTACAAGCACCTCTGATCACTTGGTCGGTACCAATCCTAAGACCAAATGCTATCTCAAAGGAGTACATGCTGGTGCTCTAACCTTTACTATATTAATTGCGTCTGAGCCAAATCATGTCCCTGAAGGCTATCCTAATTTCGGCCTCTCCCTGAAAGCCGTTACTCCGCCTCTTCCTCTTTTTCATGTGCAGGGGATTCTTCTAGTCTAGTAGCCTAGCCTGGGAAAGATTCAGCATGTTCAGCATATACTCTCTCATAGTTCAAAATAAAAACAATCGATTCTGATTCAATATTCATGGGGCATACATCAGATGTGGCATTATAAGATGATACCTCGGTTTTTTTAGCTAAGGCCCAATTAATATACTAGGCCCAGATGCAAAGAATGGGCCTCAATCCATTTTCCCTTAATAAAAAATCGTGACTTCTACACACCTCATTGGTTTGGGCATAAAGGTTTTTTTCCTTTGGGATGCCAAGATCTTAATTTATTTAGATTTAGCTGCGGGAAATCAGTGACCTTTCACCGCTTCTTCTCATCTTTGTTACTTTGCAGATTCTATTACTATAGATTCACCCTTTGGGCATTCCGATGCATCTTCACTGGTTACCTTTCAGTCAAAGGTCGTCTTCTCTTCCAAAAGAATTTCTGATTATAGATATGAATGTGCAGCTGACTAGGTCCCGAAATGGGGCTTTCTATCAAAGAACTTATAAGAAAGTGCCACAGCATGAGTCCGTTCCTACGTCAGCTATCCCTGGACTTAGGATATTACCACCACATCGCAGGGAAGGAATAATAATTCTTCCGACGATCCCGGAAGACTGATTATTATGAAATGAATGAGCAATCTGGAATGAATAACTATTCTGGGGGAATAACCAAATCTCGGACATCAAGCAATGGAATCGAATTTGGTTTCTGACGGGCAACGCTACATTCCGACAGTTGGTTTTTGGTTACGTGATATCAGCCTTTGGAGATGGGATCTTGGTCTTAAGCCATCCTCCTGCGAATAAAGGCTTCAAGCGAGAGAGAGTATAGTGGGCACCCTCTCATGAATGGCTTTCGGAGGGTGACCTTCGGAGTGGAGGAAACATTGTGGCGCCCGGGTCTTGGAGTAGGCCCCTTTGTCCGTCAGACAGCAAGTGGTAGGAACGCCTGCCCCAGGCTGCAATCCGCGGACCCATAGGAGGTAGATAGGAGGAGGGTCTTTGAATGCGGTAGCAATATTTATACTGACCTCTCAAAAACTCAGCTTTCAAAATGCGTAATCTGCTAACGGCTTTATTGATATTTGGAATTTTAAGAGAATGTGAAGAAATTTCTAAGATCCCAGTAATCTATAGAAATTTGATCCCACTTCCATTCTGGAATCTCTAAAGGTTGCAACAATCCAGCGAGCTTCTGCTGATCACTCTTGACTTGTTGGTAAATAGAACACCTGCTAACATACATAGAAATGTCTCTCCATATAGACTTCCACCAAAATGTGCGCTTAAGATCATAGTACATCTTGTTCACCCCCGGATGAATTCTAAGCATGGATTTGTGACATTCATCCAAGAAGGGCAATGATAGTATTTGGGTTATAGTTGATCGTTTCACGAAGAGCGCCCATTTTATTCCAGTGAAATCAAGCAGAACAGCGCAGAGTCTTGCTCAGATTTATGTGAGAGAGATTGTTAGACTACATGGGATTCCTAGCAGCATTGTTAGTGATCGCGATCCGATCCTTGCTAGTAAGTTTTGGGAAGCATTCCAATTTGAATTGGGAACCAAGATCAATCTTAGCACTGCATATCATCCTCAGACAGATGGCCAAACTGAGAGAGTTGATCGTATATTAGAAGATTTATCGCGGGCTTGTATTCTTGATTTTGGAGGAACTTGGGAAGATCATATACATTCAGGTGAGTTCTCGTATAATAATAGCTTCTAGGCAAGTTTAAAAATGTCACTGTTTGAAGCATTGTATGGTAGACCATATAGATCTCTTACATGTTGGATAGAGCCCAATAATCGATTAATGTTGGGTCCAGATATGATCCAAGAAGTTCAGATAAATGGATTTCATTAAGAAGCGACTACTAGCAGCTAAAAGTCGATAGAAGAGTTATGCAGAATCTAAAAGAAGAGATTTAGCATTTTCTGTTGGTGATTACATGTATTTAAGAATTTCTGGAGTAATTCGATTTGGGAAGACGGGAAAGTTGGCACCTAGATATGTTGGCCCGTTTCCTATACTCGAGCGGATTGGAATTCTTGCTTATAGGGTTCAGTTGCAAGATTGGTTATCCGGTGTTCATGATGTTTTTCACATTTCTCAGCTTCGCAAGCATGTACATGATCCAGACTTGATTATGGAAGAAGCATTGCAACAAGATTTAGATATGACTCCGAGTTTAGTTGTGCGAAGAGAGCCAATGAATATTATTAGTAGTGAAACCAGAGTTCTAAGGTACAAGAAGGTGCATTTAGTCAAAGTGCAATGGAGCGGAGATCCTAGAGACTGTACATGGGAAACAAAGGATAGCATTAAACAGGCTTATCCCAAGTGCAAAGCGGATATCTCTGATTAGCTCTATTGAGAGGTGTATTTATGTTGTGTTACATTATATTTAGTTTACTTTGCAATCATTTCTTTTTCGGGGACGAAAAAGTTTTAGGTGGGGGAGATTGTAACAACCAGTATTTTTGGAACAATTTACAAATTATTTTTATTTCACTTTCAAAGAATTAAATATTTTGGATGAATTATTTTTGAGAATAAACAACTTAAAATTTATTTAAATCGAAGTTAAAATGTATAAATTTAAAGTTTAACTAAAACAAACTTGAAATAGCACAGTAGTTTGAAAATTTGATTTTAAACTTTGAATGAATGAATAGAATTCAATATAAACCAGAATTTGATAAAACAAGAAATATTGGAATATTTTGAATTATAGTTTTCTAACGAATGTAAGAAATTGAAATTCCACTTCATGTATTGTGAGTTATGTCTAAATGTAAATTTAGAATGGTCGCTATGGAGTTTATATATATTTTAATATTCCATATAACCCTTAAAAATAGCCATTTTGCATGCAGACGGGTTTGGACTCAAAACCACTTCCATTGAGTTCAAAATGTTGTTTGCGTGGTCACAAACTATAAACATCGATACCTTTAGAGTTGGGTGAAAATTGGTCTTTCTCTTTGTGTGTCTGACCAAAATATCATATTTTGTATGCGGATGAATTTGGACTCGAAATCACTTCCACTGAGCTCGAAACGTCATTTAGTTGGTCGAAAACTTTAAGGATTGACATGTTTGGAGTTTACGAAAATTGGGACTTTGGTTAGAGCTTAGTTAGCCAACTTAGTCAATTTACATAAGTGCCCCAAATCGGCCCTTTCTCCTTCATTTAACTTAAACACTTAACCAAATTAGAAAATGGGGAAAGGAATGGGAAATTAAAATTCCTAAGTTAGGGGTATCAATTAGTTGCTCAAATCAAAGGGGAAATCGAAGAGGAAACCTTGGTAAGCCTCCTCTTCATCTTCTCCATCTTCTCTAGCTTATCTCCTCTTGGATTTTTGATGATTCCTATGACCTAATTCTTAGCAAATGTATTTATATGTGCTTAGATTGGAGATTTGCATGCAATATTGGAAGAGAGGTTGATTTTAATTGCTATTGGGTCTGTTTCTTGTTTATAAACAATAAAAGATGAGAATTTCGATCACAATTGTTTAATGTGGGAAGTTGAAACTATGAAAAAGGTTAGTATTAATTAACTATGTGGTAGTTGATTAAGTTTTGGTTGTTAGAATGACTATTGATTGATCATAAAACCTTAATATGATGTTAAATGCTAAGTAGTGCATTGAAAATATGAATATATATATTATAGGTGAGTTACTTAAGAACTCACAATAATTCCTCAAGCGTTGTGCTTGTATAGTGTGCATATGGTATGTTTGAATTGAGCATACATTATGTATGCATTGGGTTATTTACTTGGGTTGACGATTTCCTGGCTTTTCTAGTATCGGAAATCTTAGTATAATCGATATTCGAATTGTATATGCTATAGGTGAAGTTATTGTGTGCACCCATGCTCTTGTAGCTTCCCTTTAGCATTATCAAACCATGTCGCTCTAGCCTGAATCGCATTTTATAACTAGTGGTTAGGGAATTGGTTCATTTTAGAATATATAATCGAAATCATAGCAAGATCATGTATGTGTGTTTGTGCATGTATGCACGTGTGCATGAGTGGTTTCAGTGAGTTAATGAGGCTTCATTTTCATTTAGAAAATGTTAAAAGCCATCACCATTAATCCGAGCTCCTCCTAGAACCGTTTTCACATCATTTCCTAGGACAAACATTTTCCCATGCTTCAACTCAGACGTCTGTCCATGTTTTAGAAAGAAAAAAAATTTCATCAGTTCAGATGTCTGACCAAAAATGGTCAAACGTCTATCCAAACTCTCGGGATTTTTTTTCCTGACAACAGACATCTGTCCTAGGGGTGACAAACGTCTGTTGGCTAAAAACTGTTGTTGACCGATGGAGACCATGGTCAACAATTTAGGTCCATCCAGGCTCTTTCCCGGTCGAGTTTCGACCCATTTCGACTTCTTTTGTGACTTGTCAGTTTCACTAATTCACAGATTTCAACAGTCGATTTTTATTCGAAATCGTTTTTCTAAATCATTTCAAATTATTTTAAGCAATTTATAATGGGTTCAAACCAATCTGCTTGGTTTCAAATTATTTTAAGTGAATGAGTATTGAATTCGATAACCGAATTAAATTCTCGATTAAAACTTTTACACAAGATAGTGAATGGTGTAGGCCAATGATTTAACCAAGGGAAAGAATTTGATTTGAAATACGAGAATTATTTGAAAAGACCGAGTTAAATCTCATTTCAAATAATTAAACGACGATTAGAAGTTGAAGATAATGAAGACGGTGTAAGACCGGCAATCTTCACACCGAATGAATTACCGTTGATGCCTTGGTATGGGTAGCTCCCTTGAAGGGGTAATAGTGCTATTTGTCCGGATGTACTTGTAGATTCTTCGGATATGCGAGGACCTCTCTTTTGTATTGGACATATTGAATGAGGAATAAGGGGCCTCCAGTTTTGTTCAGACCCAGAACGGACGTATAAATGGATTGTATACCTGACATTGTAGTGTGTGCTATGTTGTTGATCTCTGTTAAATATATATTTGTTTGGTGACGGAAAATTTATTCTCTTGCTTAACACCCTTCTCTGAGACGTACGAGCTTAGAGGTTGTATATCGGTGGAAATCAATGACATAGTATGGATTGACAATACGGCATGCCGAGAAGCAAGTGATCAAGGCTTTTCTTGAAAAGTAGAGTCTTGTGGATGATGATCAAAGCTCAGCTTTAAGTAGCATAGCTTTGTGTAAAACGTTGATTTGCAAGCCTCACACCCCGGTATGAGTCAAAAACGGGATGGTGACTGCAGGGAGCATATGTGTTTCTTTCTAGCTAGAAGTGGTGTCCTGGTAAGGAGCCTATACATTTTTACTTATGTGATTGAAGGATTGCAAGGTACCTTGGATATAGAGCTGACTAAAAGGCTAGAGTGATAGGTCCCATAGGACCGGGAAACGTATTGTTCAGGAATAACTAATCCTCAAAAAAGGAGGATTGGCCCTGATGATCCAAGGGCTCGCCAGCGTTCGATTCTTGGGCATCCCGCTAGAGATGGCCCGAAACCGGTGAGGAAGACCCTTGCCTCATTTTATAGATGGAATCCAATTTCCAATACGACATCGTGTGGTTTTAATTGTAAACCTATATGACGACATAATATATGGTACCAATGTCGTTTATGATTGATACCTTTATTTTGAAAGTGTTTTAAAACATCTAGACACTAACAATAATATCAAATGATTTTTGTTTTATGCGTATCAAGTATATTTGGTCGTTATAAGGTAAAACTCTATCTCCAGCTTGCGTTGCATTGTGTAATGGGACCTGAGTCTTATAATGATTTCATTTTTCTAAAAGCATTGTGTTGTATACTTGATTTACTTTATCTTATGCACCAGCAATCCAGTAGAGTGAACACATTTCGTGACATACGGCGTGGTCCTGTGATTTGCCTTATTCTTAAATAAGTTAAGTAATTGTAGGATTTCTCATACCAGTCTCATGACTGGCTCGTAGTTTGTTTTTCCCTTGCAAACTCGGGTGTCCCTATTTTTTACACGGGCAGCCAAGTTAACTGGTGACTGGCTTTCTTTTGGATATGCACCATAGCATTGGCGCTCCTTGGCTGAAGACTTGTCTTTTATCATTTCTTTTGAACTTTTAAGCATTATCTTATGCCTGTTTATATTTGATTCCGATGTAGACAAATTTTCTAGTTGATGGAACTTATTATGTACTAAGTAGGATCCTGTATCTGTATAACTCTGATGATGATTGTGATTCTGCTGTTCTGATATGATGTAAATTATTCTCTAATTTTATGTATTATGCTATATTCTGTAATCTACTGATGTGATTAGTGTGTTATTTTCCAAAGACCGACCATGCCATCGTGAAGTGGGGGTTTGGTTCGTGTCATCTATATAGTATATACATGAAATCCCATTGTCGCATACAACATCAATCTAATATCAAACCACTTCATAGTCCACACTGAGTGTCAATGAAACAAAATATCATTGTGTTTAAGGTGTTGATGCTAACAAGGTAGCATACTAAAAGCTTATATTTTATTGTTCATGCAAAATTTGATTACTTAATAAAATTAATAAAAAAAACCTGTCCATGGCTACAGGCTAATCGCTTGCTTTCGCTCATACGTGGGTTTCTCCTTTCTCTTCGTTCCATCAGATTTCTAGCTGTTTTCCATTTGATTACTAATTGTTTTTTAACCACTTTCCACTGGTTTCCACTCGTTTTATTCACACTCACAATCAGAGCAAAACCTAGATCAAAGTTGCGGCGGATCTAAGGATGAGATCTGAAGGCGCTCGAGAATTTTTCGAATCGTGATCTAGTTTAAACTCGTTGTTGCAGTGGATAGGTGATTTCGGTTTCTTCTTCCATTCAGATCTGGTTTTTGGTTTGAGTTTTATTTCACCTTTATCCCTCGTTTACTATTCGTAACCTTCAATGATTATTTATTGTTGATAAGCCATTTGTTTTCCTTCAACTTATTTCCTGAATTTACCATTAGTGATGTATTACCAGACCTTATCACCAGATCTACACAACAATAATTAGATCTGATATGTTTTATGTGAGATCGGATCCTATTGTATATGCTCCAGACAGAAATTTTCTTAAGTCCCAAAATCCCTCTATTGTTTTCAAATTTCCTTCAATATTTTGCATGCTGTTCAAACCCATGTAACTCGTTATGAGTTTGAAGATTGTGTATGAGTATTGATTTGTTCCTATTGAAGGTTTTTGGGGAAACTATGAGCAGAGTTTAAAGTGTTAAATCTGATTGGTATGGTGGTCTTCTGTTTCTTCACTTCTACAGGAAATGTTCATCTATAGCCTTGGATTCAATTCAATAACCTGTCTGTTTGACCAGAATTAATCCCAGTTAAAATCAATGGACAGAGATAGTTCGTTATGAGGCTTTCCAGTTATGAAATCCATATTTTAATTTGTAGATTCCGGAAATAGGAGTGATTCATAGAGGTCTGTGAATCCTCAACCAGACCTATTGTGCAGAATTGTATATTTCTTGGGAATTCATCTGACTGTGCTCATGGGATTCATTGCTTCATCTCTTTTCAAGTTTGGATGTCTTGTGGTTTTTATTTTATCATCCAACGGTTTATTACTAACTCCTTGATGTTTAAACCAAATGTATGTGTTATTGGATCAAAACCAGTTCCTCCTGATAATATAGTTTATATGTGGTCTATCCAGAGGTAGAATGGAGCTATATTATCAATCATCTTCGAAATGTATGGGGCTGCAGTGCCATATACGTTTCCATGAGCTTCTCAAATTATATGAATAGTGATGATGTTATTAGATTCAATTAAGCATTGAGGAGTTCGTGTGCAGATCAAATGGTTGGGGTGTCCTTTTCTCCTGTTAAGTTGCAGATTGCTTGCATTGTTTTATTCATGAGGACTGCCTAGCCTGGGTGAGTTTTGTTCGTAAGCGTGGCCTTTAACGAAATACAGGAAGAGCTTTTGGTTTGGAAAGGTGCGGTGAGATGCACTTTAGCGGGATGATGGCCAAATCATAGGCCAAACAGTTATTTTGTTCAGTTTTACTTGTATTTGTTGTTTTTCGCTTTCGGTTTTATGTTGTAATTTGTACTGCTTTTTTATTAGATAATAAAGTGAACCAATTTTCAAAAAAAAATTGATTAATTATGTTGTATACGTAACTGATAATTGTTAATTGATTGTATAAATCAACTTAAACGGAGCTGTTAAGAAAGAAATTTGATGAAAAGAATGTAGAGGCTTTAACCAAAAAAATTCTCTTAAACATTTTCACGTAAAATATATTCATATTTCAAAAACTAATAGTTTATCATTGTATTAAGAACCGATCTTACATTATTTTCAAAATCAAGAAAATTTCCGTTTTCGATTATCATTCTAATTTCTTTAACTTAACACAATCGTACATTCAACAGATTGTAAATTCAAATTTGAGATTCTCAATTTCATTTAACTTAAATTAGTTACGTCTCATTATATTATGATTGGTGAATTTTCAAGTCATTAAAATCTCCCGTACTCAAAACTATTCGTCTTTGGAAAGAACAAGACACTTGAACAGAAGACGAACAATTGAAAACTGATTCAAGATATTAGACATACAAGAAACAAGAATAACTAAGGATTGGAAGCACTAAAACTATCGTTTAGCTTCTAGCTTAACCATGTATCACTGATCTTACATTATTTCCAAATACGAATTGGCTTCGTTTTAACGGTAAGGTTGGGTTGAACATCCTATTCCTAAAGTTGTGTGGGTTGAACTATCGTTGATGGATCATGAATATTTTTACAGAGAAGTGAGACATGAATCATATCATGCACACCTTTTAGCTTCTAGCTTAACCATGAAAGCCAAAGTACAAATCCTTTTACAGATGCGAAAAGGACAATCAATCTCAGGGCTTACTTCCACTTCCTCCCAAACCAAATCACGTTTCCCAATGGTTAGATTTTGAGAAACACTTGGTCTTTGAAACACCCCACCTCCGTTAAGGTCACTCACAAAGGGAATGCCTTAACTTTGGTGAAGTATTTTAGGTAAAAGGAACAGATAATTTACAAGACAAACATATAAGTAGCGGAAAATTGAAATCATTTCATAAATAGCGTGGTTCAGTCAAAACATTACAAGCATTGTCTCAAAACCCAACTTCTAAATTATTACAATAAAACATCTGTCTTGATTTAAAACTCCAAGTACATAAAGAAGCATAAAATAGTAGTAAAGCAGCATAAATCCCCAATAAAAGTGTAACCACAACCATAGCCCAAGAAAAGAGAATCCAAGCAATACATCTACTCTCTTCAAGCTGGAAAAGGTCTGCACTAAGCTGAAGTGATCCCTCCCTGCGAACTTTGGGGGGGGGGGGGATGGAAGAAAAAAAGGCGAAATAAAACGGGTCAGACATAAGCCTGGTAAGTCCAGTGATTATTCAGCATGTAAACAGGTAAAAGGATCATGACATGAATAAACAGAACATAGGACAATACCATAGAGATAAGATAACATAAGATAAGGCAAGATAAACTGAATATACTATCGCACTCATTTCCATTTCTCTACACCTACTAATGAATGTTTCAACTACCATCATGTGTTCATAACAAAGTGATCCCTTTTTCGGTCGGCTTCTACTCGCATACATTTATTACTTGTGCCATTCGGCTCCGCTCGATTGTAGATACCTGTGCTGGTCCCACCATGGGGTGTATCAATTCCTATGGTGGCAACTCGACACAAATTCAAGATGCACAGTGCATACTACTAATGCCCAGTGCCTGCTTTATCCACTTCGAAGTACGTGCATGCCCATACTCCACCGGAACCTACACTGCTGCACCCCCTGCCGCTATTTTGACCGCTTATAATCAGCCCAGTAATCATGCCCCACCTTGCCTAGTTCAGGGTACCGTAATACATCCATGTGGGTTACTGTTGAAATGGGTCCCCGTTACTAAGGTTTCCTAATCAACGTGTTATAATGGTTAAGTGTTCTCAATTAACCTAACCCCACCCATTTGTTTAATTAACACGTTGTATTGGTTTAAGTGTTACCTCGATTAACTTAACCCTCCCATTCTTAGCATGTCTGTTCCTTAGCTTTAATTCATTCATTAAAGCACCAACCTCTCACATTAGACCTATATTGTTGCGGTCGCTGGATGTGCCGGGCGGTTCCGGACAGTCTTACACCGCAACTCAATCTAACCTCGGGTTTTTGGGCTTAATGCACTAACCGCTCACATTAGATCTATATTGTTGCGGTAGCTGGATGTGCTCGGCGGTTCCGGGCAGTCTTACACCGTAACTCAATCTAACCTCGGGTTAGAAATGTTCATCTTTAGCCAATTTACATATTTGTCATATGTGTCCAAATCTATGTGTCAAATTTTCCACAAGTCTAGCCAATACAAGTTTATGCCACATTCCCATGCTATGCCTAAAATTTACTCAATTAAATTATACCCAATTTTCTCCGCGTTATAATCGCACGTACAACGAGATTCAATCTAAGTTCCGAATGAACTTAGTATTCACAAAAGCAAGTAAAAAGGGGAAAAATAGAGAAGGAGCATAAGAATTGACATAAGGAAAAATAGGCTTGTAAAGATGTACCCAATTCAAGAATCATGTTTCAATGTTGTACATTAACAATATATGTAGGAAAGCTAAGCAATTTACACCATAGGTATAAAGATTAGATAGAATTGGACTTAAGAGAATCACTAATTTTTATGTACAATATGATAAGTCCCATTATTTTAATCGCAATAGTCTCGTAGGCATAGGATGCACAACATGACAGGTTCCATCATATAAACCACAACAGTCTCATAGGCATGATAGGTTCCATTATGTCAATCATAATAGTCTCATAGGCATGATAGGTTTTATTATGTCAGTCACAACTGTCTCATAGGCATGATAGGTTCTATTATGTCAGTCCAACAGTCTCATAGGCATGCTAGGTTTTATCAGTCACAAAAGTCTCATAGGCATGATAGGTGTCATTTCATCAATCACAATAGTCTCATAGGCATAAGCAATTCCGATTTGACAAAAGAATAGGCACGAATCAGAATTAGGCATCATTCTAGATTCGATTATTACAGTCATGATTTCTATTAGATGTTTAAATCTAAATAATAACTGAGCTTACTGAAAAAGGACGGATCTTGTATTCTGAGATCTGGTTTCTGAATTTGTTAAGCTATCCTTTGATGTAGACGTTTGATTTGAAGTTCTTCTAATCGATTACTAGTTTGGATTTGATTTTCTAGTTCGGAGAAGATGAAGGAGGCTAGCGAACAGCATGACGGCACCATAGTTTTAGGGTTATGAGGTTAGGATTTAGGTTTAGCTACGTATATATAGATGTCTAGGATTAATTCTAGCCTTAAGATTAGTCTAGGAGTAACCAGAGCCACACAGCTCGAAGACAGGTCATCCAGCAAATCAGAAAAAGACACGTCATCAAAAAACACTCCAGAGTGTTGTGCTGGACTGCCCTCGGTATGGGAGCACTTGGCAGGTGCACCAGTGCATTTTTGTACTATCGCACTTCACAAGTGCTCCAGTGTATTCTGGCCTGTTTTCCAGTTTCTCTACCTAACTTCGTTCGTCCGTTTCTCCTTCATACGGTATCCATTTTACGAAAACTCGGACTCTATCTCAAGCAGAATTCCGAGATGAACGTAATGGCGTAACCTGTTTCACCTAATTTTTCTTTTAATAATTAATTATTCTTTAATTATCTCTTATGTCCCATTTTAAAATTACGGTGTGTTACATTCCCGCTACTTAAAGGATTTCGTCCCCGAAATCTCCAAGTTAAGAAGAATGTATCCTACCATCCAATATCCATCTACTCAACCATCAACCACATGCATCCATTGTCCTAAAAAAAGGTTACTAATGTTTTTCATGAATATATGCATAGTGTGTATATGTCCTTACCCAAATGCAAAATCAGGCGGTCTACAGATTCAGTTGACCTCCTTAATGCAATTCATGATAGTGCCATGTGTCCATTATGTATGCAAAAGAACCCTATTGATACATACCATTTCTACATGAGTGCACAACCATACATTCAAATGCTTCATCCATATGATATCACATCAAGTTTCAATCCATATATATATATAAATTCACTCATGCATATGCAATATGAAAGTGACTGAGCCGATCTAGTACCTAGTGTGTGTGTGTGTGTGTGTGTGTGTGTCTGTATGAATCCACAAGCAACCACTAGCAACCACTTTCAACCATCAACCATAACATGTTTCAAATACATGTTTACATCCATTAGTTTCTACCTAAGGATTAAGAATAGGACCGAGGAGATATACTTAAAAGATAGATGCAAGCATGCATAAACTTATGGAAAAAGAGATCAAGAATGTACCCTCAAAAAGATAAGGATAGTCCGTGCGTATCTTATCCTCAGTCTCCCACGTCGCGTCTTCCTCAGCATCACCCCATTGTACTTTAACTAGCTTGACCTCACCATTGCGTAGCTTTTTAACTTCTGTACCCAAGATATGAGTTGGAACTCTTCTCACCGTTGCTTCTCACTCCACTTCTACTTCCTCTAGTATGCTTAGCTCCACAAGTTCCGCAGAATCATGTAAACACTTTCGTAGATGAGAGACATGAAAGACATTATGTACTCCAGCCAATCTTTCGGGCAGCTCTACTTTATAAGCCATCTTCCCAATCCTCTCAATGATAGGAAATGGCCATACAAATCTTGGTGAAAATTTTCCTATGGACCCAAAGCGAATGACATTCTTCAAAGGAGATACTTTAAGAAAAACTCTGTCTCCAACCTCAAACTCAAGGTCGGTCAAGCGTAGGACTTCTGTCTATCTTGTGCGGTCTTTATTCGTCTTCGTATCAAGTCCACCTTCTCTGAAGTTTCTCTGGTCATGTCAGGTCCAAGTACGAGCTTGTCTATAGACTCCTACCAACAAGTTGGTGATCGGCATGGTTTTCCATATAAAGCCTCAAAGGGTGCCATGCCTATGGTGGCTTGGTAACTATTATTGTAGGCGAACTCCACCAAAGGAAGGTGATCCTCCATTGTTCCTCCGAAATCAAGAATGCACAATCTCAAAAGATCTTCCAATACTGTGTTCACCCTTTCCGTCTGACCCTCGGTTTGAGGGTGATAGGCAGTGCTTAAGCATAACTGTGTGCCTACAGCTTCCTACAAACTCTTCCAAAACTCGCTCGTAAAGATAGGATCTCGATCACTTACTATGCTGGAGGGTATTCCATGCAGTCGAACCACCTCTTTAAGATAAATGGATGCTAATGATGAGGCAGTCCTCCTACTCTTAACAGGTATAAAGTGAGCGCTTTTAGTGAGCCTGTCAACTATTACCCAAATACTGGTGTTGCCCCTTCTTGACCTAGGCAACCCGTCTATAAAGTCCATCGAAATGCTATCCCATTTCCACTGTGGGACCTCTAGAGGATGAAGCAAACCACCAGGCTTCTTTTGCTCCGCCTTGACTTGCTGGCATATCAAGCACTTAGAGACGAATTCAGCTGCATCCTTCTTCATGCCATCCTAAAAGAAAACCCTTTTTATGTCTTTATACATCTTGTCTCCACCGGGGTGTATGGTTAACTTAGAATGGTGTGCTTCTTCGAGAACCGTTTTCACCAAATCCCTTGCTTGTGGGACACATAGTCTTCCATCTCGTCTCAACCAACCCTTGTTATCGATGGAGTATCTATTGAGGAGACTAGAAGTCTCACATCTAATTAGCTTATCCATCACATCAACTAGCTGAGGGTCTTCACGTTGCGCGGTTCCTATTGAGTCCAAAAGAGTAGGCCGCACCTCTAGCGATGCTAACAAACCAGGTACAAATTCAAAGGAGGTTCTAAAGTCAAAGTTTGCTATGTACTCCAAGCTTTTCCTTTCTACAAAGAGAGGACTTAAGGTCAACTTTTTCCTACTTAAGGCATCTGCTACCACATTGCCCTTGCCAAGGGTATAAGCAATCTCAAATTCGTATGAGGCAAGAAATTCCTTCCACCTTTGTTGTCTTAAGTTAAGATCTTTCTATGAGAAAAGGTACTTTAATGATTTATGGTCAAAAAAATATTCAAACCTTTCTCCTAGCAGGTAATGACGCCATGACTTAAGAGCGAAAACATTGGCAGCTAGTTCTAAACCATGTGTTGGGTAGTTTTTCTCATGTACCTTCAATTGCCTTCCTCCATGACAAACTACTTTGCTCTCTTGCATCAAGACAGCGCCCAATCCGGTACCGCATGTGTCTGTGTATACTATAAACATCTTACTCGCATCACGTAATGTCAGAACCGGGGCTGTTGTTAGAGCTCTTTTCAATGTTGGAAAGCAACATCACAATCAAAATCCCAAACAAAAGTTAGGTTCTTCTTTGTCAACCTAGTAAGTGGGGCTGAGATCTTTGCAAAGTCCTTAATGAATTTTCTGTAGTAGCCCGCTAGTCCAAGAAAACTCCGTACTTCGGTTGCATTCTGTGGGATCTTCCAATCTTGCACCGCAACTACTTTTGCGGGATCCACAGCTATCCCCTCTTTGGACACCACATGTCCAAGAAACCTTACTTCTTTTCTCTAAAAATGGCATTTGGAGAATTTTTCTTTCAGCTGATGTGCACGAAGAGTATCCATAAATTCCCTTAAATGCAGAGCATGTTCTTCCTCACTTTTTGAGAAAATCAAAATGTCGTCCACGACGACCACTACAAATTTATTAAGGAACTCTCTGAACACCCTACTTATCAGGTCTATGAAATAGGCAGGTGCATTTGTCAAGCCGAAAGGCATGACAAGCCATTCGAAGAAACCATCCGGGATCCTGAACGCGGTCTTATCTATGTTGTCTTCAACCACTCTTAGCTGATGAAATCCGGTGGCCAAATCTAGTAGGGAGAAAACTGAGGCACTTACGAGTTGGTCGAACAAGTCGTCTATTCTAGGAAGTGGGTGCCTATTCTTCTTGGTCAGCTTGTTTAGCTCTTATAGTCCACGCACAGGCGAAGTGAACCATCCGCCTTGGTTGCAAACACCACTGGAGCACCCCATTCAGAAATACTTCGCCTTATGAACCCCTTTTCAAGCAACTCTTTAACTTTCTTGCTGAGCTCTTTCCTTTCCCTTGGAGCCATGTGTCTAACGGGTAAAGCAACAGGTTTTGCATTATCAACAAGGTATATGTGGAAGTCTATCTCTCGCTTTGGAGGCAAACCTTACACATCTTCAAAGACATCCGAGTATTCACGGACTACTCTAACAGATTGCAAGTTTTCAACAGACGCGTCAAGAGATTCTAGATAGCTAAGCATAACAGAATTCATAGGATTACAAGATATTTCGAGAGTGTTACCGAGGCGAGTCATAAGTCTAACCACTCTCTTTTCACAATCGAGGATGGCACCATTACTGGATAACCAATCCATGCCTAGAATCAACCCATAGCCCGTGAAACCCAAAACATAAGCATTACATCTAAACCCAACGCTTAGTATAGAAATTTCCAAATCTAAACAAATAATTGACAAATAGGCTGAACCCCCAATTGGATTTGAAACAACCATGGGACCCTCTACTATACTGGTATCTAGGTGCAGAGATTCAACTAAAGCAATAGATATAAAAGAGTGCGATGCGCCAGAATCAAAAGGAGTACGAACTGGATGATCAAAAAGATAAACTAAACTCTCAACAGAAATATTTCTACCTCTTTCTTATGGAGGTGCCATGAGAGCGTGAATCTGCCCTCCAGAAGTAGATCCAGTCCTCTGCCTTGCCCTTGCCTTTTTGGGCAATCCTTAGCCATATGTCCCGTCTCACCGCACTGAAAGCAACCACCCATCTTCCTCTTATTCCTACAGTCTTTAATTAGATGTCCAGGTATGCCACAAAATTTACACTTCCTCTTGTCATATGGTTTGTTATTCTTCCCTCCGTTCTTGGAATCCGTCTTCTTATTCTGTGATCACTCCACTTTCTTGTCTAGAGGTTCTTCCACCTTTGCCTCTTTCTTGCCATCCTTGTCTTCCTCCTATAACAGTGCCATGTCCACTAGTCTCTCAAAAGTCGCACCCATAGGTATATGGGACATAGCTAGGCAGTGCAGTGGCTCATTCAACCCTTTCACGAAACGGAGAGCCTTTTTATGTGGAGTGTTTACCAACTCTAGTCTGAATCTAGCCAGTTGGTTGAATTGGTTGATGTATTCCTTAACCGATGAGCTTCCCTGTTTGAGTGCTAAGAACTTCTCCATCTGCAGGCTTCGCTCCGCTTGCGAGAGGAACTTCATTTCAAATCTCCTTCTGAAATCCTCCCAAGTTTCAACTGGTCTCTCAGAATTAGTAACTTCCCACCAGCAAGAGGCTTCGTCCTTCAGTAACCATACAGCCAATTGTATCTTATGCCTATCGTCCACTTCGAAGATAACAAACAAATCTTCTGTTTCCTTGATCCAGTTTCTTGCTTCTACAAATGACTCAGTCCCATTAAAGTTCTTTCCACCCATAGTTCGAAAGTCCCTCCATATCTTCGAGAAAGCATTCACACGCAGAGGAGGAGGGACGGCTGCAACTGGGGGAGGAGGAATGTCTGTTGGGCCTGCGCCATTAGCCCTAGCCTCCGGATACCTTTTGAACCAGCCACGTATCGGACGCCCTCGGGAAGATTAAGATCCCCAGACATGCTGAAACGAAAAGAAAAGGTTCAAAACAAAGGATAGAAAGATAGTGCATATGGCTTTGGGGATTATGCCCTTAAAATTAAACAACGCTTTTCTTGAAAATGCTTCTTTAAACTTCTCTTTGAAAAATAGTTTTCAAAAACCTTTACCTGATCTGGTAAACCATTACTCTGATACCAAGTGAAACACCCCACCTCTGTTAAGGTCACTCACAAAGGGAATGCCTTAACTTTGGTGAAGTATTTTAGGTAAAAGGCATAGATAATTTACAAGACAGACATATAAGCAGCAGAAAACTGAAATCATTTCATAAATAGCGTGGTTCAGTCAAAACATTACAAGCATTGTCTCAAAACCCAACTTCTAAATTATTACAATAAAACATATGTCCTGATTTAAAGCTCCAAGTACATAAAGAAGCATAAAACAGTAGTAAAGCAACATAAATCCCCAATAAAAGTGTAACCACAGCCATAGCCCAAAAAAATAGAATATAAGCAATACATCTACTCTCTTCAAGCTGGAAAAGGTCTGCACTAAGATGAAGTATTCCCTCCCTGCGTACCTGGGGGGGAGGGGGGAAATGGAAGAAAAGAAGGCGAAAGAAAACGGGTTAGACATAAGTCTGGTAAGTCCAGTTATTATTCAACATGTAAACAGGTGAAAGGATCATGACATGAATAAACTGAACATAGGACAATACCATAGAGATAAGATAACATAAGATAAGGCAAGATAAACTGAATATACTATCGTACTCATTTCCATTTCTCTGCACCTACTGACGAATGTTTCAACTACCATCATGTGTTTATAACAAAGTGATCCCTTTTTTGATCGGCTTCTACTTGCATGCATTTATTTCTTGTGTCATTCGGCCCCGCTCGATTGTAGATACCTGTGCTGGTCTCACCATGGGGTGTATCAATTCCTATGGTGGCAACCTGACACAAATTCAAGATGCACAGTGTATACTATTAATGCCCAGTGCCTGCTTTATCCACTTCGGAGTACGTGCACGCCCATACTCCGCTGGAACCTACACAGCTGCACCCCCTGCCGCTATTTTGACCGCTTTAATCAGCCCAGTAATCGTGCCCCACCTTGCCTAGTTCAGGATACCGTGATACATCCATGTGGGTTATTGCTGAAATGGGTCCCCGTTACTAGGGTTTTCTAATCAACATGTTACAATGGTTAAGTGTTCCCAATTAACCGAACCCCATCCATCTGTTTAATTAACAAGTTGTATTGGTTAAGTGTTACCTCGATTAACTTAACCTTACCATTCTTAGTTTGTTTATTCCTTAGCTTTAATTCATTCATTAAAGCACCAACCTCTCACATTAAATCTATGTTGTTGTGGTCGCTGGATGTGTCGGGCGGTTCCAGGCAGTCTTACACCGCAACTCAATCTAACCTCGGGTTTTTGGGCTTAATGCGCTAGCCTCTCACATTAGATCTATATTGTTGCGGTAGCTGGATGTGCCGGGTGGTTCCGGGTAGTCTTACACCGCAACTCAATCTAACCTTGGGTTAGGCATGTTCATCTTTAGCCAATTTACATATTTGTCATATGTGTCCAAATCTATATGTCAAATTTTCCACAAGTTTATGCCACATTCCCATGCTATGCCTAAAATTTACTCAATTAAATTATACCCAATTTTCCCCGTGTTATAATCGCACGTACAACGAGATTCAATCTAAGTTCTGAATGAACTTAGTATTCATAAAAGCTAGTAAAAAGGGGAAAAATAGAGAAGGAGCATAAGAATTGACATAAGGAAAAATAGGCATGTAAAGATGTACCCAATTCAAGAATCATGTTTCAATGTTGTACATTAATAGTATATGTAGGCAAGCTAAGCAATTTACACCATAGGTATAAAGATTAGATAGAATTGGACTTAAGGGGATCATTAATTTTTATGTACAACATGATAAGTCCCATTATTTTAATCGCAATAGTCTCATAGGCATAGGATGTACAACATGATAGGTTCCATCATATAAACCACAACAGTCTCATAGGCGTGATTGGTTCCATTATGTCAATCACAATAGTCTCATAGGCATGATAGGTTTTATTATGTTAGTCACAAATGTCTCATAGGCATGATCGGTTCTATTATGTCAGTCCAATAGTCTTATAGGCATGATAGGTTTTTTCAGTCACAACAGTCTCATAGGCATGATAGGTGTCATTTCATCAATCACAATAGTATCATAGGCATAAGCAATCCATATTTGACAAAAGAATAGGCACGAATCAGAATTAGGCATCGCTCTAGATCTAATTATTACAGTTATGATTCCTATTAGATGTTTAAATCTAAATAATAACTGAACTTACAGAAAAAGGACGGATCTTGTATTTCGAGATCTGATTTCTGAATTTGTTAAGCTATCCTTTGATGTCGACGTTTGATTTGAAGTTCTTCTAATCGATTACTAGTTTGGATTTGATTTTCTAGTTTGGAGAAGTGAAGGAGGCTAGCGAACAGCATGACAACACCATAGTTTAAAGGTTATGAGGTTAGGGTTTAGGTTTAGCTACGTATGTATAGATGTCTAGGATTAATTCTAGCCTTTAGATTAGTCTAGGAGTAACCAGAGCCACACAGCTCGATGAGAGGTCATCCAGCAAATCAGAAAAAGACACGTCATCATAGAACACTCCTTAATGCTGTGCTGGACTGCCCTCGGTATGGGCGCACTTGGCAGGTGCGCCAGTGCATTTTTGTACTGGCGCACTTCACAAGTGCGCCATTGTATTCTGGCCTGTTTTCCGGTTTTTCTGCCTAACTTCGTTCGTCCATTTGTCCTTCATACAGTATCCGTTTTACGCAAACTCGGATTCTTTCTCAAGCAGAATTCCGAGATGAACGCAATGGCATAATCCGTTTTACCTAATTTTTCTTTTAATAATTAATTATTCTTTAATTATCTCTTATGTCCTGTTTTAAAATTACGGTGTGTTACAGTCTTGAACTGCAAATTCCAAATTCTTTCTTCTCCTATCTGATTACTTCTTCAGCCTACCCTAAGACGTTTTCATTTAACTCTTAATCCCTTCGACTTTCTTAGATGCATTGAGAATCATCTCATGCCAAGCACAAGTTAATCTCCTGTTTCAATTCGATAGGATGGTGATTTTCATGGTTCGTTCGTAAATAGGTTCGAATGGTGCATTGATAATAGTTGCCTGAGTTTCAAATATTTAACTAATATAAAGGTTTATCTTATACACTTAGAGTTACTTAAATTTAGTTATACATGGCAACTATTATTATAGATGAATTCAACAAAATGGAGACGGTCATTCCATGACCCACCAAAATAAGGGACATAAGCATGAAGAAAATCTTCTAAAAGTTGGATGGCTCGTTCGGTTTATCCATCCATTTGCGGGTGATGGGCCATACTCAGATTCAACAGCATACCTAACAAATCCTGAAAGTCTCTCTAAAAGTTATTAGTGAAGGTAGAATCTTGATCACAAATGATGCCATAAGGAATGTCATGAAGTCAAACAATTTTCTTCAAAGGAACCTCAACCAAACTCAAAGCAGTTCGAGTTGACTTCACTAGAATAAAGTGGGTGAAATTCGACAGTCGATCAACTATCACCCAATTACTCTCATTATCCTTCCTCATGCTCAGTAAACCATCTGCAAAGTCCATAAAGATGTGGTCCTACTTGTACCTTGGAACCTCAAAAGGTTGCGACAAACCTGCTACTTTTTGATGATCGGCTTTGATTTGCTAACAGTAATGCATTTATTCACATCGACAGAGATATCTCTCTTCATCTTCCTTATCAATAGACCTCTTCATGTTCAGAAATATCTTTTTCACTCTGGGATTAATACAGAGTTCAGATTTTTGATTCCCTCTAAGAACTTCCTATCTCAATCCATCTACATTCGCAACACAAATCTTGTCGTTGATTCTCAGAATGCCATCCCCATCCATGTTGCACCTCACTTCCTACGAATGCCCAACTCTTTTCTCAAAATTTTCTCCTTAATAGTCCACAAACTTTGGTCTTCATCTTGATTGGATATAATATGATCCACAAGAGTAAAAGAGACAAATATTTGAAAAATCACAGCTTTATTTCTACTTCGAGCATCGGCTATAGCATTTTCTTTCCAAGGGGTATAGTTGATGACAAGGTCATAATTTTTAGTGCATGGATGTTTTGATGATAACAACAACAGATATGACATGTATTGGTATAAAATTTATTTACAATTATCTATAATTATGTTAATAGTTATTACTAATAGTATATATAATATATAGCACATGCTTTAAGACAGGTATTGATATTTAAGATTGTATAGTAACAAGATTGTCCATGATGTTGATCAAGACTGATGATGTATATCAAGACTCATAAGTTATCAAGAGTTCAAGAATATTGAAGACATATATTAGAGTCTTAGTTATATGTTAAAATTCGATTGGCTCATCAGAGCTCTTTTCAAATGGTTTCCAATTGATTTTCAAACAACTTTTCAAATGGTTTTTCAGAGAGGTTTTTTAATGGTTTTGAAATAAGATTTCAAATAAGTTTTTCGAATAAATTTCAAATCAGTTTTCAAATGTTTTTCAGAATATTTTTTTTAAATATATGTTCTATAAATTGTTTTTAAGATTTAAGTTTAATATCTTTAGTTTTATACTTCATGTTTCAAATTTCAAATCTACTTACAATTTCAATTTCAATCATATTTTATATTATATAGCACTATTTTAGTTATATTTGATATTAAACTTTGATTTTTTTATTACATATACTTTATATTTTGATACATTTTATTATATGAATTATTATAATTTTTAATCCTTATTATTTTAAGTATTTAGTTTAGAATTTAAATTTACTTTGTATATTGATTTTAATTATATAATATAAGATTTAAGTTTAAATTTATCTTGATAAATTTTTGTAAATATTTTTAGGCTCAAGACTATCTTTTACTATGTATAATAGTTTCTAAAAGTTTTAGGTTTTATAATATAGTTCTATATTTTCAAAACAATTTGGAAAATAGGTTTTTAAAATTTTATACATGACCATGTCGACATGATCACTTATAGTTTGTCGACATAGTTCCCGTTAATTTTCAATCGAAGTATCTATTCGTCATTCCTTTCGCGAATGGACATGACCATTATTCCTTTATAAATATAGCAGTTTTCCAATAAATTTTTACTAAAAATTTCATATCTTCTTCCTTTTTCTCTTCTTCATTATTTATTAATCAAATTATACTCAAACTCTACTAAAATATGAAGTGAATCAAACACATTTCACTTTGTTTTCTATTCTCTATCATCCTATCTATACTCTCTCAAAATTGGAGTGGGCTATTGCAATCAAAATCTCAAGATTAAGTCGACATTCCATTGTAAAGTCCTCTCAAATATACTTTAAAGGGTGTGACATGTTAACCCATAAAATCAACTTAGGTCTGATTGTACCTGTAAAGCAATTGGGTGTGTCTTGTTGGCCCAAAAATATTGGACTATTATTCCTAGAGGCAGAAATTCTAGAGGATGTTGTAACACCCTACGTCCATTAATGTCACTCACTAAGGGAATGCATTAACTTTAATGGAGTATTATAGGAGTATAGAACATAATATCACAAGACAGATATATAAAATGGTACTTAAGAAAAAAATTCAAAATTTATTCATTGCAGCGGAAAAATAAAACATGTCTGGTTACAACATCAAAACCACATACTAAAGCCAAGTACACAAATATCCATCTTGTACAAAATTATTATTAGAGTACATAAAAGTAAATCCATAATCCCACTCCAAATAGCCATAATGGAAAAGAGATAAAGCTGAGCATTACTTTCAACACTTCCAAGCACTTCAAGAAGAAAGGAATCCAAGTCATGCTTCACTAATCCCACCCTGAGGACCTTGGGGGGAGAAGAAAGAAAAGAGGAGAAACAAAAAGGGGTCAGACATTAGTCTGGCGAGTCTAGTGACTTTAACAATATAATCAGTAAAGTAACAGGATAAGAACATGAACTGGATAAGAACATGAATTGGATATAAGAGATGACTGCAACATACGAAGATATGACAAGGTAAACATGGTAAGTAAAATAGAACATCGGATGCGCTCCTAACCACTATAAGATATGCTCTGCACCGTACCACATACTAGTTACATACTAAAAGACGACCCCTTTTAAAACAAATATAATGATGGTAGCTTCGTGCACCTCTAGTTACTATCATAGGTGCCAACTTGCACCTATCCCCACTAGTTGTACCCACTACCCTTCCCATTCGATTATGTACCTCTAGCTGCTATCATAGATATGAACCTACCACCACTAGATGTACCCTCCTATTCGATCATCTCCCTAACTCGTAGATACCTGTGCTGGTTCCACAATAGGGTATATCACTCCCTAAGGTGGCAACCTCGATACTACTGAAATGCACAGCTTATATCTGCATGATGCAACATCGTCTTACCTACCAGTCTGGACCCACGCACACATATGACTCCGTTGGACTTACACTGCCATCGCTAACTCTTTATTGACCTCTTACAATCAACCCCAGTAAGCGTGTCCCTGTCCTCGACCTAGTTCAAGCTTATATAGATACTAAAATGGGTTACCGGTTGAAAAGGGTCCACCTACTTGACACAAGCTTCCCTCCAAAGCTTGTTCCCCGCTAGGAATTCCCACTTAACCCCTCTTTATCCCCATGTCTAATCACATGTCTCATCTTGGTTAAATGCTTTTATTATGTTTCACATGCTACCCATGTTACCCACTTTACCCTTTATTATCCCCATGTCTAATCACATGTCTTATCTTGGTTAAGTGTTCATTAATTCATTATAACCGTAATCTTGCAAGACATCCCACATTAGATTACCGTTTTGCGGTTGCTGGATTTGTCGGGCGTTTCCGGGCAGGCTTATACCGCAATCCGAATCTAACCTCATGCCTTTGCATTATTACGCATCTAATTTCTGCCTTTGACCTTTCACATTAGATTACCGAACTGTGGTTGCTGGATATGCCGGGCGGTTCCGGGCAGGCTTATACCGCAGTCCGAATCTAACCTCGTGTCTTAGGCGTTCATTATCACCTTCTTGATTCAAGTCCCAATTTACCTATAATTTCCAAACTAAATTATGTTTATACTCTCGTGTGCCAAATTATGCCCAAACCTATCTTCATAGTTATTAACAATTTATGCCAAATCTCATGTATATAAGTCATAATCAATTATGCCCAAACCAATTTTTCATATTCATCAACAATTTATGCCAAATTTCATTTCATTGCATATTTCACAAACTTTTCCCAATCGTTCCAACATTATTCGTACGTAAATCTTAACGCAATATGTTAGGCTTGAAGTTAGGCTAATCTCATAAAGAAAAAAAGAAAAGGAGGGAAGAGAATCAAAACTGGCATAAACAAATGAACAGACATATGAAATATAAACATGCATATAACGATAAAATGGATTAGAAAGGCATATGACAATTTTATGGGTACAAATCCGAAAGATGATGATTTACAAACTTGATAAGATTCATCTCAGTCACAGGCATATACATTAGATCCAATTTACAATCCTATCACAATTACTTTTTAATTTAATTATATGTGAAAGTGACATAAACTCACAGCGATAGGATTCTTAGAAAAGAATTAGGCGTTGTTGTAGTAAATCTTATCTTGAATAATCTTCTAATTTGATTGTTGAAGAAGAACTATCTCTAAATCTCTACTTTGATTTAGGTTGGAGAAGAAAGGCTAGGTTAATTTAGATTAGAGCAGCATGGAGGCGCCATGGATGAAAATAATGAGATTAGGGTTAGGTTTAAGGGTATTTTATAGATGATCTAGGTGAATTAGGACCCTTAGATTAGGATCCATATGAACCATCCAGACCAGAAAAACACATCATCAGATCCACCACAAAACACGTTAGGCCAGATTTGGGCCGATGGGGTCGACACCCCTGTCAACGCCCCCATGAGGGGGGTCGACACCCACGAGTGGGAAATTTCCCGCTTAGCCCGCTTTGTCTAAATTTTGATTTTTGAACAGTTTTTGTTATTTAATTATTATTTAAATAAATTCTGCTTTAAATTGAAATCTTCTAAGCTTCATAACTTCTTCATACAATATCCGATTTACGCAAACTCGGACTCTATTCCAAGCAGAATTCCGAGATGAATGAAATTGCGCAGCCTGTTTCCCTTAATTCTTCTTATAAAAATTTAGTATTCTTTAATTATCTCTCATGTCATGTTTTAAAATTATGGGGTGTTACATTCTCCCCTCCTTCAAGGATTTCGTCCCCGAAATCTTCAAGTTAAGAAGAATGTATCCTACCATCCTTCATCCATCTACTCATCCATCATCCACAAGCATCCATTGTCCTTAAAAGATTTCTAATGTTATATGAACATATGCAAAAGTGTGTGTATATGTCCTTTATCTAATGCAACAATCTAGCGGTCTACTGATTCAGTTAGCCTCCTTAATGCAAAACATGATAGTGACATGCGTCCATTATGTATACAAAAGAACCCTAATGATACATATCATTTCTATATGAGTGCACAACCATTCATTCAAATGCAGCATCCATATGATAACACATTCAATATACATCCTTTAACTTAAATATGAACACTCATTCATATGCAATATGAAAGTGATTAAGCCGATCTAGTGCCTAATGCGTGTGTAAATGCATCCACGAGCAACCACTAGCAAACACTTACATTCACTTGCATCCACCAAACATAACATGCCTTAAACACATGTTTACAACCATAGGATTTTCTACCTAAAGGTCGAAGATATAATATAGAGGATACACTAAACGATAGAACAAGTACAAATGAAGTAGTAGAAAAAGGAGAAGTTAAGACCATACCCTCAAAAAGGAAAGGGTAAGACACGCGTATCTTGTCTTTAGTCTCCCAAGTCGCGTTTCCTTGATCATCTCCCTACTGGACTTTAACCAACTTGACCTCTCGGTTGCGTAATTTCTTGACCTCCGATCCAAGGATGCATGTAGGAACTCGTCTAACTGTGGAATCTCGCTCTACTTTCGCTTCTCTAAGCATGTTCGGCTCTACTATTTCCGCGGTATCGTGTAAGCACTTCCTCAAACGCGACACATGAAATACATCATGAACACAACTAAGCTTCTCAGGCAACTTCACTCTATAGGTCATCTGTCCAATTCTTTCTGTACAGGGGAATGGCCCTACGAACCTTGGTGCCAATTTTCTACATATCCAAAATGAACTACATTCCTCAATGGTGACACTTTAATAAAAACCATGTCTCCAACATCGAACTCAAGATCGGTTCGTCTGTTATCAGCGTATGACTTTTGTCGGTCTTGTGCCGTCTTCATGCGTCTTTGAATCAAGCCTATCGTCTCTGAAGTTTCCCTAACCATTTCGGGTCCAAGCAAAATCTTATCCGTAGACTCCCACCAACAAGTTGGTGATCGGCAAGGTCATCCATATAGAGCTTCAAAAGGTGCCATGCCAATACTAGTCTAATAGCTGCTGTTGTAGGCGAACTCTACTAATGGAAGGTGTTCCTCCCATGTTCCTCCAAAGTCCAAGATGCACGATCTCAGAAGATCTTCTAGAATCTGATTCACTCTTTCTGTTTGGCCATCCGTTTGAGGGTGATAAGCGGTGCTCAAACACAATTGCATTCCTACCGCCTCTTGCAAGCTCTTTCAAAACTCACTAGTGAAAATGGGATCTCGATCGCTTACGATACTAGAAGGTATGCCGTGTAGACGAACTATCTCTCAGAGATAAGCAGATGCTAACCACGCCACTGTTCTTTTACTCTTAATGGGAATGAAATGGGCGCTCTTGGTAAGTCTATCTACTACTACCCAAATCCCCGTATTACCCTTCCTTGACCTCGGTAATCCATCAACGAAATCCATGGAAACACTTTCCCATTTCCATTGTGGAACCTCTCAAGGGTGAAGAAAACCACCAGGCTTCTTTTGCTCAGCCTTGACTTGCTGGAACACTAAGCATTTAGAAACAAACTAAGCCACATCCTTCTTCATTCCGACCTAAAAGAAAACTCGCTTCATGTCCCTATACATCTTGTCACCACCGGGATGTATGGTCATCTTAGAACGATGTGCTTCTTCAAGAATTGTCCTTCTCAAATTCTCATCTCGTGGTACACAAAGTATCCCATCTCTACGCAACCAACCTTTGTCATCTATAGTATACCTACTAAGATGGCTCGAAGACTCCCCTCTTATGAGCTTGTCTACTATCTCTATCAACTGTAGGTCATCTCGCTGTGTCGCACCTATCTGTCCCAAAAGCATAGGTCGTACCTCTAACGATGCCAACAAACCGGGTACATAATCGATAGAGGGTCTAAAGTCAAAGGTAGAGATATACTCTAAACTCTACCACTCCACAAACAAAGGAATCAAAGTCAACCTCTTTCTACTCAAGGCGTTAGCTACAGGTTACCCTTGCCAGGGGTATATGCAATCTCAAAATCGTAGGATGCTAAAAACTCCGTCCACCTCTGTTGCCTTAAGTTTAGATCTTTTTGAGAGAACAAGTATTTTAGTGACTTATGGTCTGTATACAACTCAAACGTCTCTCCAAGCAAATAGTGGTGCCAAGACTTAAGCGCAAAAACTATGGCAGCAAACTCTAAGTCGAGGGTAGGGTAATTCTTCTCATGGACCTTTAAATGCCTTCCACCATAGCATATCACCCTTCCCTCTTGCATCAAAATTGCGCCAAGTCCTGTCCCGCAAGCATCGATATACACTGTGAATGGTTTACTCCCATCTGGAAAAATTAAAACTGGAGCTGTCATTAATTCCCTCTTCAAACGTTGGAAAGCATCGTCACAGTCAACATCCCAAGAAAAGGTCGAATTCTTTTTCGTCAACCGTGTAAGTGTGGCTGATATCTTTGCAAAGTCCTTGATGAACTTTCTGTAATAGCCCGCCAAACCAAGAAAACTTCTTACTTCCATTGCGTTCCTAGGAACCTTCCAATCTTGGTTTGCTACCACCTTTGCGGGATCCACTGCTATCCCTTCCTTGGAGACCACGTTCCCTAAGAACCTCACTTCCTTTCTCCAAAATTGACATTTGGAGAACTTAGCTTTGAATTGATGTGCTCGAAGGGTCTCTAAGACTTCCCTAAGATGTAGGGCATGTTCTTCCTCACTTCTAGAGAAAATCAAGATATCATCCACTAAGACCACTACGAACGTGTTTAGAAACCCCCTAAACACCCTACTCATCAAGTATACGAAATAGGCAGGTGCATTCGTCAAACCAAAAGGCATGACGAGCCATTCGAACAAACCATCGGGAGTCCTAAAAACAGTCTTATCTATACTATCCTCAGCTACCCTCAACTGATGAAATCTTGTAGCTAAGTCCAACTGCGAGAAAACCGAAGCACCAACCAACTGATCGAACAAATCATCTATCCTCGGCAATGGGTGTCTGATCTTCTTCATGAGCTTATTCAGCTCCTTATAGTCCACTCACAATCTAAGCGAACCAATAGTCTTTGTAGCAAAAACAACAGGAGCACCCCACTCCGAGATACTTCTTCTTATGAACCCTTTCCCAAGCGACTCTTTCACTTGTTTACTAAGCTCTCTCTTTTCTCTTGGAGCCATGTGGCGCACAGGCAATGCAATTGGCTTTCCATTGTCCACCAAGTATATATGGAAACTTGTCTCGCGTTTTGGAGGTAAGCCCCTAACCTCCTCAAAGACATCTGCATACTCATGGACTACTCAAACAGATTGCAAATCATCGATAAATGTGTCAAGAAATTCTAGGTAGCTAAGCATAACAGAACCCTTAGGGTCACATGAGATATCGAGAGTATTACCCAAACTAGTCAACAGTCTAACTACCCTCTTTTCATAGTCAAGAATGGAACCATACCTGGCTAGCCAATCCATTCCTAGAATCAATCTATAGCTCGTGAAGCCAAGCATAAAAGTGTCGCATTCGAACTCAACACCATACACATATATTCTCAAATCCAACATAACATAGAAATATGAGTCGTACCCCCAATAGGATTTGAGACAGCAATGGGATCCATTACTATACTAGTATCTATGTGCAGAGACTCAACAACAGAAGCAAATATAAACGAATGTGAAGTTCCAGAATCAAACAAAGTACGTACAGGATGATCGAAAAGGAAAATCAAACTTTCAAAAGAAATGTTTCTACCTCTCTCTCGTCTAGGTGCCATGAGAGCATGAACCTGCCTTCCAGAAGTAGATCCTGTCCTTGCCTCCTTGGGTAGTCTTTAATCATATGTCCTGCCTCACCACATTGGAAGCAACCTGTCTTCTTCTTCTTCCTACAGTCCTTCTTCAAATGGCCACTTGTTCCACAATTGTGACACTTCCTTTTCTTTGAACCCTTGTTATCCTTGCCGCCCTTCTTTTGTTGTTATTGTGCCTTCTTTGGATCCCCTTTCTTATCCTGTGCCTTATCTACATTAGCTCCTTTCTCCTCTTCATGTATCAACGCCATATCAACAAGATTCTCGAAAGTAACCCCCATAGGAATGTAGGACATAACCAACCCGTGTAATGGTTCATTCAGACCCTTGGCAAATCTCAAGGCCTTCTTATGTGGTGTATTAACTAATTCCATGCCAAATCTTGCTAACTGGTTAAACTTGTTAACGTACTCCTTCACAGACAAACTCCCTTGTTTCAAAGTCAAGAACCTCTCCATGTATAAATTCTCCTTTGCTTGTGAAAGAAATTTCAACTCGAACCTTCATCTAAAATCCACCCACGTCTCCACTAGATGTCCTCCATTAGTTACTTCCCATCAAAAGGAAGCTTCATCCTTCATCAACCAAGCAGCTAGCTGAACCTTCCTTCCATCGTCTATCTCAAAGATACCAAACAAATCCTCCACTTCCTTGAGACAATTCTGAGCCTTAACAAACGTCTCAGTTCCATAAAATGGTTTTCCACCCATCGCACGGAAGTCTTTGCATATCTTAGAAAAAGCGTCTACATGAGGAGGAGGAGGAGGAGCGGCTGCAGCTGGGGGAGGAGGAACGTCTGTTGGGCCTGCGCAGTAGCCCTAGCTTCCAGATACCTTCTAAACCAGCCTAGTATCTGTACGCCCTCGGGTATAACGGGTTCCCCAGACATGCTGAAAGGAAAAAGGAAGAGATTCAAAACAGAGAATCGAAAGATAGATATATGGCTTTTGGGGATTATGTTTTCCACAATAAACTTTTCTCTTGAAAATATCCTCTTTAAAACATGTTTTTGAAAATACTTCTTTCTAAAAATGCTTTTGAAAACAGTTTTCAAAATCTTTTATCTGTTCTAGTAACCTTCAGCTCTGATACCACGTGTAACACCCCATGTCCATTAATGTCACTTACCAAGGGAATGCATTAACTTTCACGGAGTATTATAAGAGTCTAGAACAGAATATCACAAGACAGATATATAAAATGGTACATAAGAAAATCCAAAATTTATTTATTGCAGCAGAAAAGCAAAACATGTTTGGTTACAACATCAAAACCACATACTAAAGCCAAGTACACAAATATCCATCTTGTACAAAATTATTATCAGAGTACATAAAAGTAAAACCATAATCCCACTCCAAATAGCCATAATGGAAAAGAGATAAAGCTGAGCATTACTTTCAACACTTCCAAGCACTTCAAGAAGAAAGGAATCTAAGTCAAGCTTCACTAACCCACCCTGAGGACCTTAGGGGGGGAAGAAAGAAAAGAGGCAAAACAAAAAGGGGTCAGACATAAGTCTGGCGAGTCTAGTGACTTTAACAATACAAAAAGTAAAGTAACAGGATAAGAACATAAACTGGATACAAGAGATAACTGCAACATAAGCAGACATGACAAGGTAAACATGGTAAGTAAGATATAACATTGGATGCGCTCCTAACCACTATAAGATATGCTCTGCATCGTACCACATACTAGTTACATACTAAAAGATGGTCCCTTTTAAAACAAATATAATGATGGTAGCTTCGTGTACCTCTAGTTACTATCATATGTGCCAACTTGCTCCTAACCCCACTAGTTGTACCCACTACCCTTCCCATTTGATTATGAACCTCTAGCAGCTATCATAAGTATGCACCAACCACCACTAGATGTACCCTCTTATTCGATCGGCTCCCTAACTCGTAGATACCTGTGCTGGTCCCACAATAGGGTGTATCACACCTAATGTGGCAACCCTGACTGAAATGCACAGCTTATATCTACACGATGCAACATCGTCTTACCTACCAGCCCAGACCCACACACGCACATGACTCCGTTGGACTTGCACTGCCATCGCTAACTCTTTATTGAGCTCTTACAATCAACCCCTGTAAGCGTGTCCCTGTCCCCGACCTTTTTCGAGCTCATATTGATACTAAAATGGGTTACTGGTTGAAAAGGGTCCACCCACTTGTCACAAGCTTCCCTCTTAAGCTTGGTACCCACTAGGAATTATCACTTAACCCCTCTTTATCCCCATGTCTAATCGCATGTCACATCTTGGTTAAGTGTTTTTATTATGTTTCACATGCTACCCATGTTACCTACTTAACCCATTATTATCCCCATGTCTTATCTTGGTTAAGTGTTCATTAATTCATTATAACCGTAATCTTGCAAGACATCCCACATTATATTACCGTTTTGCGGTTGCTGGATTTGCCGAGCGTTTCCGGGCAGGCTTATACCGCAATCCAAATCTAACCTCGTGCATTTGCATTATTACGCATCTAATTTCTTCCTTTGACCTCTCACATTAGATTACCAAATTGCGGTTGCTGGATACGCCGGGCAGTTCCGGGCAGGCTTATACCGCAATCTGAATCTAACCTCGTGTCTTAGGCGTTCATTATCACCTTCTTTATTCAAGTCCCAATTTACCCATAATTTTCAATCTAAATTATGTTTATACTCTCATGTGCCAAATTATGCCCAAACCCATCTTCATAGTTATTAACAATTTATGCCAAATATCATGTATACAAGTCATACTCAATTATGCCCAAACCAATTTTCCATATTCATCAACAATTTATGCCAAATTTCATTTCATTGCATATTTCTCAAACTTTTCCAAATCTTTCCAACATTATTCGTACGTAAATCTCAAAGCAATATGTTAGGCTCGAAGTTAGCCTATTCTCATAAAGAAAAAAAGGAAAAGAAGGAGGGAAGAAAATCAAAACATCAAAATTGGCACAAACATATGAACATGCATATGAAGTATAAACAGGCATATAACGATAAAATGGATCAAAAAGGCATATGACAGTTTTATGGGTATGAATCTGAAAGATGATGATTTACAAACTTGATAAGATTCATCTCAGTCACAGGGATATACATTAGATCCAATTTACAATCCTATCACAATTACTTTTTAATTTAATTATATGTGAAAGTGACATAAACTCATAGCGATAGGATTCTTAGAAAAGAATTAGGCGTTGTTGTAGTAAATCTGATCTTGAATAATCTTCTAATTTGATTGTTGAAGAAGAACTATCTCTAAATCTATACTTTGATTTTTGGTTGGAGAAGAAAGGCTAGGTTAATTTAGATTGGAGCAGCATGGAGGCACCATGGATGAAAATAATGAGATTAGGGTTAGGATTAGGGGTATTTAATAGATGCTCTAGGTGAATTAGGACCCTTAGATTAGGATCCATATGAACCATCCAGACCAGAAAAACACATCATCAGATCCACCACAAAACACATCAGGTCAGATCTGGGCCGATGGGGTCGACATCCCTATAGAGGGGTCGACACCCTATGAGGGGGGTCGACACCCATGTCGACACCCCCGGGGGGTCCACACCCACGAGTGGGAAATTTCCCGCTCAACCCGCTTTGTCTAAATTTTGATTTTTGAATAGTTTTGTTATTTAATTATTATTTAAATAAATTTTGCTTTAAACTGAAATTTTCTAAGCTTCATAACTTCTTCATACAATATCCGATTTACGCACACTCGGACTCTATTCCAAGCAGAATTCTGAGACGGACGGAATGGCGCAACCCGCTTCCCTTAATTCTTCTTATAAAAATTAGGTATTCTTTAATTATGCTCTTGTCATGTTTTAAAATTACGGGGTGTTACAGGTGTCTTAATGTAGCCTTTAAATTAAGAAGTGTAAAAGATTTTGAAGATAATAAATATTCGTATCGGCTTTGGTGCAGGACTGGATAAGGTAACTCGAACCAGTATAAAATCTACTGTATTATTTCCTTTATTTTACCGCTTTTAATTATATCCTGTTTTTTGTGATATTTGTGATTCTTTGCAAATATAAAACATAATTAAAGTAATTCAAAAAGATTCATATAAATTCCACAAGCACTACTCACCCTCCATTTTGTGTCAGGGTTTCCTTAAGACCGCTTTCGTTGCACCTATAATAGTAAGACAAGAACTCAATCTATCTCACTTGCCTCTGATTCAGAACGCACTGAGAGAAAATGAATTTTAAGGATTATGATCAAGTAGAGCTCGGATTTCACAGATAAGAGGCCGCCACAATTTTAAAGCAAAAACCATAGCCAACAATTTGAGTCATGCGTTGCATAATTGATTTCATAAGGCTTTAATTATCTACTTCCATATGTAATGAGTTTGCTATGCTGCATCAAAACTACACTAAGACACTTTCTACAAGTATCAATATAAACCGTCAATCCTTTACTGCCGTTTGGAATAGTGAGACCATGCGCGGAGGTCAACTTTTACTTTAATTCATTTAGAGCTTCTTGACACTTGTCATTCCAATGGAACTTAACACTCTTCCAACTTAAAAGCTGAAAGGGAAGAAGCAATGCGAGAGAAAAGCTTAGTAAATCTCCGATAATAACCGGTGAGGCCTAAGAAACTCCAAACATTAATGGTGCTTAGGAATTTACCAAAGGTAATAATTAGAAATGAAATAGGAATCAATGATAGATTAAGGAAACTAGATGAGAACTTACAAGATCTTAACTGAATCCATACAAACACCATTCGTAGAAACCACATGGAAAGGAAATCGAGCTTCCTCCTACCAGAAACGACAATTCGAACTTCGGCTTTCAAGTGATGGTTCTCAATTCCCAAGTATAAAATTCAACTATAATTCGTGCTTTTCCTCAATCTCATAGAAAGCAAAGATATCACTAAATAAAACAAGCAAAATTAATTAAGAACATCTTGAGATACTTTGTTCTTTAGGTCTACAAAGTAAACGAAGCATTTGTTAAACCAAAAGGCATAACAGATATTCTTGAACCCATCTTCTGTATGAAAAGAAGTCTTATGAATGATGTCTTTAGAAATCCTAAGCTTATGGGAACCTAAAGCAAGGTCGAGCTAAGAAAACAATTATGCTCCGTAAAGCTGATCAAGCATATTATTTATATGAGGCATAGGATATCAATTATTATGGGTAAGCTTATTTAACTCCTTATTGTAACACCCTGTAAAAATATACCTAAAGCAAATTAATAATAATAAATAATGAAAATTAACAATGAAGTAATAATATATTATTGGGGTAAAAAATGGAATTTTGCAGCCTCAGGAATTTGGCCATGAAAATACCGTAGTTGTATTCATGATGAAATTCTGATCAACTTTCATATATAATATGTCAGAACCCAAGCCCATATGGAAGAATTACACTTAAAAGAAATTGTACATTAAATATATATGTAACAGTGTTTGAGATTCAAATTATAAAATGAATATATGGAATAATATATTACCAATAAATAAGTGATTGGAATATTCCATCCATTTAGAATTTGTGTGTATATATAAGTATACAAAAGAGGACAAGAATAACGTTAGAAAGGAAATAAATAAATGGAATTAATAAACATTATATAATAAAATCTTTCCAGCCCTCAATACGTTCACTGGGAAAATCTGCGACCAGGAGGTCAACCGCCCCCCTTGAAGGGGCGTCAACCGCATGGCGTGGGCAATGCCCAGTGAGTCCTGGTTCAAGTTAGGTTTTGGTGTTAGTTTATAAATATAAACAACCAGGATTTAATTTAGATAATCCTATGGTTAAATACTTCTTTGTATATGTGTGTGCTTGTGCGTTCCGTAGACATATCTTACATATATAACCTGCCAAATCTAGGGTATGGTCTTTATGGATATATTATTTTCAATCACACAGGAATTTATGTTCTGACCCCTCCCCCTAACATATCTAATAGGTCAGTAAGTGGGGTAGCGATTCAATGGACGAAGCAATGATGGAGCATCAAGAAGGCGATAGAGATATTATGCTATTATTAGTTATCATTGTTGTTTTCTTATGGAAACTCTGGATTATGGATAATAAAGATGAATCGTTTTGAATAATGGTATTTGATAGTTGTTATCGGAATCTGTGGTTTTTAATAATATGTTGCATCTTATTTTGGTATTATACTTTTTTGTTTTGTTGTCTGAGATTTCATACCGCTATGTTTATTTTTTATTCTGTGCAAATGTAATCCTTAGAGGAACCAACGATCCATTTAAAGTGGATCTAAGTTTCGATGGGCGTTTTCTAGGTCGAAATTTAGGCCCACTCCGGGCGAGTTGTTAAATTTGGTATCAGAGCCTAGGCTACCCGATTATAGCGAAATTGTACGTATGAGAGATGTATTTATATTTTGAAAAGGCTTTCAAACTATATATATATCCCATTAAGCGTATGCAACTGTACTAGGCAACTTTATCGCTTTCTTCCCTTTTCAGTTTAAATACTATCCCAGGGGTATCCACTGAAGGATTCTTCCTTTTCTTTTTCAGATAGCAGAATAGGTGATAATCCTTCCAAACAGGGAAACTAGGCAAGACCTCGGTATTTGCTAGAACGGTTCCAATACTATCTCCGTACTGTGGAGCAAGTCCTTATTGCTAATCCTGCCCTGTGCCTACGGCCCCTGCCGATGTGGTAGCCATTGATTTTTCTCGATTATGTAAAAGCTTTGCTAACCTTGGTGGAAAACCATTCTTAGGAACGGAAGGTTTTGTTAGTGTTCAAGCATGGATAATGGATTGTTAAAGGATTTTGAGAACATTGGATGGTCAGATGAAGTTAAAAGGAGGATTGCAGCCTGACACTTAAAAGGGCAAGCCCTTAAATGGTAGAACCTAGTATCTGAAGAAAACGAGGGCCGAATATTTACATAGGCTGAATTCAAGACTCGCTTTAAAGAAAAGTTTCTACCAAAAGCTGAGATAACGATCCAATTAGAGAAGTTTATCTATCTCAAGCAAGGTAGTTTGAGTCTACAAGAGTATATGGCTAAATTTACCTTGTTAAGTAAGTTTGGTAGGGTTTGGTGGATACCCCAATGAGTAAAGCCTTAAGGTTCGTTAAGGGGTTGAACCCTCTATTGGAGGACACTTTTTTTAGCGCAAGTAACATCGGAGCAACCTTTGAAACATTAGTGGAGACGGCCATTTTGTGCAAACAGAAGGATCTAAGGAGAATAAGAACGGTGAGAAGGGAGAAGGAAGTTTTAGGAGCCTTCATGGGTATTCGATCATTTACAAAGTTATAGGTTTTCTTGAAATAAAGTAGCTAATATCATTTTGCTTGGGAGAATTACTTGGATATATGAATTGTTGCATCCATTTAGTGTTTCTATGCAGTAAGCGCAATATCTCATAGCTGCTCCAATCGTCCGGTACTTTGTCCATGGATGCCGAAAGTCGAATCCTCTATGAGGAGGCTCCCATTTTGCCAGGCATTGTTGTCAAAAGTCTTAAAATCCTACGATTTGAATCCCGTTTTAAATTGAATCCCTCACTTTATGATTCGATTTATATTCCGATTCAAAACAAGCTAGTACTAAACATTAGAAGTATCATTCAGTTCAAATTAATACATTCAATATACTTATTTGAGTCTACAATTCCAATTTTAATCATTTAAAAATAAATTAAAATTGGAACAAGAGAGAAAATGATGTTTTAGGTTTAGATGTAGAAGTTCAAACATTAAAATTAACTTCAAAGTGTGTGCAAATTTTGAAATGTATGTTTTTTGAATCCAAGATTTACGATTTAAATCCCGTTTTGATTCATAGTTTGAATTTTACGATTTACGATTGGAATCTCATTTTGAAAACCTTGTTGCTAGGTTAATCTACACATAACAAATAATTTACAATTTCAATCATGTTTGTTTGACCATTTCAAAGTTAGATTTGCAATTTCAAATTGTTCTAAATGTACCAATGAGTCTTCAGATGCCTTTCCATCAAGAATGCATACAGCCTTGCAGTTTATGATATGATGCACAATTTCTTTCATCATTGTTGTCCCTATTGAAGTAGTTTTGAACACAACCTATCATGTTGAATTTTTTTCATAGAGTAGGAACATAAGTTACATAACCATACTAAGTGTTATTAATATGAAGTTAGCGTACCCTCTAGTGAATCAACGAGTTTATTCATGTTTCTCGTAATGAGAAGATGAAGATAATTGCCACCCATACTGGACATACTAGTACTGCCACCAAAAGGCAGATCGATATTCCAATAGTTATTGTAGACAGTCTCTGTTTGGCCAAAACAACTAAATTTTCAAGCCGATAACCTAAAACTGTGAACAAACTGAATGTAAGATGAAGATGGTGATGCCATTAACAAAACTTATTTTGATGGTTGGGATGAATCTAGTAAATGTTGCAGCTGAAGCTAAGGTAGATGAATAGCCATGTAAGTACACATGATTGTATGAAATTACCTATAAAATAATCGAGTAAGAAACCGTTTTATGCAATTTACATAAAATGAAGAGTGAAGTGCTGCACACAATAGGCTCCTAGGTCTCACCGAACTTGCTGGCAACCCAGTGCACAACAATGGCTAAGGCACCTGTTTAAATGTTGTTATGCATCTTTTAACTTCTTTATATAAACTTCCACCGGCATCAATTGGGCCACATCTTATTAAACATTCTCCCATGATTCTATATAGCCTATTGGTGCATGTTTAGTTGGTTGGAGATGTGTGTTTCTTTTTCAAGTGAGATGACAGTTTGTCATACATATAGAATTATAGCATATATACCACTTAAATTGAAAAAAAAATCTTAAACCATGTGGATTTTTATCAAAATATGAAAGTGACCAATATGGTGATGACCTAACATTTCTCTAATATCTTGTTAGGCACATTGTAAAGATTCTATAACACATACTTGAGGCCATTTAAAGAGTTTTACGTTGCCATCATGATTGTTGCACTTTTTGTTGACCGTCTCAGTGATAAGGCACTTGTTGACACTTGCTAAGTAAGCTCAAATAAGCTGAATTCAAAATATAAAACATCCATTATAGTATTACTGAGAATAAGCAGAACTCGAGTAATATGAAGAAACTATGAAGTCTATTAACCAAACTGGGAATATATTTCCATTATAAATGATGATGCAATTAAAAGTACGATATTATTAATTTGGAATCCAATGATTTGGAAGACTGACTTACAATCATATAACGATCAATTTATCCCATTTTAATTTTAGGATAGCCGGGGCAGCCATTATTTTTCATTGTAGTATATAGATATTTACTTAACGTGATGGAAGATGAATTATACAAAGAAATTGGTAGCTCAATGTAGCATATGTTTTCAGAAGTATGTTCACATATTAGATGACAGTATTATGTGCCAAAATTGAATACTTTACAATAGAGCGAGGAGCGTTTGACTCTGTTATTCATAAAGAGAACTGCAGTAGTTACCTTAATAGAAATTGAAAATTAATCAACAAATTGGAAATTAAAGATAAACGGGTGTTCGATTTTCAATTTTAATTTAAATAAAGATCAGGGTTATTTCATATAGAACACAATAGCAATAAGGCTATAGCTTCAAACTAAAAACTAATAAGTAAAAATAATAATAGTAGATAAGTTACTACTCGTTTATTTTTTCTTTAAATGAATACTTCAATCAATTCTATTATAAGGCATCTTAAACATGCATGTAACATGGTCCTATATTTCCATGTTCTAGCCTGCGATATGTATTTACAAATATGGACGACCAAATACAAAATACTAATGAAGTAGAACAATCCAACCAGTTATAACACAACAGACCAAAGAAATTAAAATGCCATAGACGGATTTCACTTACTGGGATAGCCGATGTAGCTAATAACGAGTAGCATCTAATTTTTCGAAACAAATTCTCTGTTGAATGGTATTTAAGCGATATGCCCAAATAAAGCCATTATTGATTATATAACCAACAATAAAAATGACCAATGCCAAAACAAATTCAAAAAAGGGGAAACTAAATGAACAGATTCACATCATCTATCTGTATGTCTAACTTCAATAACTACAAATCCATTATATTATATGAAAGCACAATCTTCCCTTAAGACCTTTCAGATCCAGATTCCCAAAAAAATTCACAGGTCAACATGTGTATAGCATTCAATCCTCGCCATTTAGTACAATAACTGTTGTTGTCTATTCCGTGACCACTTATACCCTTTTAATTGAACTCTCCCATACCTGCTACCAAAATACCATCCGTCGCCCTACCTCTACTTTCTTCCAGCTAGATATGGCACCTACTTCATTTATAAAGAGCACTTCATTCCTCACTCATGAACCCTCTTCCACCGCCGCCATATTCGGAATTCAAGTAGTGGAGCTCTACGGAGTCAAGCCCATTATCGAAAATGAAGCAGTGGAGTTCTCCGGAGTCGACCTGAATTCCTCACTCCTCAGCCCACATGCGATTCAGAAAAGAGCACGATGTCAAATTCAGGTATTTATGTCAATCGAAACCCTACTTTTTTAATTCCGTAGAACCTCTAATCTGAAGATGGTTGCTCCACCGTTTTATTAGTCGTACAACATCGTTATCGGGGACAGCTACGCTTCAGCCCTAACTTATGTATCTGCGGTTGTCAACAACCATATACTTATTCTTCACTTCGAACTGACCGTCTGTATTGTTCAACCTTAGTTCTTACAGCTGCGTTACCATATATTAGCACATGTTATAAGAAAATCTTAACAGAACATTATGTTTAAACTGGTGATAGTTGTTACCACCTATAGCCACCTCAAGTTCAAGTAAAACGATTGATTGTGTAATGACTGGTTGTTACGAAAGAAAGAGAAATCGAGCGTATTGATCAAATATGTTTCCGTTATAAAGAGGACAATCTATTCTGTTCATAAAGTATATATTGCACACGTTTATGTTAAAGTTTTGATAATTCTAACTTTGAGTATAACTGAAATTTCAAACATTTGAATTTCACCTGTTGTCCTTTTACAAGATGAAATCAAAATTATTTCTACATTTCGAATTAAAGTATACGTTTCCTTTGGCAAATTTAAGATTATCAACCATAAATCTTTCATTCTGTTTGTTTTTATTAATCTTTCATTCTATTTGTTTTTATATCTCCATGATGAAATATTTTTGTTTCAATGTTCATGTGAAAGTACAAACCAAGAAATCCCAACTATCCAATTATAAGTCGGCATATTTACACTTTCCCCTGTTTTGAATTAGGATGGTAAGGTAATGTTTACTCAGTTTCTAGACATATCTACCTATTACATTGCTCTTATTAATGAAATAATGAATTTCTAGAAATTGTGAGATAGGAAAGATCTATTTTCTAAACTTTACCATTGAATTAGGATGATAAGATGCTCTTTATTCAATATTTACATGATAATATATTATTATTTATTAATGCAAATATTCATTTTTTTCATTCCTCTATATTGGTATGTTTGCGATAGACTGACTTCTGAGTTGATACAATCTAATTAGTTGTGATGAATACAAAATATCTTTACTATATAACTTAGAAACTTTGAACTATATTTCATTTGTCAAAGGTGTAAACTACATTGAATTCATTAACATAAATAGTCTAAAGAATTCAGAGCATAAAATTCTGTATGAGGGAAGCATTACATTTTTTTCAGATATGTTTATTAAAGTTTAGTTTCCCTTTTTTTATGTGATTGCCAATTACTAATTCCTATTTGAAAATTTAATCCAGAGCTATCTATTATTAAATACTACATTAATCTGACAAACTTGACTATCAGAGTAATCAACAATCAATTTATTTAAATTTGAATAATACTATCCTTCCATACTTGATATTAGTATGTTTAACTGATAGATCAATGTCTTTGTTAATTCTTTAAAGGATAGTTTTAAATAATTTCAAATTTTATTTTACTTAAAATACATAGATGTCTGGGCTATTTTTGGTAAAATTTAGTTCCAGATTTCCTTTTCTTTACAAATTCATAATTTTCATGTTGTTATTAATTTTGTCTACTTTCCATTGTCAAAAAGAGACAACGTAGGTTATTATATTGGAACACACTCATTTAACCTTAGATTATAAAAATATTGCTTAAAATTGGCTATTACTTAAACTGATCTTTGATTTAGACATGGTCTAAATACTCGGTTCATATTGCATTAGTTCAATCGTAGTTGAATTATCTATTACTTTAATTTCACTAATTTTATTGTTTGTTAAAAATTGTATATATCGGTTTAATTTCTCCTTTTCCTTCCTCTTATTTATTTGATAATTAATATATTTGATTAAATTCTCTTGGTAATCAAAGTTTTTTAAAAACCTCATCTAGATCCAAAAATAATCAATTATTGAATTGAATGAGGGTGTGATATTAGGTTCCTTAAGGATAAAAGAGTGTGTGTGTGTGTGTGTATAATATGAATTGTTCAATAATTATCTATGTGCACTTAAGGGGAAATAGATGGCATGACTTTTCAAGATAAAGATAGTGTATATTATAAAGGATAATAAAGACAGAGAACATTACAATGTGATGCTATAAATTTGTTGACCTGTTTGTATGCATATAATTTATAAAATTCAATGCACATGATTTGCTATAGTTATTCCTTTCCTATTGTTTGTAGTTCGTTGCTTTAAATTTTGGTCAAAATATTCATATTTGGTATAATCTGATTGTTATTGCGTATTTATATGGATAAGAAATAGATAATATTCATGGCATCGCTTTAAATTATTTAGTTGATTTCTGCAAAATGCATTTATACAAGTACTCTATATTGTATTATTAACACCAAGTACTCTGAAATCTCAATGAAATTTATTTTGGTGGATCCTTGTGTATTTCGAACTTGAAAGGTCCTTAGCTTCCCGTAAAAAGGGATTCTTCATTTCGTTCATCCTCTGGACTCTTTTTTTTTTTGCCTTATGTTATTTCATTTATTATTATAGTGCAAATATAATGTAAGATTTTTGATTGAAATAAAATCAGGAATTCTTTTCACTATCTACAAATTCACTCACTTTAAAAGATGTGGCATAGATGTGATAATGTTCTTACTAATAATACTATTAGGCCTCCATAGGCTCAGCACAGGTCCCATCTTTTCCAGCTGCAATTGCTTTGATGCATTGAGCATATTGAGTGAATTAAAAACGAAAAAGATAGACAAGAAAGACATTTGTGGGTTCTGGTTCGGCTTTTGACTTCACTTTTTCTGTTGGCTTGTAACGTGAAATACTTCTGTACTTGAGAAATGATATATTTGGGACTTATGATTAATGATAACTTGATCATCTAAATAATTACAGATGTTGGACCGAAGGTGGTAACATATTGAATGATGAAATTTCTAACGCGACGTACACCGGGGTAAGTTAATGGATGATTGAATTGCTAATATCCTATCTTACATTCTTGACATATCTTTATTCATGAAATACTTTCCGATTCTCTTTGTTTTTTTGGCATGGCCGACGGGGTTAAAGGACCCCGACCTTTTTATTGAAGCATATAGAGAAAATACAAAAAATCACTATAGCACAACACTATAATGACGAAAACAGAGAAACAATGCTTCAAGAACAGGAAGACAAAAAGAAAAAACACACAAAAAGAAGCAAAATCAACTGTCAAGCTCCAAAGTTCACGGCTATTCCAGGTTCAATAGCAAATCTAGCATGGACAAAGCTTTGTCTAATCTCATGCAGCAGCCATGCGGTTAACATGTTTCCATTCTTGGCTTTGTCTGGCGTGAATAGCCTAGCATTCCTCTCAATCCAAATGCACCAAACAAACCTTTTCATAACCATGTTGATCATTCTCTTCTTAGTGTCCTTGATTCCAGTGTCATGCAAAAGATTCTCCCATTCCTCAAGGCTGTCAAACGATGAAACATTTCTGCCTAGCCTTGCATTTACATTTCTCCATCTACCATCCACCTCACAACATTCAAAATAAAGATGGGAGATGGATTCATTATGAATTCCGCAATAAATACATCTACCATCTACGTTCAAACCCCTTTGCACTAACTTGTCTTTCGTCATTAAGGCATCATTCAGAAGTTTCCATAAAAAGAGATTTTCTCTAGCTTTGTTATCAGTCTTCCAAACCCTCTTGCACCATTTCCATTTGATCATATCCTCTTGCTTGGATAAGTTGTCATACGCGAGTTTAATTTTGAAGGCTCCAGTTGAGTTTTTCCAGCTAACGCATGGTATTTGTGGCAAAGTGTTCCAGTTTTGTCGGATATGTAACCAAAGAGCAGAGATTCTGGCATTCGAAGAGGAAGGAAGTCGAAGACCATTATATCCAATCAAGTTGTCAAGCCTTGCATTCCAGGGAATTCTAGATTGCGTGATTTCTGATTGAGTCAAGCTTTTGGAAAGTATTTCACCAAAGCGTAACCAGGGATCCTGCCAAAAGAGTATACCATTACTAACAATCAAGTTATATTTTAGCAATGGTAACAATACTTCCCTGAGTTTGAAGAGACTCCGCCATGTCCAGCTGCATTTTTGTGGTATCTCCATGTTCCACAAATTCTTGTTCTTTATGACGTGCTTGCTCGACCACTCAACCCAGAGACTCGCTCTTTTATTGATAAAATCATCTAAATGTTGTGCTTGCGCAGCCTTATTCCAAGCAATAAGATCAATGATACCGAGGCCTCCTTTTGTGATAGGTTTCTCCATTTTGGAGAAGGAGGTGGGCGCTAAGTACTTTGAAGTCGTGTTACCTTTCCATAAAAATCTCATCATCGCAGTACGGATAAGTTTGATTAGTTTTGTCGGTAGGACAAAGGTCCTAGACCAATACACTTGCATAGCAAATATAATTGATTTTAAAATTGTTAGCCTACCGGCTTGACTCAAAAATCTGTTAGCCCACGAGTCTAGTTTACCAATGATTTTATCGTAAAGAGGAAGGCAATGCTGCATGTTTATTCTAGCAGTAACCAGGGGAAGGCCTAAGTAAGACATAGTAGCATTGTTATATTGCAAACCAGTAGAAGAGATGATGTTGTTAATGCGTTCCAAGTTTAAACCAGCTGCAGCAAATTCCGACTTTTGTAAATTAATTTTCAAACCAGTAATTTTGTAGAAATCATCTAGACAGACTAGTATGTTGTTGATAGTGTTCTCATCTGGCTTACAAAAAATAACAAGATCGTCAGCAAAAAGAAGAGAAACAACCTGAGGGTCCTTGCATTTAGGGTGCAAGCTGAAAAGTCTCTGTCTAACTAGTTTATTTAGCATTTGAGTCAGCAACTCCATGACAACAATGAATAGGTACGCCGACATCGGGTCACCTTGTCGAATACCCTGTTTACCTTTAAAAAAACCTACACAAGTACCATTGAGCACTATAGAGTAATTGACAGAGGAAATACATGCATATATCCAAGAGATGAAAGGTATGGGAAAGTTCATGTAGCCAAGAATTCTAACAAGAGCATCCCATTGGATTGAATCAAATGCTTTGTGAATATCCAGCTTTAGAACAGTACGAGGTGACATATTAGAGCTCTTGTAACCGTATAAAAGTTCATGGGAAAGCAAAACATTGTCAAGTATATTCCTTTTTTCTAGAAACGCAGATTGATTGTTAGAAATGATGGTAGGAAGAACCTTTTTCAACCTATTAGCTATAATCTTAGCAATGCCTTTATAGACAACATTACAGCAAGAAATAGGATGGAAGTCATGTAGCTTGTCTGCGTTCTTAACCTTAGGAATTAATGCAATGTTTGTGTTATTATAGGACTCTAGCATTTTAGCCTTCAGGAAGAAAACTTTGACCGCTTTGATAACATCAGACCCTATGATTGACCATGTTGTATTGTAGAAGTGCGCATTGTACCCGTCAGGTCCTCCGCAAGCTCCTTTGTTGATAGATTTAAAAGCGGCGATTATTTCCTCATCTATGACTTCATTCATGAGATAAGTGTTGTTATGCATGCTTAGTCTCGGCAAGATCCAGGGGTCTATGTTGTCAATTTGAGGGTTAAACCTGTCAGAATTTCCAAGTAAATCAGTGAAGTAAGTTATAAATGCTAAGTCAATATCAGGAGGAGTAGTGCAAAGAACACCATGCTTGTCCTTTATTCTGAAGATGTTTTGCTGAGTTTGCTTTGTCTTTAGAGTGGCATGAAAAAAAGCGGTGTTTCTGTCCCCTTCTATCATCCACCTGAATCTAGATTTCTGCTTGATCATAGAGTTCTCCATTATTAAAGAATTCTGGTAGTCCAAGGTAGCTTCTGTTTCCATCGCAGCGATGCTTGGGTTATCAAATTCAGTTAGCATTCTTTCTTGAATAGCAGCCAATTTCTCCTTACAAAGATGCGACTGTTTATTTCCTTTGCCAAATTTATTGGATGACCAAGCTCTCAGCACATCTTTAGTTGTCTTAAGCTTCTTGTGAAGTCTGAACATGTGAGTACCTTGAGTAGGTATATTCCAGTTGTTTTCCACCACCGAAAGAAAATCAGCTTCCTCAGACCAATTATTAAAGTATTTAAATGACGTTTTACCTCTCACAAAAACGGTACCCATTGTGATAATTTGCGGGGAGTGATCGGATAGGAGTGGAACTGGTTTATGATTATGCAATTCAGGCCAAGTACGCAAAGCAGCCGAGTTGCATAAACCGTAATCGATTTTAGAGAGGTTTCTAATTCCTACCTTCTTTTTGTTATTCCAAGTGAAGTAAGACCCTGAAGTCTTAATTTTGGTTAGATTGGCATCACAGAGCAGTTGTTTCAACGGGGTTATGTCATTAATAGTTAGAGGGTTGACACCGCTTCTATCGCCAATATCTAGACAGCAGTTGAAATCCCCAGAAATGATCCAAGGGTGCGTTTCTTGCCTCCAATTAGGTATATTTTGAAAAAGATGCTCTCTAGCATTAGCGGAATTATCAGCATAAACGAATGAAATGTAAATTGAAGACGAGGTAGGAATGTACCAGTCATGACAGTGAATAACTTGTCTATTGGCATCAAGCAAAGAAAGCTGATGAATGTTTGGATCATATAGGATGAGAATTCTACCGTATGGAGCGTGATCTAAGTTATTTAGCATATTCCATGAGGGATTAATAAAGTGGGCAGCTCTTGCAGTAAGATCTGAGTTTAGTTTAGTTTCAAGTATGGTAGCATTGTTAAATTATAATCAGCAATTAAACACTTACATTGCTCGAGTTTCATATCCACATGTGCCCCTCTAACATTCCAAACACCAATATGTTGTGTCATTAATTAAACAAAGCAGAGAGTTTGTCCAGTGCCTTGCTCCTCGTACAAGGAGCTGAACTCTTTGGTAACCCACTGATTGAGGCAGATGTAGGGGATTCAGTTGCAATGCTGATGCTCAGCTTCTTTTTTGAAGAGTTCTTCCTGATGGTCTCATTGATTCTAGTCAAGTTGCTAGTGCTTGCTAGATAATCATTATGCTCCTTGGAATTGCTGATAATTGCTGGGGGAGGCTTGTACGAGGCAGGGGGTTGTATTTCCATGTAAGGGTTTACCTTATCACATGCAACTTTAGCGCAGACCGTGCCGCTGTTGTTAGTTTGTTCCTTGCTTTGAGCAGCTAAAGGAGTGGTGCCAGATTTGCTTTCACTCGGGATAACACCTTTGATGGTGCTTACATTTGTTCCACATGAGTTAACAGCTATTAAAGTGCTGTCGGTTTTACCTTCATTTGGGTTAATTACTGGAATGGTGCTTTCATTTGTTTTACATAAAATGACTTTCTCAAGTGCTAACGTCTCACTACAACTGTTATTACACTGTTGAGTATGTGGTTTTTGCATGCTATTTATGACACCATCTTCAAGACTTTCTCTTTCCTGTTCAAGGTTTCCTTGTAATTGATCTGCACTTTCCTCGTTGAGTACCTCCTCTTGTTCATTTGTTTCATTGTCATCGCTATCTCCTTCCTCACTTTCGTCGTTTCCTTCACTTCCCTCACTTCCTCCTTCACTTTCTTCACATCCCTCACTTTCTTCTTCACTTAACTCAACCAATTGAGTACCTTCTACCTCCAAATTGGTTTCCTCTTGAGTTTTCTCCCTCATTCGTTGTAAATTATCATTTTCGTCCAACATATTTAGGCAATCAAAATCATTCTTATCAATAAAATGCGAATTTATGATGAAGGGGGCAACAACAGAGTTTTGCAACCTAGCTAAGAGTGATGTATATGATGTAGCAGTGGCTTTATTTGCCACTTCTTTTCCTGTCTTACTATTGCTTTGTTGATTTTCCTTTACTATTTGCTCTTCATTATGACTCAAAGATGGTTCTTGTATTACTTGAGCTGTTTTGCTTTGCAGTATTTCTCCCTCCTCCAACTCTGTTTCTTGTTCAATGATTTTTTCCTTTTCCTTGTCGTTAGCTTCTCTATTTTCTTTAACTCTATATTGCTTCTCATAACTTCTTCTTCCTTTAGGTCCTACTTGCTGCCATTTTCCTGTGTGAGGTCTTTCTGTCGAATTATTCACATGTTTGTTTGGCCTGGAGGATTTGTCCTGAACTATTTCTTTGTCGCTTTTCCTTTGACCAGTTTTCTGTGCAACGAACAACAGTCAGTTTTGTGTCTAAAGGATTTGCAGTGTATGCAAATATCAGGCCTCCAAGTGTACTCCACTCTGATCATTTGCGATCCACCTTCTGGTGTTTCTGCTTCAAATTCATCCACTAGCTCTTCCTATGGTCTGACTTCAATCAGGCATTTTGCATATGTTAACCTCTCCAGTTTTTCAGTACTCTCATCAAGACAGATCAACTTCCCCAGTCGACATGCCAACCAGTTAATCCCCACGTGAGACCAAGCAAAAATAGGAATGTTGAAGAAGTGCACCCAAACAGGGACCGCTTTAATGTTGCCTTGTACGTTACTGATAGCAGGATCAAACTGTTTAATGATGAATAACTTGTTGCACATAATGATGGGATCCCCTTGAAGAATCTTCTCCTTATCTTCATAGCATGAGAATTTGAAAAGAAAGATTCTGCCATCCGATCTCACTTTCACCTGCCCTTTCAAACTCCATAAAGTTTTCAGTTTTTCAATTACCGGAGTATAGGCAAGTGGTTGGTCCAAGAAGAAACCAACAAGGGCATCACTCCATTGATCGAAGCCAGCTTGAATGACATTAGGCGTTAGCTTTAGTTTCTTGCCATCGTAGGAAGGAATCATCTCAACTGGAGTAAATTTACCAGCGTTTCTTGGCTTGTGTTTGAACATAAATGTCCATGACAATTTGTCAGACATCTTGCAAGCATTCTGGGCTGATGGTAGAGCAGGTGATACCATGGGATTGCCATTTGTGGAGGGGTCGGGGGGTTCAGGTGGTTTGAGGGGAACAAGCGGCTGCGCCACTGTCGAGGTTGACGGAGATGAGAGAGAAGAGGTTTGGATTTGACTGAAGATGGGAGAGATAGTCGCAACGGCTATTTGATTTGAGGTGTGAGCGGCTGCTGCGGCCATTAAATGCTTTTACTTTAAAGTTGATTCTTGTCTTTTTGAGTAACTTTCCATTCACATGTTCGTCACTGTTTCAAGACAATAAATCAGATTTTGAAAGTGATGAGTCTGTCATCGTTAAAGATGTTAGGCTTTTGCAACTGTTTTTAAAATTTAGTACCATGATCAAATTTTCTTTAAACACTTCTCCACTTTAACTATTGGAATTTAACATTACCTTACAGGTAGCTGCTGCGGCTCTTCCTTCATCTTCCATCAACTACGGTATGTATTTCTACCTCCATCTTTGTTTCTGTATAACGATGTACTGGAACTAGTTGTGTCCTTTCCGTGTTTATTTTTTATTCTTAAATTTTCTTCTTTGGCCGAAGTGCGTATAATGATATTTTTCCCTGGCATGAATGAAATTTTCGAAGGATTTTTTTTTCATTTACCAATATGAGCTAAATGCTACTAACTGGTTACAATTTTTGAAACATTGATAATGATTCACACTGAAATTGGTTATTACGGATGAGCTCGGTTTCAGGTAGTTGATAATTGTCCAGAATTAACCATTTGGAATGAAATGAATCTCAAGTAGACATATATAATTCAAGTAATTTCCATCTTTTTTCCCTTATGTAAATATTTAAAGAGAGAAATGATGAACTTAACTTTTTTTTTGTAGTAGTCAATATCCAATGCAAATGTTATTAACAGTTTGACTATATGGACATGATTTCATGTTTAGAGCTAAATGAGTGTTTGGTGGAATGAACAAGTTATACAGTATTTATAAGAGCTATATTTTTCTCACAATATCATTTGCTTTGGTTGCTTTGGATGGAATTAAAAATTAAAGCGGGGATCCCAATGTCATAACGAGTCATGGCTTTCTAAGTGTACTGTCATTATATACTTCATTCGAAGTTATGATAGATGAAATATTGATATGCAACTAATATTTGTCATATGAATGAGGAGTATATTTGGCCGTATTACCCATTAATTCGGGCTTTTATCCTCAACAATTGATAATTTTTTGTCACTCCATGCTATAAAACTGAAAAGAGAATGGATCTTATGTTAAAGATTACGGTGAAAAAAATGTTTGTAGATGCAGGTTTTAACATAACTTTTAACTCTTTGCCAAGAAAATTTATCCTTTTACCATTTTTAACATCAATTATGTCAAATGCAACTTGTAAGTTTCATGAATAAGCCATAAAGAAATTGAGCTGCAAAGTGGGTCAAGTACCTTAAAATAGTACAAAAAAGAACAAGGTAGTATTATTCTTTTCACATATAGTTATATGTCCTGTTTATTGATGGAAACAAACAATGGTATGTGTGTAGTTTCCACTATGGAACATTTATCTATTACAGGACAAATTAGACTAAATTATCATTATTTGGATTATCAGCACTACTATTAGAAAATGTATGCAAGCAGTCACATGATAGTATCGCACTACAGTCACGAGACTGCACAATTGGTGAATGCTATATCGGTGAATGCATAAAATGTAGGGTATTGTTTCAATATCTCTAGCATGATGAGAGAAAATACCTATACTACCTTTCCATTGTCATTGTTTGTGTTACTGCAGTACAATTGTGCCAACGTAACGAAAAAAATGCACCGTCTCTTAGAATCTCTTATAAAGGGAAACCATGCATACGAGATGTGTTAGACCTTTACAAAACTCCTATAATCATTTTTGATACACATTTTACTATATATGATTTGTTAATATGAATTTGCAAGAAGAATTCAACGGAGGGAAACAAATGCCCAATGAATATGGAGGAACATGAGATGTAGTCGTACCACTTAAAGGACCAGTCGGTATCAACATTTTACCTAAAAGTTGAAATTGATATAACTAGGCGCAGATGGGAAAAGTTGTCCCTTATGAATGAAAGTTTGGGTTTCTCTTGTAAGGGGTGATCAATCCCTTTCAGCGGAAAAACCTCAACAGAATCTTGCAATGATGTGTTAGAACAAACAGGTTGAAATGAATATCAATCTAAGATCACAGAAAAAAATAAAGGTAACAGAGAACACACAAATTTATAGTGGTTCCACTATCGCGAGATAGTGTACGTCCACTTCAATGGGGAAGAGATTTTGTTAATATTCAAGAAATTACAGAGTTTTTTTAGAGTAGAGAAAAAGAAATGAAGAATATAAATGTTTTCACATATCATCACATAACATCCTCTTTGCCTTTCTTTATATAGAGGAAAATGTTTCTTGTGTTGTGATTTGCGACATGAAATCACATATGTTGATAGAGACGAGGCGTGGATGTGCTTGACGATAGTGGAGATGGAGCAGCGGCAGAAAGAAGGCAAGGAGGAGCAGTTTTGTGCTATGTTTCAGCACAGAGGTATGAGGGATCTTGGTCAGACGTATGTGCCTATAGGGTTTTGAAACCCGAGAGTGTGGATAGACGTATGATCAATCTGGGTCAGACGTCTGACTTGTCAGGGTTTGGAACCCGAGAGCATGGACAAACGTCTGAAATATATTGGTCAGACATTTGAGCGGGTTTTCTGCGATTTTGACTTGGTCTTTCTGTGACTTATTCTGCAAGTAATGAAGGGGCAAATTGGGTATTTGCCTAGGCCTTCTATTCTCCTATAAAAGCAACACCTAGGGTTGGATTAAAGTGTATGGGATTGAGACCGAATTAATTAATCCAAGGGTTTGCCGTCATTCTTCATTGTTCTCCTTCTCCAACAAAAGTGTCAGTCATCTAGATATTCTTTCCCTTTCTCAATAAGGTTATTGATTCTTGTAGTTTGTTTATTGTTGGTTGTTGAACCAATGAGTGTAAACAAAATTCGTTTTGAGAATCAATAAAGAGGGTGGTTGGATGGAATAATTTGTGTTTGCGCGTGTGATTTCATATCTGTGTTTGTTTCCATAGAAATCATCTTTAAGTAATTGGGTGAAGAAGATCCTGGTCGCTTCCGCAAAGGCGCAGTTTTTCATAACAGTTGGTATCAGAGCTAGATCATCGCAAAGCTTAGAGTGATTTTGGATTGGAAAAAATTGATTTTTTTTATGTCGGATATGATGGCGTTTCTGAAGATGACTGTTTTTGATGGAAGAAATTGGGGGATTTGGAAGCCTAAGATGGAGGATGTGCTTTACCTCAATGACCTTCATGATCCGATTGATGGAGATGGGAAGAAGACCTCGGGTGTGGATGAGGGAAAGTGGAAGAAGATGGATAAGAAGGATATTGCCTTGATTCGGCAGTACCTTGATGATTCGGTATTCCATCAAGTGGCTAATTGTGAATCTGCGAAGGATTTGTGGGACAAGTTGGTATCTTTGTATGAGTCGAGGAGTGCTACAAGTAAGGTTTTTCTGGTTCGAAAGCTTGTTCAGCTGAGATTGGGGGAGTAGAAGTCTGTTGAAGAGCACCTGAATGAGTTTCAAGACGTGATCAATCAATCAGCAAATCTGATGGTCAATTTTGATGATGAGTTGCAGGCTCTTTTGCTGATGAGTTCGCTTTCAGAAAGTTGGGAGACTTTAGTTGTTTCATTGAGTAACTCCAATGCTGGTGGAGCCATCTCTTTGGAAACTGTTCGAAGTAGCCTTTTGAATAAGGAACTAAGGAGAAAAGGGTCGGGTTTTAAATCAGTTCAAGGAGAGGTCATGGTAGCAAAGGACTCGGAGAAATATATAAGAAGAAAGAAGAAAGGGGCTAATGGTAAAGGTGCTTGTTATTATTGTGGTAAGGAAGGTCACATACTCAAGAATTGTTATGCTTATCAGAGGGATAAGAAGAAGGTTGCGGATGGTGATGGAAGTAATGAGGCACAGGAAGATATTGCTGCAAGTTCCATTAGCGATACTTCTAGTGATGTCATGTTTAGCGAAGTTAATCCTTGGAAGATTGATTCAGGAGTCAGTTTTCACATTTGTAAGGATGTGAAATATTTCTCTTCTTATGAGAAGAATGTCGACATAATTAGAACAACCAATGGAGTAGAGCTACCAGTTTGTGGTATTGGATCTATCCGGTTTCGTATGCATGATGGCGTGGTAAGGGAAGTCTCTGGAGTTAGACATGTACCCGCTAGTTCGCATAACCTCATTTCTCTCGGTCAGTTGGATCACCGTGGTTTCACTTATGATACTCGAGGTGGAGTTTTAAGAGTGAAGAAGGGTGGTCATGTTGTGATGAAAGGTGTCTTGGAGGCGGGAAACCTGTATAGATTGGTTGGTTTTGGGGGAGACAGTGGAAGCCGAGTGACGATTGAAGAACCTAGTCCACAGCAAGGTGGAGAGGTTAATTTGGTCACTGCTGATGTGTTAGACAGGGGTCTTCATGTTGATGATGCTCGAGGGATCCGGGGTGATCAAGGAAGGAGCTCAGATCAAGTGGTAGACGGGTGTCGATGCAGAAAATCCACAAGGTGGAGATCCTTGTGGTATTACACTCATTTTTAGACCGTTAGTGTTGCATGGTGCATCTCGAGGGAAGATGCATCGTTGGCAGACGGTGAGTTGTGTTTGTAATGGTTTAATTGAGAGTTGGTGTCGTTGAAAGAGCTAGATGACTTGTGTGTTGGAAGATTGTTTGATGTGATGCGATTTCATATCAAGGTGGAGTGTTGTGATTTGTGACATGAAATCACATATGTTGATAGAGACGAGGCGTGGATGTGCTTGGTGATATTAGAGATGGAGCAGCGGCAGAAAGAAGGCAAGGAGGAGCGGTTTTGTGCTATGTTTCAGCACAGACGTCTGAGGGATCTTAGTCAGACGTCTGTGCCTACAGGGTTTTGAAACCCGAGAGTGTGGACATACGTCTGATCAATCTGGGTCAGACGTCTGACTTGCCAGGGTTTGGAACCCGAGACAGACGTCTGAGCGGGTTTTCTGCTGTTTTGACTTGGTCTTTCTGTGACTTATTCTGCAAGTAATGAAGGGGCAAATTGGGTATTTGCCTAGGCCTTCTATTCTCCTATAAAAGCAGCATCTAGGGTTGGATTAAAGGGTATGGGATTGAGACCGAATTAATTAATCCAAGGGTTTGCCATCATTCTTCGTTGTTCTCCTTCTCCAAAAAAAGTGTCAGTCATCTAGATATTCTTTCCCTTTCTCAATAAGTTTATTGATTCTTGTAGTTTGTTTATTGTTGGTTGTTGAACCAGCGAGTGTAAACAAAATTCGTTTTGGGAATCAATAAAGAGGGTGGTTGGGTGGAATATTTTGTGTTTGGGCGTGTGATTTCATATATGTGTTTGTTTCCATAGAAATCATCTTTAAGTAATTGGGTGAAGAAGATCCTGGTCGCTTCCGCAAAGGCACAGTTTTTCATAACATCTTGGGGATGAATTAAATTGATTTATGTAAATAAATCAAATCATGGAAGGCTAATATTCCCATTAATTTGATTATCATATGATTGATTGATTAATAACTTTCTATTTTCTCCATCAGTCAATCCCTTTTCCAATTTTAATTTCTTTCCGTTTCTTTTCCATGAAACATGGCAACAAATTAGATGGCAATATCTCCAATATCCCCTATTCATTAATATTCCTTCCATTTCTTTCCATTCATTCCTTGCACAAAACGGGTAACGAAATTACCATGAATATCTCCAAAAATCTAATTGATATTTGGAAACATTGTATCACCAAATTTCAATAATCGCTACCTTGATACAATATCTCATCCAACCTAGAGACTCCAATGTGAATGCTTCCCAATGAGTTCCTGGTAAAGCCACCCCCTCATTGCACTTTGTCAGTGAACTCTGGCAAGGCCACCACCCACCAACAAAGTGTTGAAAGCATTCAAAAAACAACGTAGACATTGTGCAACCAACTATAATCTCTTCATATAAGAAGAATACCACATCTTCTTTTGACTTCAACCAAGTCACTCTCTTCCCTATTGTGCCACCATATGGCACCTAACACTTCATCAAGTGAATCAAGTTCGAGCAATGCTCGAACTTAGTAGCAGGTAATGCCTTCATAAACATGTCTGCTGCATTTTCATTTGTGTGAATCTTCTGAAGACGAACTAACTTCTCCTCACTCATAGAGATAAGGAAAGACTCTCTTACCTCTATATGCTTTGTTCTAGAACTGAAAGCCAGATTTTTAGTTAAATGAATTGCACTTTGATTGTCACAATTCACCAAACAAGCATCTTGCATGAAGCCCAAATCACACAATAACTTCTTCAAATAAAGTGCCTCCTTAGCTGCCTCAACTGCAGCTATCAACTCTGCCTCTGTAGTAGACAAAGCAACTATATAACACATAGCCTGAGGTTGACTTCCTTCTATCTCTATCTCCGTCATAGTCTGAATCACAGAATCCAACCAAGTTGAAATCTTCATTTCTGCCGCAAAAAAACAAGCCCATAATCTGATCTTCCTCTAAGATATCTAAAAATGTACTTCACTACCTCCCAATTCGATTTTCCCGGATCTGCTGTATATCTACTAACTAATCCAATAGTTTGAGAAATATCAGGTCTAGTGCACACCATAGCATACATCAAGCTACCTACTACAGTGGCATAAGGCACCTTCTTCATATAGGGCTTGTCCTTTTCTGAGATGGGAGAGCCCTGATTAGAAAGCTGTATATGAAAAGGCATGGGTGTACTGATAGCCTTTGCACCATTCATGCTAAACCGAGCAAACATCTTTTGAATATATTCCTTTAGAGTAAGTCTCAAAAGTCCAAGCTTTCTATCTCTTTGGATTTCCATCCCCAAAATTTTCTTTGCTTCTCCAAGGTCTTTCATATCGAATTCCGCTTTTAATTTTAACTTCAATGCATCGATTTCAGCTTTATCCTTGGAAGCAATCAACATATCATCCACATACAAAAGTAAATACACCCAATTATTATTATTTAAATGCTTAAAATATACACATGCATCTTTAGTACTACGATTAAAACCGTGTGAAAGCATAAAAGAATCAAACCTTTTGTACCATTGTCTAAGCGACTGTTTTAGACCATAAAGAGATTTCTTCAACTTGCATACCCAATCTAACTTTCTATCTACAATAAATCCTTCTGGATGCTTCATGTAAATGGTTTCCTCCAAGTCACCATGCAAGAAAGTGGTCTTCACATCAAGTTGTTCTAATTACAAAACGTAAGCGGCAAATATTGCAAGTAGGATTCGAATTGAAGTTTGTCTAACAACCGGAGCAAATACTTCATCATACTCTAACCCCTTTCTTTGTGAAAACCCTTTGGCTACTGATCTTGCCTTGTATCTACCATCATCTTTTACCTTTAACACCCACTTGCAACCTACGGCTCGGCTTCCTTGAGGTAGTGGTACCATATCCCAAGTCTTGTTCTTTTGCAAAGACTGTATCTCCTCTTCCATAGCGCAATTCCACTTCGAGTTGTCATTCGGCTTCATGGCTTCTTCAAGGCTCAATGGTTCATCATGAATTACATGTAAAGCATACTCAAACTGATCATCAAGGCTCAAATTTGCATACTGCCAATCTCCATATCTAATTGGAGCTCTCTTTGGTCTCTGACTAGCCCGAATGACTATATCGACCGACACTCCTTCAGCTCCACCTTGAGCTGAATCATCTCTAGCTTCATGACCATCACCATCACTACTAGAGGAAATCTGTGGACTATCATGTGATGTATCATCAACTGCTCCTTCACTATTATCAATAGTGTTAGCTCTACTTCGGGTTTGAATACTGGGAATCTCGGTCTTTTCAGGCTTCTCATCAACTGAGCCTGAACCCTCTAATAAACCTTCCAAAGGTTTGAACATTGCTGACTCATCAAAAGTCACATGTCTGGAATGTATAATTTTCTTCGTAATTGGATTCCAAATTCTATATCCTTTTATGCCATCTGTATAACCAAGAAAAACACATTTGGAAGCCCAGGCTCCAACTTGTCATGTCATGTTTTGTGAACATAAACTGGACATCAAAATATATGAAAATAACTTAATAAAGTGTTTTTACCTCTCCATACCTCCCCTGGAATCTTCCCATCAATGGCTGAGCACATAATTCGATTAATAATATGTGCTGCAGTCGAAATAGCTTCAGCCCAAAAACCCTTAGACATACCTGCAGTCAATATCAAGCAACGGGCCTTTTCAAGTAGAGTCCTATTCATTCTCTCAGCAACCCCATTGGATTGCGGATCACCGGGTGTAGTATAATGCCTTCTAATACCACGCTGTCTGCAGTAGTCGAGGAGCTCTTTGGATACATGTTCGCCACCATTGTTGGATCTAAGAATCTTCAATTTCTTTCCTGTTTGGTTTTCAACAAGAGCTAATCAAACCTTAAACTTCTCAAATACTTCCGACTTAGCTTTCATTACATACACCCAAACCTTGCGCGAGTAGTCATCAATGAAGGAAACAAAATAATATGCTCCACCAATAGAAGCTGTAGAGTATGGCCCCCAAATATCTGAATGCACATAATTAAGTACCCTCTTAGAAGTATGCACGCCATCACCAAAAGAAACTCTTGTTTGCTTTGCCAATACACACTCCTTGCAAAAGTCTAACTTGTTGAAGATTTCTCCCTTGATCTTTTTCTTCTTACGAAGCAACTCTAAGTTCTTCTCCGAAGTATGACATAATCTCATATGCCAAAGCTTGGTAGCATCCAAACTTTTAGAACTATCGACTCCAGTACATAATTCTCCATGGACAGTGGTACCCATTAGTAAATACAGATTTCGCACCATAACACCCTTCATCAATACAAGTGCCTCTCTAGAAACTCTCAAACTATCTTTGCAATGGTTATCTTGCATCCCAATGATGCCAATTGTCCTAATGATATCAAAGACTTCCGAAGACCTAGGATATAGCGAACATTTGAGAGTGTGCGAACAATCCCATCATACATGCGAATGCGAACTGAACCAACTCCCGTAGACTTGCATGTAGCATCGTTCCCCATAAGGATAGAAATTCCTTCTTTGGCATCGTAGGAAGAAAAATAATTCTTATTAGGAGTCATGTGAAATGATGCTCCAGAATCTAGAATCCAATGGTCTACAACATTTGATACAACCGCTGTCAACAAATCGCCACCGCCTTTCTCCATCGCAATAGATGAAGAACCATCAGTCTTCTTCTCTAAATCTGGACATTCTCTTCTCCAATGGCCTGGTTTCTTACAATTATAGCACTTTCCATCTTTAGATTTACTCCGCGAATTAGGCTTCCTAGAATTGGAACGCCCTCTATTGTTCTTCACTTTCTTCTCTGCTCTTCTTCTCTCAACAAATAAGCCTGAACTACTACTTCCTCCACTGCTATCACCAACACCAAACTCTTTCATCTGATCTCTCAACTCTTCACTGAGCAAACCTATATTCACATCATCTAATTTCAATGTGTTTATCGTAGATAAGGCTGTTAGCGAAACCAGTGTATCGCTCTGGAAGCGAACACAACAGAATCATTGCTTTTTGTTCTTCATCTATTTTCAACTCAACAGACTTCATCTTCATCAACAGGTCATCAAACACACTTAGGTGTGTCTTAATTGAAGAACCTTCCTTCATCTTATAAGTGAAGAAAGTATTCAATAGGATCAGACGGTTGGTTAGGGATTTCTTCAAGTAAAGGTCCTCCAACTTCTTCCAAATGCCTCTAGCTGTTGTCACCTGACTGATTTCAAAAATTACGTTCTTTCCCATGGCGAGCTGAAGAGTAGTAAAGGCTCATTCTTCCATCTCTTCTAATTCCACTGATGTAATATCAGTAGGCAATGTCTCTATATCAAATACTACTCGATGAACGCGATTTCTTCTCAAAATTGCTTTCATCATCCACTGGCACTTTTCAAAATCTCCTTCACCATTCCACTTCTCTATCGTTAACTATGATCCTGACGCCACATAGGAGCCTCTGACGTATGGAGCAACTACTGGCACTGACGTATTATTTGTATTGTTTCCATCTCCTCCTGTCATTCTATCAGACACCTTCTTTGCGAATCTAGCTCTGATACCAGTTGTAAGGGGTGATCAATCCCTTTCAGCAGAAAAACCTCAATAGGATCTTGCAATGATGTGATAGAACAAACAGCTTGAAATGAATATCAATCTCAGATCACAGAAAAAAATAAAGGTAACAGAGAACACACAAATTTATAGTGGTTCCACTATCGCGAGATAGTGTACGTCCACTTCAATGGGGAAGAGATCTTATTAATATTCAAGAGATTACAGAGTTTTTTTAAAGTAGAGCAAAAGAAATGAAGAATACAAATGTTCTCACATATCATCACATAGCATCCTCTATGCCTTTCTTTATATAGAGGAAATCGTTTCTTGGGGATGAATTAATTTGATTTATGTAAATAAATCAAATCATGGAAGGCTAATATTCCCATTAATTTGATTGTCATATGATTGATTTATTGATAACTTTCTATTTTCTCCATCGGTCAATTCCTTTTCCAATTTTAAGTTCTTTCCGTTTCTTTAACATGAAACATGGCAACAAATTAGGTGGCCAATATCTCCAATATCCCCTATTCATTAATATTCCTTCCATTTCTTTCCATTCATTCCTTGCACACAACGGGTAACGAAATTACCACGAATATCTCCAAAAATCTAATTGATATTTGAAAATATTGTATCACCAAATTCCAATATCTCTTATGCTTGGATGATGGTGTTAATGTTTTATTGTGCCATGCTACTTAAATATTATTTGTTTTATTGAGGGGATGACTATTTAAACGCAAAATTGGATACAAATTGAGAAATATAAAGCCTTGATCATTGGATTATATTGTCTTTATGTAAAGGAGTGAAATTAAAGGGATGATCCAATGGTGTAGATTTATTGTGTCACCAGTTGTGTTAAAATTTTATGTTTAGATAGACTTTCCTTTTATTGATTACTTGAACTTTACATGCATCATTATTTTTATATGGTGATACTTGGAAGTAATTATATCTAATAACGACACTGCAACAAAAATATCATATTACAACTATCATAAATGCCAGTTGTAAAGTTGTAATAAATGTTTTTTACAACTGCCATTTCCTGAAAGTTGTAATAAATGTATTTTTAACAACTATTTTATTTTGCCTGTTGTGATAGATGTCTATTACAACTTTTCTTTTTTGCCAGTTGTAATTGATGCCTATTTTTGATAGCTCTTAATTTTTACCAGTTGTAAAAAATCGTTATTACAATATTTAATTTTTAATAATTGTAATAGATGCATATATTAAATATATACATAATAATTAATTTTTAATAATTAATACTCTATTATAAGTAAGAAGAAATAAGTATTATTAATAATAGCTATTATTATAAGTAATATTTAATATTAAAAAAATTCTTCAGAAATCCATATTATATTTCCTATATTTGTTTACTCATTAATTCTAACTTATAGTATGTTGAATGTTTTTCCAAAACTTTTATCAAGTATGATCCCCTATGGAGGCACGTTTTGTTTAATGTTGAATTCGAATTCAACAGTCAGTGGTTAAATAATAGTAACTTACTATAAATATATACTAATTTTTCATGCTAAATAATAATTAAAAGTTAAAAAATACTAAATAAAAGTAATAACTAATAAAAAAATACTCTTAATAATAATAATTAAGTATTAATATATGACAATTAAATAATATTAATCTAATACTAATATATAATAATTAATAACCACTAACAAATAATAAAAATTAATAGTTAAGTTGAAAAATTAAATAATTTTGTTAACAATTAGTAATTAACAATCAATTAGTAGTTAGAAATTAATAGCTAATTGATAATTATTTAATAAATAATCAATAAATAAATATTAAATACACAATCTAATTAATAATTTATGAATAATTCACTATTAACTACTAATAATTAGTACTTAATTAAAAATTTATAACATGTAAAAGTTGTTACAAGTTAAATTTTTAGAACTAAACCATCTCTTCATTTCTTGCAATGAATGAACTTCAAAGACGATGTGAATATTTAAATATTATAACCGATATAACCTAAAATACCAAAATTGATTTAATTATCCAAAATAGTTAACAACCACTACAAGAATTAAATTATAATTAAAAAATAACAAAAACTAATTAAATCAATAATAGTAAGTAAAAAAATTATGAAGTAAGAATAATAAGTAAAAAATGAGAAGCAAAAATAATTAAGTAATAAAACGAGAAGTCACAAAAATTGGTATCCATTATACAATTATTCACTGGTTAGTGTAATAATTTGATTTATTTTGCTCCATGATAATGTTCAATTTTCACTTATCTGCAATTTTCGCTTACAGTGTATTCCAAATGCTATCACAAAGTACCAAAATCAAGATCCACACTTTCGCTCTATGACGCAAACCTTTGGCTCCGAGGCCAAAAAATTCCCTCGAAATCTAAATTTTCGGCTCCAATATCCTACTTTTTTTAAAACTAAAAATAATCCTACTTTTTATCCTTTTCAATTAATTTTCCATCTCCTCCAGAAATTAATGCTATATCCAAGCCAGATCTCCACAGACAAATTCCCTAATTCCTTTCTCCTCTTCTTTTCGTTTTCTTTACTTCCTGCACAATCTACGAACTCTCGCCTCTCTCTTTTCTCGTTTCTTCTCAAAATCGATGCTATGCGGAGGATCTATTTCGATTTTCCAACGATAGAAGAGGTTTAATATCTCGTAGTTGGTTCGGAGGTGAACGATTATTGCGCTTGTAGGTTTGGGGTACAAGCTTGGTGAAATTAGTTGGTAGATTATTTAATGGGTTTCGGGTTTAACATGAGGCTGGGTGGTAAGCTTTTTTATGTCCACTGAATGCATGTATTTTCACTTTGCTTGTTCTTATAGTAAGCAGTGATATTTCAGTAATCAATTTATTGTTTTTCAGTTTGCCGAGCCCGGTTGCAGCCCATACTGCGATTGGCTATAGTACTAGCTATAGCTTGTTTATAGAATCGACATATATGCTTTAAGTTTTACTCATTTGTCTTTGTTAATTTTTCATATTGTATTATAAATTGAAACTGCCTTGAATTGATTTTTGAGCTATGACAATATTTCGTTTCTTCTAAGTTGTTTAGTATATGCTATTTCAACTGAGACTGTTCTGTAACTAGTTGATATTTGATTGGAAATATATTACAGTGAGCACATTGAATGTTTTTACTGCTTTGATTTTGTGGGTGAAAGATTTTTTAAATTGATTAATTTATAACCACGAAACTCAATTAAAAATTTGGTTAGCAGTAGTCAATTGATTAAGATGAAGTGGTTAGCAGTTGAAAATTCACGATTAGCCTTGGTTAAAATTGGATGCTTCAGTCAATATAAATTATCCAATTTTATTACCGGTTTGGTTAACTGAACCGATTGGTTAAATCTGTTCTTTGATTACCCATGGCCATCAGTTCAGTTGATCAACCATGTTCGCCTCTGGTTTCATTTCAGTTTTTCCTGTAGACAGTTAAATTCCACGAAGCCAAGCACTGGATTTTTTTTAAGTTTTAAAAAGAGGGAGTTGAATGTTAGAACTTCAAGCGGAAAGGAGAAATATGGCATAAGGATAATCTTCATCACGGAAGTTGCTGCGTTTGCGTCTGCTTCTTATCTCCAAACTTGGTATTTTACTTCCCTGATTTCATTTCTGATGCATGCTTATGGTGATTCCTGTTAGGGGTGAGCATTTGGTTGGTTTGGTTTATCCGATGATAAATTTGTCAAACCAAACTAAAACCAATAAAAATGAAAACCAAACCAAACCAACCAAACTAAGTTTGGTTGGTTCGGTTGGTTATCCAATTAAACCAAAATAAAAATATTTTTTACTTTATGTTTGAAATATTCACTATAATCTGAAACAAATTATAAATATATGATTACATTATTTTTATTTTTATTTTTATGCTTTTTGATATTAATTTTAACACATAAGTGATGATTAATATATACTTAAATAACTAAACTAACCTAAATATTTATTTCAATACCGATAATTTTGAAAATATAGTAAAATTTTGGTTAATTTGGCTAAACCGATAACTGAATTTAATATTTTTTTGGGTTGATTACAAACCGATTTAATTTCAAAACCGAACCAAACCGACCAAAATAAATTGGTTTGGCTGGTTTATTTGGTTTAACCAAATAATGCTCACCCCTAATTCCTGTCGACTTTATTTTTAGTTTGAAAAGTTTGTGGATGATTGATATTTTCTGGACTGTGTTACACCTTAGGTTCTCACTTCCTACTTTTCAGTTTTCCCTTCTTCATTTTTACTATGTTTTAAAGTCATCATTTAGTCGTTTGATTTCAACATAATTACTTTGCCTGTCACTGGTATCCCCAATAAAATTATTGGCGGCCTAACAAGCCGGATATGTGATCCAAATAAATTTGTATATCTTTTCTTCCTCAAATTTTCCGCATATCTTTTCTTTCACTAATTACCTATCTATTTTTTGAGTTTCGGATGATAGGTAGCATCAGTACTGCCTCATCTTTTGCATCGCATTGTCTATAAGTGGAGGTACTTAATTAATTTCATCAACTTGTGTTGCCCTGTGTTTCACATAAGTAACTCGTAAACATTACCATTAATTTTGAAGCCAACTCAGTTCAAAAAAGCAGTCTTCAAATATTGTTATGTTCAAAAAAGTATCTGTGGATAGCCCTGCTTTATACCATTCTGCTTCTGTTTACAAACAAAGTCTTCTAATAACATGTTTAAAAGCTCATTTTATAAACTCAATAAATTCCATTAACCAGTAAGCTCAATTTCATAATTCATTTATTTATATTTGTATGTTAATTGTTTCACCAGCGTGTAATGCCCGTTAAGAAAAATTTCATGTTAAATAAAAATAAGAATCCTTTCTATTTGAAAATATGATAATTAAAGTTTAAATGTAATGACATGAGTAGTAAACACATTGATTAGAATTGTTTAATTTTGTTGGTTGCATATCTTTAAGGAGGGGTACATGCAAAGAAAAATTAAGTTGAACAAAATATTCATATTTACTTCTCTTGAAATATATAATCTTTGAGTTTACATGAAAGGAATTTCAACTCAAATGCCCAATAAAATATACATTAAACATGCACGATAACGATCATATAGATTGTAGGAATAAAACGGATTATGATATAACCAGCCATGATTAAAATATTAACAAGTAAGAAAGTAATTCTACAAAATACAACAAGATAACCTTACAATATTAAGCAACTTAACAAGTGTTTGACAGTTGGAACCACTTCCAAATCTCCAATTCTATTTATTTTTCCCTATTAGTAAATAAAGAAAGAGATTTAGGATGAAGCATTATCATATATAACAATTAAGAATGCCAATATAAAATATTGATGATGTCCCAAAGACAGTAGAAAATCAATGCTTTTAGTTATACTAATGTTGGAACCTTGGACACAATTGGTGATAAAGGAATAAAAAAGTGGACATCATGCTATGTGACTACAACAAGAAATTAAAAAGATAGATGTTAGCCTACTTTGTGCATAAGCTATACAAAGCTAAGAAATTAATAGACAAATGTATTTGAAGGTGTAGAGTGCGACAAGCAACCTGTGCGGGACAGTTCGGACCCCTCGAGCCAAACCCTTTCATCTTTACTACATACAAGTCAAAAGACCAAAAGGAGGCAGCATGTCCAGATCGGTTCAGCAAAAGCTTCTTTAACCTGCACCCTCTTTTGTCTCTCCGATCTGAACCGATGAACCAAGATGCAACAGTTGCACCCCACTTTCCAACATGGAGTGGTTTCGCCCCCATCTTCCCACGACCTGTAGCGTGCTGTAACCATCTCAAGGCATCCGCTCTCGAATCTCACGGGATGGACCCCACGTGGCACCGATCTGGGTTGAATTTCAGCCTACAAATACCACATAATGCATCATTTTGAAGGATATTTTGGGCAAAATTAATCACTTAAGCTCCTACACCACCGAAGTTTTCTTGTTTATTTAGATTACAATCAAACTCTTGAAGTGTAATTTACGAAAATCAAGAGAAACTATCAATTGTATAAGCGAGATTGAGTGAGATTCAGCATTATATTTGTATTCATATCATCAATCAACAAAGTATAAAGTGAACGTAGGCTCTTTAATGTCGAACCACTATAAATCTGGTATTTTTACTGTTTTTCTTTCTAATTTATTCAAAATTATCATTCGTTTTGGTGTTAGAACCATTTTTTAGTCTAACATTTTGGTGCTTTCATTGAGAAGGTTGAATTCTCAGCGTTTTGGATTATCGTTCTACTATTTGGACCCTCAAGTTCAAACAAATTAAACCACTTTCTTCAGCGTTTTCGGAAGTTTTCTAACTAATCTTGAGAGAATTGAATATCATGACTAAAGGAAAAGGAAAAGAGGTGCAAGTTGCTTGGGAAAGCGAGTCAAATGAAGATCAGCAAGCTATGGTTATAACCAGGTCGAGAGGGCAGAGTTCAGGACCAAGCCAGACCGGAAGAACATCACCGACCCGGACAAAAGCAGATGATCTGAACCAGATCGGTGATACCGATCCGGACTCCTGAACACTTCTAGTGTCTCCCCCCGATCCGAACCGTAGAGGTAGTCATGCCCTGATCCGAACCGAATGCAGTTGAGGCTGGAAACTCTACTCGAGCCCCTACAGATGCTCCAATACCGGCCGCAACAACTAGTGATCAGCCTACTCCCTCTGCGCCCGTCACACACGGATTTCTCGCGCTTACTCGATATGCTAAACAACACCAGGGATGCTTTAAAGGCCCATAAACGCGATAGCGTTCTTATGCGAGAAAACATGAAAACCATGAGTAGGTAAATTAAGTGAGCTTCATGGACAAAGAATGCCCTCTCCAACTCATCGTCTCCCTGTGGATCATTCATCCTCTTCAGACGAAGAGTGCCCATGTCAGATAAGGTCATATGAAAGGCCCGATAATTTGGACCAGTTGGCATTTAGATCGTTGGGATACCGCGAAGATGCGGCCAGTGTTCTGGGACCTAATGGCCCAAGTTTGAGAGAACCAATGTTGCTACCGATGCGAGGATCTCACGTCCTTCCCAGAGATCCTAACATCACTAATCCCACTCAGGAGCAGCTCCACCAGCCCACTCATCTCGTGAATGACCGGAATCATTGAGGGAGAGGAAGTTCAGCCGCAAGCCAGAACCAAAGAGCGTCGCCTGACGTAGGAACTGGATGTATTAGAAGAAATAGAAGCGTAAATCCTAAACCAGCTTTGACCAACGCAGAAGTGGAAGCGATGGTGCGGTAGATCATGGTCGATAGTCGACGCTACACTAATGAAGATTGGGGTATTGAGCGTAGTCACACTCCATTCACCGATGATGTCATAGATTTCCAATTTCCTCAACGATTTTGTCTGCCATAAATGGATCGATATGCAAGAAGGACCGATCTAGGGCAACATTTGATGAGATATGCCTGGTATAAGAACGTTGTGGCACAGTGAAATGCAAAGCATTCCCGATATATCTAGAGGATGTTGCATTGATGTGGTTCACACGACTTCCTCCTTGATCAGTGTCAAGCTTTAGAAAACTAAGCAAACGTTTTATGAACCAGTTTCGTCTCCATGTCCAAAATCTAAAAGTGTCATCGAACTATCCAGAATTAAGCAGGCCTCTGGTGAATCTCTGAAGTCGTATTTAGATCGCTTTAACCTAGCGGTCTCTGAAATGACTGAGCCACACGAACCAACCATTTTGATGGTGTTCATAGAGGGGTCGATCCAGACACGAAATTCGGTGGATATTTGGCGGGAAAGCCGCCATTGACAAAGGAAGCATTCTATAAGAAGGCCAATATTCGCCTGCGGTAAAAGGAAATTTATGCTAATCGAAAGAGAAAATCTGATGGAGCATCTAGAGAAGACATCCAAAGTAATGTCGCAGTGAAGCAGTCAAGTGACAACTCAGGGAATGTCGAAGTAAATATCGGCCACAAGAACGATGGAAATAACAACCGGAATAGAAACGGTGGAAAAAGGAACAGGAACCGAGGGAATAGCTCTGAAAAAAGACCTCGGTTTTAGACTTTCGAAAATTACACTCCATTGAATTATACTCTAGAGAACATCTATTTGGATACTTACAACATCTTACAGTACAAAAAGCATCTGCCCGGGGACTCCACTGAGAAGGATTTTGCAACTAGAAAATTTTGTTTGTTTCATGGACCCCACGATCACTCCACTAACGAGTGTTGTCATCTAAGAGACGTTGTTGTAAAGCTGCTTCGGAAAGGAAAGTTAGATGAATACAAAGTCGCCCCGAGAGAAGGGGCAAGCACGTAATCAAAACCAACCTGCTTCTAAACCCACAGCACAACAGAAGGGAAAAGGCATTGTTATAAACACTATAGTTGGAGGACCACACCCAGCCGGGTCCTATAACAGGGCAATTGAACAGTATGTTAATGCAGCCAAACATCCCGAAATAGGGGAATGTAGAAACCTCGAAGAAGCCACACCAATAAAACAGCAAAAGACAACTACTGATAATATCGTCTTCCGAGACAAAGAAAGTATTGGGGTTGAAGAAAGTACTGATCCATTAGTAACAACAACCGTTATCGGACCAGCAATAGTCAAGAAGGTCCTTGTGGATAATGGAAGTTCTGTTAACATCCTATTTAAAAAGTCTTTCGATCAGATGAAACTGGAAATGGAGGACTTAAAGCCATGTGAAGGTTGGATTCGTGGCTTTAATGTAACCTCAACCGCCCTGATTGGAGTGATAGACTTACCTGTAGAGTTAGGTTTGGGAGAGCGTAGAAGAGTGAGGATTCTCCAGTTTGTCATTATGGATATTGACTCGCCTTACAACGCTTTCCTAGGACGAACAACCCTTTTATAGTTCAGGGCTTGCATTGCTCCATGCTGCCTGCTAATGAAATTCCCAACGGATGCTGGACTGGGAATGGTTCGAGGCGATCAAGTTACCGGAAGAGCCTGCTACATGGCAGAATTAAAAATGTTGCATAACGGAAGGAGTTCAGAACCTAAGAACACTTCCTCTCCTGCTAAGGAGCACTCAACATAGTAGCTAAAGACAATACCGCCTAGGGAATCGCCTGACGAAATTCCTAACGATATCGATCCCAGAGAGGACGAGGAACCAGGAACTAGAAGGCAACACCTAACGAGGCAACTGTTTATATCCCAATCGATAGTGACGACCCAACAAAGGTCTTGAAGATTGGGTCTCATTTGGATTCTTTCCGAATGAAAGAATTAACTGATTTTATGAAAGCAAACCTTGATGTGTTTTCTTGGACTCATGCATACATGTGTGGAATTTCTCCCGCGATTATGAGCCATTCACTAAGCCTAAACCCAAAGCATCCTCCAGTAAAGCAAAAAAGGCATATGTTGGGCCCGGAGAGGTCAGCAACCTTAAAGGAAGAAGTAAAGAAGCTAAGGAATAACGGGTTCATCCGAGACTCGACATATCCCGACTGGATATCAAATCCCATTCAGTTAAGAAATCAAATGGGAAATGGAGAATGTGCATTGACTTTTCTGATTTGAACAAAGCTTGTCCAAAGGACAACTTCCCACTCCCCAGAATTGATCAGTTGGTAGACTCAACGGCAGGACATGAATTTTTCTCCTTCGTGGAAGCATATTCGGGATACAACCAGATCCCCATGCATGTACCGGATCAAGAGCACACAAGTTTTAATACAAACTTGGGATTATACTATTATGTGGTGATGCCATTTGGATTAAAGAATGCCAGAGCCACGTATCAGCGTTTGGTAAACCGGATGTTCTATAATTAGATCGAGAAAACAGTGGAAGTCTATGTAGGCGACATGCTTGTGAAGTCTAGGCAGTCCTCCGATCATACAGGAGATTTGGTGGAAATGTTTGATATTATAATTAAGTACGGGATGAAGTTGAACCCCTTAAAATGCTCTTTTGGGGTTGCGTCAGGAAAATTCCTTTGTTTCATTGTCGGTTCTCGAGGGATCGAGATTAATCCTGATCAAATAGAAGCAGTCAGGAACATAGAAGAGACACGAAAGATTAGAGATGTTCAGAGCTTGGCAGGAAAGCTTGCAGCATTGAGCAGGTTCATATCCAAAGCCATAGACAAATTTGTTCCTTTGACTTAATTAAAAGGGGAAAACGAAACTTCGAGTGGACTCCCGACTGTGTAGAGGCTTTTCAAAATTTATTGGATCTGCTAGAGAAACCACCAATTTTATCTAAACCGGTAGACCATGAGGACCTGTTTAAATATTTGGCAGTATCATCTCATGCCGTCAGCTCAGGTCTAGTACGCGAGGAAGGCAAAGTCCAGAGGCCGGTGTATTACGTAAGCAAGAAGTTAGCAGTGGCAGAACGCAATTGTCCGAAAATAGAAAAACGTGCTTACGGTCTCTTGATTGCATCCCAAAAGCTCCGTCGTTATTTCTAAGCTCATTCGATGGTCATATACACTAATCAGCCACTTAGACAGGTGCTGCAATGACCTGAAGCATCGAGACGAATTCTTAAGTGGAATATCAAATTGAGCCAGTCCAATTTAAATCTCTAGCCAAGGAGATCGATAAGGGGACAAGCTCTCGCTGACTTCATAGCAGAATTCACAATTCCTGAGGAAGATGCATTAGATGACAAGTCTGACCCTTCGGAGAATAATTTAGAGCTTGGTCCCTGGAAATTATATACAGATGGGGCGATGAATGATCGAAGGTACGGCGTCGGGGTTGTTTTAACTACACCTGAAGGACGATCTATTTACTATGCCTTGCGATTGGAATTCTCTTCCACCAACAATGATTTCAAATACGGTGCCTTGATTGGCAGGCTAAAACTCGCTACGGAACTAGGGGTGACGACACTAGACATATTCTGTGATTCCAAAATAGTTGTTTGCCAAGTTCGATAGGAATTTGAAACCAGGGGACCCCGACTCATCACTTACCTTGAAAAGGTGGAGGAGTTACTAAGCAACCTAGAGCATTATAGCATAACTCATATACTGAGAATAGAAAACCAGAAGCCAGACAGACTGGCTAAGTTGGCAAGCTCTAACAACCCAGAAAAGACAAAAATGGTTCCAATAGAGGTACTGAAGTTGCCAAGCTTTGATCAAATGGAAATCGACCCAGTACTGGAAGTTGAACTAGAAAGGGAGTCATGAATGACAACAATTAAGAACTTCCTTAAAGGCAGAATGCTCCCTTTAAAAAAGAGCGAAAGACGAGCTGTGATACGTAAAGCCGCAAGATATGTCTTACAAGACAAGATTCTTTATCGCCAGGGATTTTCTATGCCCCTGCTCCGGTGTATAGCACATGACGACATCAAACGTGTACTTAGAGAAGCACATGAGGGTGAATGTGGAGAACACACCAGAGGCCAAACGCTGGCTAAGAAAGTATTACGAATTTACGATATGGGTTTTTCTGGCCTATCGTAAATAAAGACGCAGCTGATTATTCACGACGCTGCGATAAGTGCCATAAATTTGCAAAGTTCCAATTGCACCTCCGAGTCATCTTAAATTAATGGTTAGCCCATAGTCGTTCGCTATGTGGACGATAAACATCATTGGGACCCTGCCAACCACCAAAGGAGGAGCTAAATATGCAAATGTGGCCGTGGATTATTTCACAAAATGGACGGAAGCCGAACCCCTAACTAAGATCATGACAAAGCAGGTGATAAATTTTGTGGTCAGGAATATCATCTATGGATTTGGGATACCAAGAACCATCATAACTGATGATGGAACCCAATTTGATAGCACAGAATTCAGAAATATCTTCCATAAGTATACGATTGACAAGAGGTATATTGTAGTGGTCACCCGCAATCAAATGGATAAGTAGATGCGACAAAAAAACTATTAAGTCCATCCTCAAAAAACTATTGGAACAAGCAAAAGCCATGTGGGTCGACGAATTACCATTAGCATTATGGGCTTATTGAATGACCTAAAAGACAGCAACGGGTTATACCATTGTTTCACTCTCCTTTGGATCAGAAGCGGTAATTCCGGTGGAGCTTAAAGTTCCTTCTCACAGGACGACGTATTATGATCCGATGACAAATAAAGCGCTCCTTCTTGAATCCTTGGATATGATCGAGGAGAAGAGGGATAAAGCGGACTTGCGTGCCTCAAGACACATGCGTCAAGTGGCACGATACTATAATAGGAAAGTTCATCCTCGAACCTTTGAACCTGGAGACTTGGTACTGAAACATGTATTTCCACCTCAGTTCATCTGGGTCCAAAGTGGGAAGGACCATATACCATCCAACAGAAACTTGATACAGGAGCGTTCAAGTTAATGACCGTGGATAGCGAAGAGATTCCCAGAGCTTGGAATGCCCGACACTTGCAGCAATACTTGACTTAAGTTTATATTGTTTTCTTTTGTTTTATAAATGATGCAAAAAGGCATGACTTGCTGAGAAAAGTCTGGTTGACATAAGCAAAAGATTATGAAGTGGACGTAGGCCATGACTTGGCTGAACCACTATAAAAATATCGTGTGTGATTTACTTTTCTCACATGAACCCTTTTATATGTTCTTTGATTTAGATTTAAAACACTAAATTTGAATTGAAACTGAAACAAACGAGCTAATCGTTTGCATAACAAGAGAAAAAGGACGGGAAGACGACGTCTCAAACTCTAACTCTCATGATTCAAGAGAGAGTATAAAGGACGGGAAGACAACGTACCTAAGGCGTGAAGGTGCACCACGACAAAAGACCGCCGTGTATCCACTCTAACCTGACTATACGACAGGAGAGTATAAAGGTACTAAGAATAAGTACCAATGAAAGAGAATCATGACCCCACTAAAGGGTTGGGGGCAATCCGTTGTCGAACCTAATCAATCTCGAATAAGCTCTGGCCAAGCACTTTATTCAAGATTGATTGGGGGCATACATGCCACATCCCATGATACCATTTATTTAGTTAAATGAGGATCGTTATTTTCTGCTTACGCTTTTAACATTTTGACCATTGCGGAACTCAACAACAATAAATAGCAAACTTGCAAATATTTGACATAGTGGGAAACATACTATTTCATTTACGTGAGTGCAGGTTTATACATGAAGATTAAATAATGAAATGCGAGGGCCGCACTCGCCACAACAACAACGGACCAATGGAAAACCAAAACAATAGACGAGACTAGCTTTCATTTGGACTTTGGGACAAACTTAGCTTTCTTGGCAGCCTTGAGCTTATCCCTTTCTTCTTTTTCAGCTTCAAAAAAGATACGCTTCAACTTCTTTTTCCCAGAAACTGGAGTGATGGGATAGGTGGAAGATTTTTTAGCAAGCTCCTCGGTGACTGAACTGGTTGGAATCTTGACAACTAACTTTGATCCAGGAGGAACTACCGCGAGGCGTTTAAGATTTTCGGGATCTACTTCCTCAACTTTGGCCTTCAAAATCATATCTTCTTTTGCTTTCATATCAGCCAAGGTCATATCATCAACATCCCCAGAGCCTCCAGTCATAACAACGTCATCATCTTCCTCATGTCCATCATTGCCACCATCATCTTTCAATGCGTCCATAATATCCCCGCCTTTGGGAGTCGCGATGCTAGGGGCAAAGGAACTTTGTCAGTGACCTCACCTTTTTTGCCCTCAATGTTCCCGGCAGCTTCAAAGCCAGCAGCTTCATCCTTTTTCTCCTGTGCCTTCTCAGTAGATTTTGCTTTAGTTGCCTCTTCTGTCCGCTCGTCAATCTTCTCTGTTGTCTTCGCACCTATAGGGCGAGAAGTAACAGTTATTAGCTCAAGAGATAAAGTAATCGATTGTCCAGCAATGTGACGTAATGTTGAGATAGCCCTAACAAATTGGGATGAAAAGGTAGAGATACCTTCTGATCATTTTTCCACATGAGTAGCGGGAGTCTCCGAGGCTGTTTCAACAATCGGGGACAGAAAAAGTACTTGAGGAAGCCTGGATTCTCAGGATCGTACTCCTCCGACTCAGCGATCTCGGTAACTGCAGATGAGGAGCCAGTTTCAATAGTGTGTTTTCCTTTAAGTTGGTGCTTCTCCTCCTCTATAGTAGCAGCAATTAGCTTGCGCCCTTCGGCCAAGTGTGTTGCTTCCTTACCTTTAAAATACTTCTCTATAAGCTTATCCTCATCGATTGAGTCCACCTTGAGCTCTTATTTTTCCCATTCGACTACCTAATCCCATACATATACCAGAGTGGTAGGGTAACCCTTGATCCATGCAATGTCTCAATGTCGGATCACCTGAGCAAAGAATCCCATCATGGCCTCAGCACTCTCATCCAACTCTTTTTGGGCTCCCGCAAGCTGACCACTAATCTTCTCGACTTATTGTAAAGCTATGTTCGCATTTCCCCCAACAAAGGTTGCTTGCATCTCAGCCTCCATCAGTTTGGCTTCTAACTCTGCATTCTGCCTCGTTAGCTTTGCTTTCTCTTGTTCAAGACGAGTACGGCCAGCTTGGCAACAGTGCTTTCATACTTAGCATCCTCGGCTTGCTTCTTTAGGTCTATGCGCTTCTGACTATGGGAGTCAAGCTCGGCGTGATGACGCTTTTGTAATTCTTCAAATTGCTTCTTATAAGTGTCTGCATCACGTTGTATAAAAGCGAGTTTGGCTTGAGCATCCTTGAGTTCTTTCTCGGAGTTTTCAATAGCTTTTGCATCATATTCGACAACGTCCTTCATGGTTTTTACATCGACTATCAAGTCCTGAATAATCTTGGATAAAGTCCGCGCATACCTTTTCATCTCTTTGTATTGAGTTTCTGCTTCATCAACCTTGGCCTTAACGACTGTTTCCCAGTCAGTGTATAATGGCTTAAGAGATGGAACAAAGTGCATATTCCCAAAGTGTTGATCATGAAACTATTTTCTTCAGAAGCTCAAATATGGCCTTATTCTCATCGTCAAGTATGACTGGCCTATGGTGGTAATGTCAATTTTGCGATGCCTAGATGGCACGATGTATGTTCTGTCTTTCTCAGAGCCCTTGCCTGGTTCTTTTTGTTTCTCTTTTGGATCAGAACTTTTCTTTGATGGCTTCTCCTGATGAGCTTTATCCTGGGAGGAAACTGTAGTTTTATAAGTGCGTTTGTCCCCCTCAAGATGAGTAGAGTGACTTTTATGTTTTTCCAAGTCCGAATGACGAGGAGATCGAGAGCGAGAAAAACAATTAGATTGAGAGGGTCGATTTCTCATGTCATCTCTTCTCCGACTTTCATGCTGATCATGGACAGCACCAGACTCCATCGAGGGCATGCTCGAGCGAACGTCTCTCATATAATAGCGGTGACGTACCATTTGTCCTGCAAAACGATACAAGTGAATGTTAGAATCAACATTAATATCAAGCACAAGTGTTGTGACGTGCAGTGCTACAGTGTTGTGTATATCCTAAGTGATATCCCCCCTAACAAACCAGAGCCTGGAGTTAGGCCAGTGTGTGCGTTTCCCCGGCCTTCACAGGGGTAACTTCTTCTTCGGAAGTGGGAGTAAGAGGATCTGTTCTGAAATCTTTCGAGCTATAAATTGTATTGGGTAGGGGAAGTCTTTCCAAACCCTGATATATAGAATCGTCCATATGAGAACCGGCGCCTCGAGACTTGGCTGATGGTAGCCCTGTTGGAGAAATTGATTTTTTAGGAGTGGCCGCATCCTCAGGAGCGATATACTTATCTCTATCCTTGTCAGCTATGTTTGCTAATATATCATCTTGGGTCAAAGTGGGAGAAGGACTCTTGTGAGGCATCATTGGATCTTTTGAACTCTCTCCCTTCTCAAGTAAAACTTCAATTGGCCCCTCGACTGGGGGTATATACACATAGGGACCTTCCCCATGGCCTATGCTACGAGTTATAACAACTAAGCGATGCCGATGAAGTTATTCATCCACCAGGCAATCTTTGATGGTCAAGAATTTTTTATCACCATTAAGCAGTCGGTTTAGACGATCAAAGTACACTTGATGCGTTTCCAATTTCGGGTTAGGAATTACATGTAAAAGTAAACAACAATCAGTACATTTATAGAAGTGGTTGAAATTAGGAATCGAAGTCTGTAATATTTACTTGACTTGAGCCATCTCTTAGCACATCCTGGTTGCAGTTTGATGTAGAACCATTCCAGTCTCGGGTCACCAACTTTGCTACTAAACGGTACGCTAATGATTTTCCTTTTTGGTACCGATTCAAAATATACAAAGGACAGGGTGTCTTGGGTCCGATGCTTGAAATGGTAAAAGAAATGAATGTCTTCGAAGGTGAGCTTTGTACCCAGAATCTCCCTGTAAGCAATATATAAGGTGTGCAGATAAGCATAGGAGTTGGGTTGGAGCTGCATTGGAGCAATGCACATTTGTCTCAGAAAGTCGACGACAAAGGGCGAAAATGGAGGTATCGCCCCAACAATGCACATCAACCTACTAATTGCCATATACCCATCGGGTAGATTATGAGGTCGGCCTGTTTCGGTAGGCAACTTAGTGTCTCTTTGGGAAAGATTCCGTGCTTTAAGCATATCCGTGTGAGTTTAGCATCGTCAATTGTCGATTCAGCAGAATCACTGGGCTTCTCCAAGACAATAACATTTTCAAATTCGTCGGGAGCACAATTATCTCCTACCCCTCCTTCCTCCTCTTCATCCAAAGAGATATCATCTCCGGATGATGTCGCATGTTCATGAATTTCTACTTCGTAATCCGAGCCCGCACTGTCCCAATTCGGATCTAATGTGGAGGGTATATCTACGATGATGGGATTTTCAGATGGTCCCACGGCCTCTTTCCTCTCCGCTAACCTTGTTGATGTCTCTCAGTCATAATTGTTGTACTAATGAAGAGATTATAGAGATTAGAGTATAGCTTCCAGTGCCCCCCGTGTGTTTGTGTGCACTAAGTTGTGAAAATGTGTACAATGCTAAATACAAGATTAATAGAGAAGTAAAGCAGTATGGAAAGTAGCCGCATGTTCACAAAGTCCAGACAGTTCAGTTTGGAGGGATCTATCCTAACTGTTCATAGAGTCATATGTCGTATTTAATTTTGGTTAAGTTAGTTAAAACATGCTCGCATCTCATGCTGAATAACAACAAATCGGTTCGGAAGCCTAGGTCATCAGCGGATCGGTTCGGACGTTTATAAGCGAATTGGGTCGGATGTCTAGGTCATCAACGGATCGGCTCGGGTGTATGTGACTCCATCGGATCAGTTCGGAAGCCAAAGACAGATGGGACCAGATCGAGCAAAACTTCAAAGAGACAGCTCCAATCGGATCATCAACACCAAACCACATTAATACGTTGAAACCTAGCTTCCTTTACTTATGTTTTTGTGTAGCTCCATTCGACTCTAACTTCTCTTATCCAAACCGAGATGGTATGATTCATCCCAATTTCTCTGGACTCATCTGCTTCGCTTAGACCCGATCCCATCCACCCAGATGCTTGTCCTTATTCCTCATTCCTAAGAACGATGAACCCATTGCACTCACATATTCATTTTTAACAAAGGTGGTGGTGAGTCGATGACCTAGGCGCTGGTGCAGATTATTCCTTCCACTGCTTCGAGGCGGCGATAGACCCACCAACGATGAAGATAGTGAAACAGGAAGCACCAGCGTCAAAACCGACATTGAACTAGGGAAAGACACTTAAATCGATTCCAGCTTCGAGTTTAGATTGATTGAAAACAACTAAAATCGGAATTGAAAACCCAACTATAGATTTATTTCGAAAATTGAAGAAGTTCCTGGAAGATTGAAAATTAAGGTTTTAGGTCATCTGAGGAAGACGATAATGAGGATGGGGAGGAAGCTATTTGAGAATTTATATGTAAGAAAAAAGGATTGTTCGTGTTCCCTAGACTTGACGGCCCAGCTTGAGCCGAATACGGAAGGAACTGGGCAGCTTAAAAGCCTTTTTAGTCAAGAAGCACAGAGACGGATCGGGTGTAAAATAGGTAAGCCCAGCGATCCGAACCGGAAAGCAATCCTTGATCCAATGGCGTGATATAACCTATAAATGAGAAATAAAGGAATTGGGAAGAAAAATATCGAGGCCTACATATATATGAGCATTGAGTAAATTACCTAGAAAATTATTCAAGCTTTAAAAGCAATCTCAAAGTTATTGGGAATGACAGAAACAGCTCCTACATTCTACGACGTATTTATAGGCTCTACGAATACCAGAATATACGACTCCATGAAGTATCGCGACTCTATGAACAGATGAAAGCAACCATTGGATGGCACCAATTCAGAAATAAACAATGTAACCATTTGGAAGCATGCTTTATCTTCGGTAAATGCATACTTCAAGGGGGCGAAATGTTAGCCTACTTTGTGCATAGGCTATACAAAGCTAAGAAAATAATGGACAAATGTATTTGAAGGTGTGGAGCGCGGCAAGCAACCTGTGCGGGCCGGTTCGGACCCTTCGAGCCGTACCCTTTCACCTTTACTGCATACAAGTCAAAAGACCAAAAGGAGGCAGCATGTCCAGATCAGTTCGGCCTAAGCTTCTCCAACTGGCCGCACCCTCTTTTGCCTCCCCAATTCGAACCGATGAACCAAGATGCAGCAATTGCACTCCACTATCCTACAAACACGTAGCGGTTTCACCCACATCTTCCCATGACCTGTAGTGTGCTGTCACAATCCCAAGGCATCCAATCCCGAATCACACGGGATGGACCCCACGTGGCGCCGATCCGGGTTGAATTTCAGCCTATAAATACCACATAATGCATCATTTTGAAGGATCTTTTGGGCAAAATTAATCACTCAAGCTCCTACACCAACTAATTTTCCTTATTCAGATTACAATCAAACTCCTGAAGTGTAATTCACGAAAATCAAGAGAGTCAATTGTATAAGTGAGATTGAGTGAGACTCAGCATTATATTTGTATTCATATCATCAATCAACAAAGTATAAAGTGGACATAGGCTCTTTAACGCCAAACCACTATAAATCTGGTGTTCTTACTGTTTTTCTTTCTATTTTACTCAAAATTATCGTTTGTTTGGGTGCTAAAACCATTTTTTTGGTCTAACAATAGATATAAGGCAATCTTAATATAAAATGGAAATGGATGAATGAAAGTATGGAAGGTCAGAGGAAAGATAGCCTTTGACAATATATTGTATCCAAAAGGAAGTGGACTTGGGTTGTTATTTGTAACATCACTGATTAATTAGAAAGTCATTTATTAGTAAAATATTTTTAGAGGTTTTTACTAAAAGTACATGTTAATTCTAGCGTTCACAAACAATTTGCAAATATTGACCGATGTCAGTCCGTTACCGTCGTGTCGGCTGTCGGCTATCTTCGACGGACTTACCTGTATGTTGTATTTGTTCATTTACCTGCGTTATCTTGTCTATTTCTTTTCTTCTGTTACTTTGCCCACTCACCTTCTATTTATTTTACTACTATCTATCTATTTTAGCCCTATTTGACTGGGTTTTGAAGCACATTTTTTTCTTCACATCTTCTACTTGTCTGGTTTTTGAAAATATGCAAGAAACATGCACCAAGTCTGAATTGATTGCTTAAGCAATACCCCAGCCATTATTAATACACCTCAATCGATGAATTTAGCAACGATCCTTATTTTTATTTTGCTTTTATTATTGTATTACACAAATATCTATTTCCTTTAATTGGAAATGTCAGGTTTTTATGTTTGACTATAAGGTTTAACTGAACTGGAATATGGAAATCAAATTTCCATTATGCATAGCGATATATTTATAGCATAATTTTTTTTTTTTGCAGTTTCTATAGAAAATTGAAGGACTTTTGGATTTTGTCTTGTTTATGGTTTCCCTTATTTTTTGGTTTGTGTAACCAATTTTTTTCTAAATGTTATCCTGTTTATACCCATCTTTTATTCCTTTCTTACAGAGACAATGATGGGAGCTTAAGTCAAAGCATACAGACACAGTTTTGCTTATGAAGGTATGTAACATTTGCTTTTTTGCTTATGATTCTCTTGACTTAAGCAACAACCAATTTGCAAAATACCTCTTTACTTTGATGGGTAGATGGGCAAGGTTTATGAGATGTTAGGAATGGATGCATGTGTCGGAGTACAAGAACTTGATCTTCATTATAAGAATGCAGTTTTTTTTATTTGTTGTATAAAATTTTCATTGGCTAACAACATTTATACTCCCTTATAATTAGAAGATCTAGAATGGTTTGTCATGCTCATAACCACATCCTTGAAACAATCAAGACATATATGTTGAATATTTGAAGGAAGCTTAATTTGTTGTTTTTGAAATTTCAGCTTCATGAGGTTGAATACAGTCTTGAAGCACAAGACAATCTCAAACATGAACTTGAAAAGATAAGGTAGGATAAGGATAGCATGAGAAGTTCTCTTCCGAGATGAGTACAAACGGAGAAGCTGTTGGATCAACCATGGATTGACGTAAAGATTCCATTGTCTTCAACTGGTGTAGTCCCGTAGGGTACGAAATTTTTTATGGATAAAACTTTTATCTTATGTATGTACTTTTTGTGTTGTATCGACGTATATATTTTGGAATGACTAATTTTTTGTAATAGTTTAGTTAGTGATGTGAATGACTACTTTAGATTGTTTTGTTGGGTATATATTTTATTTTAATTGAATACTGTGATTATTAATATATATGAATGAATTCGATCTTGTTATATTTGTTGATTCATATATGAATTATATTATTATTAATATATGAATGAATTCTGTTAATATTAATATATGAATAATCGGTGCATATATTACTTTTTCGGGTTTAAAACACAACTGACAATTATAGTTGTCATAGTGTATTACAACTGTTAGAAATAGTTGTAAAAATTATGAAGTCACAACGGTGCATAACAGTTGTAGTAGCTTGTACTAAAACGGTGCATACCAGCTGTAAAAATTATAAGTACAACAACGTATTGCAGTTGTAATAGAGTATATGACAACTGTTAGTCGCAACGGTAATACACAGTTGTAAAAGATTTTTAGTCAATTACAACTTCTTAGCATGCGACGGTGCAGCCATCGTTGTAAAAAGTCTTTTACAACTGTTTTCCTGGTGATTCTGTTGTAGTGCGTAAAGATCAATAATTTAGTACTTCTTATCCCATAAAACAAAACAAATGAATCAGCGCTTATTTTTGTATGTTAATACTTTGGAGTAATTATATTTAATAACGTACAGATTAGTAATTTAGTACTTCTTAACCCAGCCAACCAATCAATGGATCAATGCTTCTTATCATTTTGTACTTATTTATGCTTGAAATAAAGCATTATCTATTTATTTTTTATATGGAGTATTGTTAAAGTAATAGACTTTTGTCTTACATGTGAAACAAAAGATTGGGTTACAAATTTTATATTATGTTGATGTACAAATACAAAGTATTACAAGCATCATATCGATGTTGCAATGGTACCATATAAAGATTCATGTTTATCGACCAAGTGGATCTCCAAAGAAATTTGTCAACATTTAGAACCATGATACCGTGTAAAGTATAAATTTTACAGAAAATTAGATGAAAAATATATGAAAAGCGTGATTATTAATAAATGAGAGTCAAATTTTAATCAGAAATACTTATCAATATGGAGTAAGGTATAGAAGATATCGGTGTGCCAAGGGAAAATGTATGGCAAATATTTATATTAAATTGATTATTTTGAAAATTTTACCAAAAAAATAATTAAGATATTTCATGGATATAATTAACATTGAAGTTTTAACTTTTCATTTGATGAGAAAAGACATATTACTTTTCGCTGATTTTGATTCATTATAAATCGAATTAATTTAGCTAATTTATAAAAATTTAAAATTACTATTTCTCAATAATACTTTAATTTTTATTGTTTGTTTCCTCTGCACATATAAAGATGCATATGTTACGAAACACTCAACTTTTACACTAAAATAAAGTTATCTACCATTCGTTTATTATGATAATGTTGAGAAATTTTCATAAATTTGCTTTGTCGATTATGTTCATTTTCTCTTTCGACCAAAATTATTTTTTAATCAACTGTGATGTAAGTTTCTTTTAATGTTTATCCAAAATTAATTTTTTGATAGTGATATTAATTATCTTTAACTTACGCTTATGTCATATTATCTTGGTTATTAGGTTTGCATAGATATTCAAAGAGTAAAAATTATTTGTTTATCCAAAATTTTTGTTTACATAATTCATATATTCATAAAATTCTCATGTCATATCTATATGCGATATAAAATGTAATGTTTCAATGCTGTTGCAATATTTTTTTTCTTAAATTTAATTATTATTGTACAATGTCAATAGTTTAATACAAGTGTTGAAATGTTGTTTAATTGAACTAGATTTAAAACTTATTTTCACTTTCAGTATAATTTTTATATTGCAGGTTTTGGAGCATTATTGTAAAACTAAATTATGTGCATTTTTTAATTAATATGTTAAATATAACATAAACCAAAGTTGAACTTTGGCACTTACATTAGACATTAAATAAATAGGCATGCTTTGTAATTTAACAACCAACAAGTTAGGAATAAATGATACTTGATGTTATTTATTGTATAAAACCATCATTTTTGTATATATCAATTTAAATTACGTGCTTTGTGATCATTTAATTAGATTTAACAAATAGTGTTTGTCAATAATATTTAGAAAATCTAATTAAAATTGTAGAAAATGGGCTGGAGGACAAAGTTTTAAATTTTTTTGGCCCACAAAACGTGGCTAAGATAATTTCTCGTTAAGGCCAAACTTCGGTTTATTTTTAGGCCTAAGTAAATAATGCTATATTTTAATTTTTCTCCTTTCCTCTTTCGATTTTCTTTCAATTCAAATGGAAAATCGATTCATTCATTGATTACGTGCATTTTACATCGTTAATTGGATTATTTCGATTCTTTTATTAAATCGATCTCAGTAGGTAATTTTACCCTAATTTAGTTTTTTATTTTCGATCGAGTCGATCTTTATTATTTACTGTTTCTTTGTTATGTTTTGTTGATCTTATTTTCTTATGAATTTACAGGTTATTTGCATCATGTCTGATTTGGTTTCAATCAGTAGAGAAGAACAAGGGTATGTTTTTGGATACGCTGTTATGATTTTTTTAAGATTTTAATGCTATGTGCATTTAGCATTTTCTTGCTGTTTAATATTTATTTTGACTGTACATGGTTTTTTGACATCTTATAATATCATTTGTTATTTATATCTGAATCTGTATCATTTTTGGCATGAGAAGTCTTAGGAATAGCATTTTGGTTTTATTTTTACTTGATGAGTGTGCTACTCTATTCGACTGGACATGAGTGGTTCTTTAATTACTGTTAAGAATAGCTTATGTGAATACTGGACACATCTTTCTATTAGTTCTATTAAAATATCATATAATTTAGAAAGTAAGATTATCACAGTTGATACTGATTCAGATTTGCATACAATATTGTACTTTCAAATTTGTAAGAAGAGTCCTTTTTTGTTTTCACTGTTGAGTTGTGCCATCATGCTCTGGAGCTCAATGTTGACAGTCTTTCAGTCAATTCTAATCAGCAGAGCATTTTAGTTTATTCTGATTCTTATAGCATCAAGTCTTGTGGTGAATCAAGTTCTTATTTGAAAGATATTATGAAGAAAGGGTGTCAAATGAATCTTATGGATTTTATTGGTTATTGTTTTAGTGGTGTTGAAGATTTTAGGGAGTTTATAATGGCTTATCAAATAAAAGGACATGAATTGATTTTTGTTAAAAACTATCCTAAAAGAATATCTGTCTTATGCTCTTGGAATAAGGAAGGTTGTAAATTCAAATTAAATGCTTCTTCGGATCCTAGATAGCCTCTTCGTTTCTTTATTAGAACTTATAACTTTGAACATTCTTGTGGTGCTGGATTAAGGGATGTTAAGAAAGTCCATATTTCTAGTAAATTTATTAAATCTTTGATTATTGATCAAATTAGAGATGTCCCTATGAACAAGCCGAGGCTGAATTTAGAAGAGAGTTTAATTTTGATCCTTCATATTATTTTGCATACTCCGGAAAACAATTGGCTTTGAAGGAAATTTATGGAGATGATGCTATGTCATAAAATGAATTAAATTGGTATTTGGAGACTTTAAAGAAAACTAATCCAGGAAGTTATGTTGCTTTGGATGTTGATCCGTCGAGTCAGCAATTTGAAAGAGTTTGCATTCGATTTAATGCTTGCTTAGTTGGTTTTCGACATTGTCGTCCTCTTATATATCTAGATGTAGCATTTTTGAAGGGTAGACCAGGAGTTTTATTAGCAGCCACTTCAAAAAATGGAAACCAAGGTTTGAGTTTTAGCCTTTGTCTTTTATTTTTTTAAGTTGTTTATTATTTTGTTTTTGAATTCTTTAGTATGCGAATTTTGGTGAAGTTCACGTATTTTATGGGAATGTTGGTGAATTTCATGCTAGTGGATTCAGTTTTAATGATGTGTTGAATTAGATTTGATCAGCCTTGGCCTAATGTTTAAGTTTTTGTCAGAATTGAATCTTGTTTTACAGTTCAAATTTTCAAGTTGATTACCATTTGACCATTACATCATCGAAAAATATTGTTATTGAAAAGTATTTGTTTACAAAAAATTTCTACTTGTTGCCTTCAGTTGATGATGTATCTCTGGTTTCCCTTGGCTGCTTTGGAATTGACAATACGCTTACCATATTATATAATAATATAACATTAGGTTTCTTTTACGGTAATAGGTTTGGGTTTGTAACTAATTAATGCAAGTTGGCATGCATGCTACAATCCAGATTAGAGGCTGCCTTTCTTTGGTATAGGGTTATCGTACATGCTGTACATTTCTGGGCCAGGGCTACCAGCTAATGTGACGGCCCAGGAGCCATTAAATGGATTTATAACACTGAATATTGCATTTCATTTGCATTATATTTTGTTGAGACAAGTCCCACATTGGGGAATTTGTAAAATGAATCCTGTATAACTATAATGAGTTCACCCTTCACATTGCCAATTGGTTTTGTGATAATTCGGGGTTCTCTGACATGGTATCAGAGCAGGTTTAATTCGTGCGCACAATGCCACACTTATCCACGTCACCGAATATAAAGGTCCACGTGTTAGGCTCATGATATGCCACACGTGCGGGGGCGTGTTGAGACAAGTCCCACATTGGGGAATTTGTAAAATGAATCCTGTATAACTATAATGAGTTCACCCTTCACATTGCCAATTGGTTTTGTGATAATTCGGGGTTCTCTGACATATTTGATAATGCTAATCCATTTAGCATTTTTTGTTCATAGTTTTACAAATTCCATTTGACATACAGATATTGAAATACTGCATGTTTCTTATTTTACTACTGCATTTTTTGTTTGTTTAATACTATGGAATACATAATGCTGGTAATTTTTTCATTGTATTGTATATTATTGCTTTTTTTTCTATGCATTCATGAAATATATTACGATAGTTTGCATTAGCATTTTAATCTTTGTTTCTAAAAAGAGTGTATTTTAAAAAAAAAAATCACTGCTGTGAATCTGAAGCACATTAAGTGTTTCTTTTTCTTTTAGCATTTTTCCTCTGTGCATTATATTGCTTATTTTGTTTCCCTTTTGCTTTCTCTGTTATTCTGTGCGTTTGTATCGTTCTTTTTTTTTTTTTTTTTTTTTTGAGGGATTGACATAGAAATATTATAAGATCGCTTTTTTTCCTATTTATTTAACATTTGGAATCCTAAAGTACATGGTACTGTTTTTCCTTTAGCAATTTTTTGTGTTTATCATATTGCTTCATTTTTTTTCTATTTGCATCATTAATTTGGTCATGAAATTCATTATGCTAGGTTACATTAGCATTTTTAAATCCTTGTGTACTGTAAGACTCTTGTCTATCATATGACTGCAATTTTATCATATTTGTTTCTCAGTTCTCATCCTAAGATACATTATACTTTTTTGCTTTACCCTTTTTTGTTCTGCATCATATTGCTGCTTTTCTTTTTTATTTCAGTGATTTAGTCACGACATATATTATGATAGTTTACTTTAGCAATTTTTAATTACATATAGTATGGTATATGTAAGATATTGAATTGATTTATATTTTGATATATTTATGCTACATCAGTTTTTTTTATTTTTATGTTATCATTTTAAATTTGTAATGCATTTTTTCAGGTTTCTTTCCACTAGCTATGGGAGTCGTCTCACATGAAAAAGAATCAAATTGGACTTGTTTTTTAGAGAATCTAAAAGAAATGCTTCATGAAGATCGTGAATTAGTTTTTATGTCTGATCGTCAATGGGGTTTGCTCTTAGGTGTTCCGAAAATGTTTCCATCTTCTTTTCATAGTTATTGCACATTTCATATGGAGTAAAATATTGGTTCAGTGGTTAAAGCTTGCAAGGGTGATATATAGATTGTTGATTTGTTTAAACTTATAACTCGAGCTTCTAATCTATCTGATTTTAAACGTTATGTGTTAAATTTAAAGAAATTGGAGGTGTTGTCGCAATCAACTTCCTTAAAGATAAACCTTTAGAACATTGGGCAGATTTGCTTTTTCAAGGTAGAAGATATGGAGGATATTCTTCTGACGTGGCTGAGAGCTTTAACTCTTGGATTGTGGATGATAGGTTTATGCCGATTACATCATGTCTAGATGGAATTCGAGTGAAAGTAATGGAACAAATGGCAAAGCGGAGGGAAGAATGCCATAAGTGGACTACTATTTTATGTCCAGTCATAGAGCAATGATTGTCAAAGTTAGTTGAAGATGGATTTGGATGGAACGCATATAGGTCTACTGAAAATATTTTTGAAGTTAGATCTCCTATTTCACATCATGTTGATCTTGATAAAAGATTGTGTAGCTGTAATCAGTGGAAAGTTACCAGTTTTCCATGTGCACATGCTGTTAAGTATATGAATAAATCAAGGCTACCGGTATATGAATTTGTGGAATATTATTTTACAGCTAATGTTTTTAGAGCTAGTTATGCACATGCTATTAATCCAATTCCAAATGTCGGTAAGCCAATTGTTACTGAAGATGAAATTATAATTAGACCGCCTAAAGAAATTCGAGGTGCTGGAAGACCTTCTACTAAAAGACATGGTGGCTTTTCTTATTCTCAGAATAAGTGGAATAAATGCAGCAAGTGTGATCAAGTTGGACATAACAAGAGGAATTGCCAAGCTTCAAAGAAGATTTAAATTTGAATTTTATTTTTTCAGTTTTTTTCCATTGGATTTGTTACTATATACTTAGTATGTTGTTGTTATTTTTTTTTATTGGTTATTGGGACATGTTACATGTTGAGTTGTTATTTTTAATATAAATTTGAATTGTATTTCTGAATTTTATATTCCTACTTTCATTTATTACGTTTTGTGTTTTTTTTTGTTTGAATTATGAAGTACTGTGTCTGTGGTGGCTGGCATTTTATCACCTGTTATTATTTACATCAATTAAACAGGTTAATGTTATATTAATTTATCATTTTGTTGTGTATATTGTAAAAGTGATTGGCTGATTAGATTATTAGCTGTATAAAGTAAAAGTGGTTAGGTAACTTTATTAATATAAATTTTACATGTATTTGTGAAACTTATGCGGTTGCTTTCTCTTTTTTTTTTTTTGCATATTTTGTTTAAAATATGCACTGTTGTGTTTGTGACTGCTGGTATTTTATTATCTGCTATTTTCTATGTCATTTATAAAGACTAATGCCACATTTATGTGGTTGCTTTCATTTATTTTGTTTTATGTATTTTATTTTTAAAGCATGCATAGTTATGTTTGTTGTTTGTGGCATGTTTTTACCAACAATTTTCTACATTAATTCAACGGACTATTGCTATATTGATTTAGTGTTTCGTTTTGTATGATATTAAACTGACCGACTAATTTGATTAGTAGTTGTGTAATAATAAACTATGTGATGCTACTTTATGTGGTATTTGGGTAATGCTGTATGCTAATTCAATATAGCATTTTGTGCTAATTAATTTTTAGAATATAGTTATTTTCTAAAACAATTATAGTATGGTATTTGAAGCTAATGCATACAATTATGTACATTATAAAATTTGTTGATCAACCTTTTATAAGAGTGCACTTTGTTTTCAAAATTTGTTCTTTTGTATACGTGCATAAGTGCCTAATTACATTTGTCATTTGTATATATTTTATATTTTATACTCGACCAAAAAATATATCTTGAATATAGATCAATTATCATTTATATTTTGTATTTTATCATTTTCATGTTATAGGTACCCAATTAGGCCTTGCATCTAGATGTCTTTTACGTGTCATAGGTACCCGATTAGGCCTTGTGTCCAGAAGTCTTTTATGTGTCATAGGTACCAGATTAGGCCTTGTGTGCAGATGTGTTTTACGTGTCATTGTACCCGCTCGGTTAAATAATCTTTACTAGGTGCAGAATCGTTGCTGAACGACCCGATCATGCCTTGCGTCTAAAAGCTTTTTACGTGTCATAGGTACTTGATTAGGCCTTGTGTCCGGAAGTTTTGTATGTGTGATAGGTACCCAATTAGGCCTTATGTCTGAATGTCTTTTACGTGTCATGGGTACCCGCTCGGTTAAGCAATCCCTATTGGGTGCAGAATCATTACTGGGTACCCGATTAAGCCTTGCATCCAGAAGTTTTTTATGTGTCATAGGTATCCGATTAGGCCTTGTGCCGAGATGTGTTTTAGGTGTCATTGTACCCGCTCGGTTAAACAATCCCTACTGGGTGCAGAATCATTGCTGGAGTACCCGATTAAGTCTTGCATGCAGAAGTCTTTTACGTGTCATAGGTACCCGATTAGGCCTTGTGTCCAGATGTGTTTTACGTGTCATTGTAACTGCTTGGTTAAACAATCCATACTGGGTGTAGAATCGTTGTTGAACGACCCGATTAGGCCTTGCGTCCGGAAGCTTTTTACATGTCATAGGTACCCGATTAGGCCTTGTGTCTGAATGTCATTTACGTATCGTTGGTACCCGCTCGGTTAAACAATCCCTACTGGGTGCAGAATCATTGCTGGAGTACCCGATTAAGTCTTGCATCCAGAAGTCTTTTACGTGTCATAAGTACCTAATTAGGCCTCGTGTTCGAATGTGTTTTACGTGTCATTGTACCCGCTCGGTTAAACAATCTTTGTTGGGTGCAGAATCGTTGTTGAACGACTCGATTTGGCCTTGCGTCCGGAAGCTTTTTATGTGTCATAGGTACCCGATTAGGCCTTGTGTCTGAATGTCTTTTACGTGTCATGGGTACCCATTCGTTAAACAATCCTTACTAAATGCGGAATCATTATTGAGTACCTGATTAAGCCTTGCATCCAGAAATCTTTTACGTTTCATAGGTATCCAATTAGGCCTTGTGTGCAAATGTGTTTTACGTGTCATTGTACCCGCTCGGTTAAAAAATCCATACTGGGTGCAGAATCATTGTTGAACGACCTGATTGGGCCTTGCATCCGGAAGCGTTTTACATGTCATAGGTTCCCAATTAGGCCTTGTGTCTGAATGTCTTTTACGTATCATGGGTATCCGCTCAGTTAAACAATCCCTACTGGGTGCTGAATCATTGCTGGAGTACCCGATTAAGTATTGCATCCAAAAGTCTTTTACGTGTCATAGGTACCATATTAGGCTTTTTGTCCGAATGTGTTTTACGCGTCATTGTACCCACTCGGTTAAATAATCTTTACTGGGTGCAGAATCGTTGCTGAACGACCCGATTAGGCCTTGCCTATGGAAGCTTGTTATGTGTCATAGGTACCCGATTAGGCCTTGTGTCTGAATGTCTTTTACGTGTCATGGGTACCCGCTTGGTTAAACAATCCCTACATGGTGCAGAATCATTGCTGGAATACCCGATTAAGCTTTGCATCCAGAAGTCTTTTATGTGTCATAGGTACCAGATTGTGTCTTGTGTGCTGATCTGTTTTACGTGTCTTTGTACCCGCTCGGTTAAACAATCCATACAGGGTGCAGAATCGTTGCTAAACGAACCGATTAGGCCTTGTGTCTGAATTTCTTTTATGTGTCATCGGTACCCGCTCGGCTAAACAATCCTACATGGTACAGAATCATTTCTGGAGTACCCGATTAAGCCTTGCATCCAGAAGTTTTTTACGCGTCATAGGTACCCGATTAGGTCTTGTGTGTGGATCTATTTTACGTGTCATTGTACCCACTTGGTTAAACAATCCGTACCGGGTGCAGAATCGTTGCTGAACGACCTGATTAGGCCTTGCGTCCGGAAGCTTTTTACATGTCATAGGTACCCGATTAGGCCTTGTGTGCGGATGTGTTTTAGGTGTCATTGTACTCGCTTGGTTAAACAATCCATACTGGGTGCAGAATCGTTGCTGGACGACCCGATTAGGCCTTGCGTCTGGAAGCTTTTTATGTATCACAGGTACCCGATTAGGCCTTGTGTCTGAATGTCTTTTACGTGTCATGGGTACCCGTTCGGTTAAATAATCCCTGCTGGGTGCAGAATTATTGCTGGAGTACCCGATTAAACCTTGCATCTAGAAGTCTTTTACGTGTCATAATATTTGGTTAGGCCTTATGTGCGGATGTGTTTTATTTCATTATACCCACTCGGTTAAACAATCCATACTAGGTGCAAAATCGTTGCTGAACGACCTGATTAGGCCTTGTTTCCGGAAGCTTTTTATGTGTCATAGGTACCTGATTAGGCCTTGTGTCCGAATGTCTTTTACGTGTCATGGGTACCCGCTCAGTTAAACAATCCCTACTGGGTACATAATCATTGCTGGAGTACTAGATTAAACCATGCATCCTGAAGTCTTTTATGTGTCATAGGTATCCGATTAGGCCTTGTGTGTGGATGTGTTTTAGGTGTCATTGTACTCGCTCGGTTAAACAATCCATACTGGGTGCAGAATCGTTGCTGAACAACCCGATTAGGCCTTGCGCTGGAAGCTTTTAACATGTCATAGGCACCCGATTAGGCCTTGTGTCTGAATGTCTTTTACGTATCATGTGTACCCGCTCGATTAAACAATCCCTATTGGGTGCAGAATCATTGCTAGAGTACTCGATTAAGTCTTGCATCCAGAAGTTTTTTACATGTCATAGGTACCCGATTAGGCCTTGTGTCCCGATGTGTTTTACGTGTCATTGTACCTGCTCGGTTAAACAATCCATACTGGGTGCAGTATCGTTGCTCAACGACCCGATTAGGCCTTTCGTCCAGAAGCTTTTTACATGTCATAAGTACCCGATTAGGCCTTGTGTCTTAATGTTTTTACGTGTCATAGGTACCCGCTCGGTTAAACAATCCCTACTGGGTGCAGAATCATTGCTGGAGTACCCGATTAAGTCTTGCATCCAGAAGTGTTTTACGTGTCATAGGTACCCGATTAGGCCTTGTGTCCGGAAGTGTTTAACATATCATTGTACCCTCTCGGTTAAACAATCTTTACTGGGTGTAGAATCGTTGCTGAACGACCCGATTAGGCCTTGCATCCGGAAGCTTTTTATGTGTCATAGGTACCCGATTAGGCCTTGTGTCTGAATGTATTTTATGTGTCATGGGTACCCACGCGGTTAAACAATCCCTACTGGGTGCAGAATCATTGTTGGAGTACCCGATTAAGCCTTGCATCCAGAAGCCTTTTGCATGTCATAGGTACCCGATTAGGCCTTGTGTGCGGATGTGTTTTACGTGTCATTGTACCCGCTCGGTTAAACAATCCATACTGGGCGCAGAATCGTTGCTGAACGACCCAATTAGGCCTTGTGTCCTGAAGCTTTTTACATGTCATATGTACCCGATTAGGCCTTGTGTCTGAATGTCTTTTACGAATAATGGGTACCCACTCGGTTAAACAATCCCTACTGGATGCAAAATCATTGCTGGAGTGTCCGATTAAGCCTTGCATCCAGAAGTCTTTTACGTGTCATAGGTACCCGATTAGTTCTTGTGTCTGGATGTGTTTTACATGTCATTGGTACCCTCTCGGTTAAATAATTCTTACTGGGTGCATAATTATTGTTGAACGACCCGATTAGGCCTTGTGTCTAGATATGTCAAAGGTATCAGCTTAGGCTTGAGTCTAGCAATCTTTTGAATCTCATAAGTACTCGCTTAGGTTTGAATCTAGTCATACTTTAAAATTAATTAGATTGTTCGATCAACTAATATATTTTCGGTATAGATTGGTTGTCAAAGGTACCCAACCAAGCTTGAGTTCGACCGTCCTTTGAATATCGTAAATACTCACTTAGGTTTGAGTCTGGATGTTCTTTACATCCGTTTAAATTGTTCGGTTAACTAATTTGTTTTTGCATAGTTTAATTTTGAAAAATACATGACCAAGCTTGAGTCAGACCGTCCTTTGAGTCTCGTAAGTACCTGCTTAGGTTTAAATCCGAATGTCCTTTATAATCATTTATATTGTTCAATTAATCATTATGTTTTTGGTATAAATTGGTTTTCAGAGGATTTTGCTTAGGGCCGAGTCTAGCCGTCCCTTGAGTTTCATATGTACTTGCTTAGGTTTGAATCTTCCTTTACAATCATTTATATTGTTTGGTTAACCAATATGTTTTAGGTATAAATTGGTTTTTAAAGGTGCTCGCTTAGGGTTGAGTCCTGCTGTCATTTGAATCTCGTATGTACTCGGTTAGGTTTGAATTTGGTTGTCCTTTACAATGGTTTATATTGTTTGGGGTATATTTATTTGCATGGGTATCTGATTAGGTTTTGAATATTGTTTTCTTTTATATCCATACGTACCTGATTGAACTTGGAGTCTGAATGTCGTTTGCGTTTCTGGGTTTGGTCGGTTGAATGAAATATTTTGGTTATGAATTCATTTATGGTTATTTTGTTTAAATAATTTATTTTTATTTTAGATTGATATGCATAAACAATTAGTTTTAAAAATGTTATTTGTTATAGCGTTTTTAATTTAGGATACAGTAGATTCATTTATGGTTATGTTGATTAAATAATTAATTTTTATTTTAGATTGGTATGCCTAAACAATTATTTATAATAATGCTATTTGTTTATAGCACTTTAATTTAAACATTTCATCACATAACATCAGACATAACCCAACCCATACACATAACAATTCTCCCAAACGATCAGAATCTCAAACACATAAGCATAACCCAACACATACACATAACAGTAACCACCAAACCGTCACAAAGATCTCAAAAAGCCAATATACAATTGCCATAAAACAGCAATTCTCCCGAAGTTCTTATTGCTCAAAAACATCAAACATAACCCAATCTGAACAACAGGCTACAACCTGAATTTTCATTAAAATAACAAGTCGCAATCAATTCAGCTTCAACTACTATGTATGAAATTGAAACAGAGCAATTAACCACATGTAGGTATGAAATTTGTACAGGTACAATTCTGTTCGTACCACAATTTTTTAATCCAGGTTCAGCCACTACTTTAACATCAATTCAAATTACTAAAACTCAATTACAATTAGCAACTAAATGTTTAAACAGCAAATTCAAATTGAATTAAAACAGGCGCTACATCAACAATCCAGTGTTTCCTTCGTTCATGTTCTTTCTTCTTCACAGCATTTTCAATTTCTTCTGGGGACGACTTTGCAAAGTAAATCATAATATCCCAACTTCTTGGTGGGTCATTCAGTATGTTGAACACTGTGTTAGCACGAAGAAGATTGATATCTTCCTTTTTATATTCCTCTAGAAGATTTTTGTCTCTATCCAATTTTTTGATGAACTTTATCACAAATAATGCACAGTCGAAACTGCAAAATAATAAATAAATAAGGATTGGTATAAGAAATGCAATGCTATGATCATTTAGCTTTTTGCCAACGGATTATTGGGCAAAAACCATGTACTGTGTTCAAATATTATCCAATTTCCAGGAAGGAACACATAATCGTCGAACATCCTTCAATTTCTCCGGTTTATATTTTATTTTCCTAGGATTTTACGGAATGAAACATTATTGCATGGTACATCAACTTTCCCCTCAAGTAAATTATTGCTTAATAGAATGAACTGATGATTTTATTTGGTTTGTTAGTCGTAGAATATGCGGTAATAGAGTTGTATCATATTAACCTCAAAAACACTATTCTCCCAAACGATCAAACCCAGAAATGCATGAAAGGACAATATGAAGGTGTTTTCATTGTATTATTGTATAAGTCAGGCAGTAGTAGTACAAAGATACGAAAAATGCAAGGTGTTGTATGTAGGGCTGGACATTTTTACCATGTTACCACTTACCAGCCATTACCAACCGCTACTAATGAAAGTGGTACCGAACAATCGGTAACCAATTTGATTGGTAGGTATGCCAAACCACATGGAAATATGCGGTATGGTAATGGTAATTGAGCATTAACAATGGTAATTACCATACCTACCCCATATCTTAAACAATATGTATGTATATTAATATATTTCATCATATATGTTTATTACATAACAAAGAACTTCTAATATGTAATGATTTAATAAAATACCTTGGAAAATATTATTACGATACAAGGTTGAATGCAATTTTTATCATATATCTTAAAAATGGTATAATTTGTATGATTTTTTCGTTCATCCATAAAGTTTTAATGCATGTTTGACTACGTAAAATGAGATAGATAAATAATAATATATTAACAAAAAAAATTAATTTTAATATTTAATATTTTAACGTGAAATATTGTAAACAAAATGATCTCATATTAGTGAACACTAAAAACTTATTACAGACCTCTACCAACCATTACCGACCATAAACCGAACTATTGGTAACCGATTTCTTTGGCTGGTAATGGTATTATTTTTCCATTACCATATAAAATCAGTACAGTAATGGTTTTGAATATAAAATTCCAGTACCGAACCAATTCCACCCCTAGTTGTATGGATATTTATCTATATTATAATGAGAATACCTTGAAATAAAGCATTTGAAATGTCCAAAACACCCTTTCAAATTTATGCTATGCTGCTGGGGCAGTTTTGTCATTTCTTAGCTGTGTTCCCGTACCACGCTTCCACTATCTCCACGCACTCCTCATTTCTGTCGGAACGTACGTCTTCGTTCTTCTCTCCACGGCTGTAACCTCTTCTAATCCGTCTCCTTTTCCTCCATCGATGAAGATCGATAAAGCCAAAAACTCCAAATTTCCTGTAGCGATAAAGGTCGGCGAAAGCAAAACGTCCAACTCCGGTAATTTAGTATGTACATTCTTTTTAATTTATTTGTCCACAATTTCCCAATTGTTTAATTTCTTCTGCACGACAATGAGTACCCAACATAGCAAATCCTCCAACTTTCCTATAGCGATGAAGATCGGGGAAAGTAACAACTTCAACTTTGGTAATTTAATACGTACTTTCTTTTTAGTTTATTTCTCCACAATTTCCCAGTTGATTTACTTTCTTCTATGTACGAACTCCTAATTCGTATGTCCTACTATTTAATTTCTGCTTTATTTGATTTTGCAGTGTAAATGTGATTTTCATATGTAAATTTATTCAGTTTTACAGATGTGACTGTATATTGACAATTTATTCCAACTGAACTTGCCAGGAACTAGGGATTCAGTTCTTTGAACGGTGTTGCTGAGATTTCTGCTAATCTTTGCTATGACCACTGAATTTGCTCATCATATTTACTTAGTTGACCAACATCAATTATCTGTAGTAGGTACTTTATTTGATAATTTAATATCTACTTTCGTTTTGTTTTATGCAACTTTGACGTATTGACAGATGTACGTAACATAAAAAAAAGGTGGATTGTAAATTTAAATTAAATGATGCCTTTTTATGTTTATATTATTTTGCTAATAAATGGTTGAATATAAATCTGAGTTAACAGTAGTAAATGTTAAATATGTAACATTGGTAACAGGTTAGCATAGCTGATGTAGGGGGATCTACAGTGGTTTGGCAAAGTTTTGTGTTAATATAGAATTCATGCGTTACGAACGTTTGATTAGTTAAAGTTTTGTCTTAGGGATGATCTAGGAAACTAAAAGCTGCCAATCATGTCTGTATCTTATAAACAAATGTTGCATTATAGCATAACCCATGCAAGCAAAGAACATATAACATGTATGATATATACTGACACATCCGTGCTTAACGGAGAAGCATAAGTAATTGGAATATTCTGATACACTGATGGTGTTTGCAGCAGATTGTGCAATTATTTCAGATTTCAGGCGTTGGGATAATATTATGTAAATTGCTTAAATTTATTTGTTAGTTATTCTAGGTATTTGTGCTGGAGCTACAGGTCAAGCTATCAAGGCGCCAATGTCCAAAATTGCTACAACATGTGTTGGTTGAGCAAGGAAAATAGTTAAGTTTATAGTGATTACAGTGAAAGGACTAAACAATAGGATGTTGAAGATAACATGCTTTGATCATGGCAGCATGTTGATTGGGGACGAGGAGGTGGTGGTAGTTTCAGGTGATCGGTGTATGTATCTCCATTGTATCGGTAGATATGCATGTATTTGTTCTACAAGTTCTATATTATAAGACACTAAGAGTAGATGAATCTTTTTTGCATTAAGAAATACAAATATTTTTTTGTTATTTTTAGTAGGTATGAATGAATAGGTCTTTTTGATAATATTTTGATCTCAATACCTGTTAATTCTAAATTTATGAGTGTAATGTAATACTATTCAAATTATTTTTCTTATTTGAATTTTTTAATAGCAGACGAAAAAATGTGGAAGTACCTATTCTAACGGGAAAGATCAGCAGCAAAAGAACCCATTGCAGATGTGCAAATGCAAGAATCTGACGATAACAGGACTTTCCTAAAAGTCTGAGAATTTAAGCTGCTTCAGCTCAATTATATGGTTAGCTACATTGCATTTGGTGTTCATTTTTTATTTGTTTGTTTAATGTGCACCAATTGTAATGTTGATCTAATGGTTTAGATTTTTGGATTAATCCTACACTGATTTCTGGAACAAGGCAAGTGATATAGTTCCATACAAATGTGCAATAGATCACAAGGGACAACCAATACCCACCACTATCCTTCATGTATCTACTGCATGACATTTTCGTCAGTTGGGAGAGACTCAGATACCTTATGGACTCTAATGTTCTAAAGCTTTGGATAAATAATCCCTCTTTCCTTAGCTTTAATTTATTTTAGGGGCTCTTATGAAAGATACAATCAAACAGAGTAAGCATGAAGTCGAAACTGAAATTAAATAATGTGAAACAAATAAAAGGGTGTAACATTCATGGAGCAAATTATTATATGTTCAAAGCTGAAATGCAGCTTTGCTTACACCATTTTGAAGGCTAATCAAAAGGTAAGATTTAATCTATTTGTTTATTCACGTTTTCCAAAAAATATTTATTATTCTGAAATATATCACATATTTATGTATTGGCAAGTAAAATTTCAGCAGGAAAAGGAATAGTTCTCTCAGCAACAAGTAGAAGGTATAACATTTAAATTACAATGTTACACTTACTCTGATAATTTAGGCAACAAGTAATGAGTCCCTTACATTCATTTTTAGTGACCGAGGTAGAAAAGATTTAGGCATAAATTAACAGTGCTGATTTAAAAAGACAAGAAGGGAGAAAACCTGCTAGGCTGTTGGTTGAAAAGGTAGGTTAAGCAAAACATTTGTTTAAGATAATAATTTTATGTTGATTACTTATTAACATAGAACTTCACAAATTAGAAGAAGACTGTAGTTTGAGATTTTGCTAATATTCTTTATGATTACTGCAAAAAAGTGAATTAACCTTCTTTAAAGAGACAACGATGAAGAATTTCGATCAAGTAATTGAACCGTGAACAAACATATTACATGTTGCATGATATATTTTTAATACCCTTTCATATTACGTTCAGTTTTTCGACTAATACAGTATGTTTAGCATGTTCATTAATTTAGTCACCTACATGCATGCAAGATGTTTGAAATAATATCCAAGTCACAAAAGCTGAGGTCTTATTATAATTGATCACCTATACAAAAGTATTTTTTATCCCGTGATATGATAACTTTTACACGTTTTTTATGTGTTTACATTTTGCTTTTTGAAATACAAAAGTAACTATTGTCCTGTAATATAATTGTTTTAAAATTATTATTTTTAATCTGTGTGCAAATTTGTTCTTTTTTTAAAAATGAATTTGATTCTTTTGATTCAAGTGCATGTTGCACAACATTTGGTAATAGATTTAATTTTATTGTTGCTACTTATGGGATTATTGTGGAATTATTTACCAATGCGATTTATTTATGTTTAACATTAAAATTAGTTTGTTGTTCAAGTGGTTTCATAATCCAGTTTAGAAAATTTTACTGTGTTAGTTGGTTCAACTGAAATTAGGAAATTATTTATAGCTTAAGCACATTAATTTATGTGAAACTGTGAATTCTTTAGGTAATTAATTGTAACAACCCGCTCATTTAACGATAATGTATTTAAATATTTTATTTAAATATATCGTCGTTAATCGTTAATCGAACGTGTATCCAAAAAGTCATATTTTGCATACGGTTGAATTAGGACTCGGGACCACTTCCACTGAGCCTGGATCATCGTTACGACCTTTTTGACTATAAACATCGATACCTTTTGAGTTGGGCGATTTTGGTCTTTTTCGTTTGGATATAAGACCAAAATATCACTTTCTGCATATGAACGAATTTGGACTCGAAACTACTTCCATTGAGTTCAAAACGTCGTTTAGGTGTTCGAAAAGTATAAACTTCAATATATTCCGAGATTCAGAAATTTGGCACTTTGGGTTGGGTCTTGGTTGAGCTAGCCAAGCTCATCATATAACCCCTCTTAGCCCCTCCTCCTTCATTCATTTTCCTCCTTCTCTTCAAAATAGAAAATGGGCTTAGGGAAAAGGAAATTAAAATTCCCTAAAGCCTAGATTGATTTAGGAATCCAATTCAACATGAGTTCATATGCAAATTCAAAGTGAAGAAAGGTAATCACTCTCTTTACCTTCTCTAGCTCATCCCCTCTTCTATTTTTGTGAATTCCTATGACCTAATTCTTAGGAAATTCATTTATATGATCTTAGATTGGAGATTCTTGTGTGTTGCTTGAAGAGAGGTTGCTCTAGCTTGCTTTTGGGTTGATCCTTTGTTTCTAATGAAGAAAAGTGGGTTCTTGCTCGAATTGGAGCTTGTTCTTCATTGTTTGAAATCAAAGGTGAGTTCTTTTTGAACACACATCTATGCCATAAGTCATTGGCTTATACAAGTGTAATTTAGTGTTCATATGTGTTTGCATGTGCTAGTGAATTGGTTATGTTAATTTAACTTAGCCGATTCCATATGATTGTGTTCCGTTGAGTTGAAATTATAAGTAGGATTGTTTACGCGATCTTATGCATATGTTTTGTGTTGATTTGGTGATGTTGTGAAGCTCCGTGGTCCCCCGACATAGTTCTAATCCTTCATAAGTCGCTTGAATCATATTCGATTACTTTGGTTAGAGAATTTGTTCATTTTTGAATATATAATCGAAATCATAGCAATCCTATATATATATATGTGTATATATATGTTTGTGAATGTTTGTTTGATGTTATGAGTTGCTTCGTCATGTTTTTGATGCTTCATTTTAACTTAGAAAATGTTATAAGTCATCACCATTGATCCTGCCTCACCCGAGAGCCGTTTGTACCTCATTTCCTAAGCAAAAATGGCCACACTTCAGCTCAGACGTCTGTCCCAGAGGGGGACAGACGTCTATCATTGTTTAGGAAGCAAAATAAATAATTGCTCCAGCTCAGACATCTGTCACGGAGGGGGACAGACGTTTGTCATTGTTTAGGAAGCAAAATAAATAATTGCTTCAGCTCATATGTCTGTCCAAACTCTCGGGAAACAGTTTTCCTGACAACAGACGTCTGTCCTTGGGGGTGACAGACGTCTATCACTGAAAATCTGCTGTTGACCGGTGGAGACCATGGTCAACAGTTTAGGCCCATCCAGGCTCTTTCCCAGCCGGAGCTCGAGCCGTTCGGAATTCGTTTGTGAACTTCAGCTTTACGAATTCATAGATTCCAGCAGCTCGATTCATTGACTTTGATTCTCATGTGATTCTTCCCAAGTTGATCCTTCTTGGCCGATTCACATTTGTTTATGATGTGAATTGAATAAGTGATCATTCTAAAGCCTGTGCGCTCTATTTTGTATATCGAATTTATTCGATACTCTTGTTAAGATGCTTCATGCCATTAAAACGTGAATTATCGACTCGATATCCTTCGAGTCTATTTCGATGTAGTTTGAAACCTTCGGGTGCTAGTTTGGGATTTCGATTCATTCGTTGATCGAAAGTAAAACCGTTATCCCTTGATTTCCTGTATGTTGTTGTAATGTGAGTTTTTGATTCATGATGTTTGTGTTCTATTCGCTACGGCGACGGTTTTCATGAATAATTGAACCACAATGGATAATGGGGTTTTATATTGTCAATGGGCATCGAACCACGTTTAATCAGTTTTTAAATTCAAATCCTTTTAAAATAAATTCGGTTTCTAAATCCGGTTCTGATTCTATTGATTTATATACGATTCCTTATCCTATCGATCAGACGAGAAATTTTGTTTATTTACCTTAGTAAAACCGAGGACTACGACCCCTTATACGTTTACTTCGGCGAGTAACTCTTGGACTTGTGCGTTCGAGCATGTGTGGTAATTTTCTCTATTTTGAATAGAAACCAATTACGGGTTCGTAAATATTCGAGAATAGCATGTGGTTATGGGACATGTCGCTATTTCCTTATATTAACTAGCTCGGAGTAATTTCTATTCACCCGGATCGATGTGATCCTTTATAACTTGTGTTTTGTGGTCCTCGATCGTCCGAGTGGGATTTACGATTCTTGGATTTCACCTGGGGGACTTCGATCCAACTTTCTTTGATTTTCTATGGTTTATGATGTTTACTAGGGATTTCACAATTTATGTGTTTTCTCTCTACCGGGGTCACGACCCGGCTTCGTGGGGAGCTTCGGCTCAAACTAATGGGTTCGCTACCTAGAGATCGTATCTCATCTGTGAACAGGCCTGCCCCTTCTTTATGATGTTTTCTAGAGATTTCATGATTTATGTGTTTTCTCTCTTCCGGGGTCACGACCCGGCTCTATGGGGAGCTTCGGCTCAAACATATGGGTTCGCTACCTAGAGATCGTATCTCATCTGTGAACAGGTCTGCCCCTTTATGATGTCTTGAGGATTTATGATCACTTGATGATTTATGAAGTCTTGATGATTTATGATCACTTGATGATTTATGATGTCTTGATGATTTATGATGTCATAATGATTTATGATGACTTTGATGATTTAAGATTACTTTGACGCGAAGCGCGTCAATTTGAGAAATGATTTATGATTCATGATTTACTTTGATGCGATGGTCATCAATTTGATATGTATTTGGCATTCACTGTCATTTCCTGTTTTGTGCTATTATTTGAATGTTGCATTCTATATTAGCTAGGAGATTATTTAGAGATATTTGTGTGCCGACATTCCATTGTCATTTCCTGATTGTGTCGACATGCCATGTTCATGTCATCCTGTGTTATATCTCTTGTTATCTCAGTTTATTTGATAAGTACAGCTAGACTGTTCCGTTTATTGTTTATTTCCTTATAAATAATACTCGGGTTAGGCCAAGTCATTTTAGGTATTCCTCTGGGATTCATCGCAAGATTGATCTTTCGCTTTCAGCTTGCTACTCTATCTCCGCAGTTTTATGTACATTTGTACCTATGACTTTATCTATTGTTGTGTACATATTATTTTATGTAGATCATGGTGCATGTACCTATTATTTTGGGATTAGTGGATCTATGTTGACCACTATCTTGTTGTACACATCCTTGGTTTATTCATATCTATTCCGCCTTTGTGATATGATTATTCTGTGTCTGGCTTTGAGATAAATACCATATATTGTTGTTGTTGTTGTCTATTTTATACTGCTTTCCGGATTGCATATAGCCGTTGTGTAGTTTCCCTATGTGCCGAATGTCATGTCGAAATTTAATCGGTATCAAAATTCAATGTGCATTCCTCACATGGAGTAATTATACAATCGGTTGCCCTTCACAAACCTCATTCTCCGTTATGGTCTATGACATTTCTCTGAAATGAACTGGACGATAGTGGGTATAGAGGCGGGGCGCTACAGTTTGGTATCAGAGCCACTTTCCGAAACAGTGTAAGATAGTATGACGATGGTATTGTCTTAAGCCTCTCTCGGGAATCGTGCTTTAGGGGAGTCTTAAGACCCGTCATAGCATATCTTCCTATACGATTCCATTTTAATTGAACTCGCATTGTTTGAATTCAACTTAAGACTAACTTTTTCTTCCTTCTTTTTCCTTAAAGAAGTGAAATAGTCGGTCGTAGCCATGCGAGTGCCGGTTCACCCAGTGTACCTACTATGGGAGGGGTGAGTATGTGTCGGTGGCCTATTTTTAGTCTTTTAGAATAGTTATCGACTCCTCCACTTCAGGTTGACTTCTATAGTCCGTCTAGGGCCGTGTGCTCTAGTGGTGCTTCTGTTTCATTCTTTGACTCGAGTTGGTAATCGATGTCTGTTTTTGTATAAATTACGTTATTAAAACGTAGATTTCAAGTTGTTAATCGCTTCGTGTATCACAGTTATCTTGTTGATCATTTATGATCCTTGTTGTTGATTGATCATTGGATATCTTGCCCGGGCGTCATTATGCACGTCGTAAGTGCCTTTGATCCTGATATTTCTTGATTCCTAGTCAGGATGGTTTCATACGTCGTTACGTACCTAACATGGTCTATTGATCACTTGTCGTTCGATATCTCCATACCATGTATTTGTGACTAAATCTACTCCCTTGTTGTCAGCTATATAGTTTTAGTTCGGTGTGAGATCACCAAGACTTCGGGCTAAAACAACTCATTGTTACATCGTTGTGCCGGTGTGAGTCACCAAGCATTTGTGCTAAATTAACTCAACGAATGCACAACGATACATTTGTGTTACCTCGTTGCATTCCAAACTCAAGATCAAGAACGAGGGAAAGCATCCCGCTTCTTGTGATCCCTCTTCATACGTGTCATTAATTCCTTAATGTCATTTACCTTGTTTAGAGATTATTTTATTTATGTTCTTTCGATATATGTCGATCGTGCTCTTCGTTATCAAAAGATATCATTTGTGTTTTATTCGTAAGTTGATAAAGGAATTTTATTTCCTTTATGCCATCCCGAATGATTTATTGAATTTTTATGTTTTCACGAGATTCACGTGAACGTTAGAAATTTTGAGGAATTTCTTGTGTTAACTTGTCCACCGGGTGCGTTAAGGATCTCGAACAAGATATGGGACGCCATGTTGTAGTTCGGAATTCGTAAACACCATTATGTGGCAATCCGACATTCGAAATGATTCCTAAAATTGAAATTCACTCCTAATAAGTAAATCAAAATAATAATATTTTTGGTTTTTGCGATTTTTCGTAGTTGGTTGTTATTTTTCTAGATAATTTATTTCTAGATATCCTTGGTGCAATTCCAAGAATTTGAGTGGTTCAAGATTTTCAATTAGAAACTAACTTGAATCTTTTCTTTGAGTAAATTAAATAACTCCAGAAACAACGCAAAAAGTTATTTATTTATGTCTCCTGTTTCTGGATTTCAGATCTTTGATTTTCGAGAATTCTTAGTGATTGAGAATCTCGCCTAATTCTTAATCCTTGTTTCGATTTGCTAAAGAGAATTTAGTATTCTTGTGATTCCATGGATCTTCTTATTTTCTCTAGTGAACGATCACTCGAGAGAATAGGAATCCCGTGGGATGGGAGATTTGGGTTTTGCGATCCACGGCAAACTCAATAATTCCTTACTTTGAATCTATGATCTAGTCGATCATCTGGAAGTGTTATAGTCAATTCACTTATGGACTTAGCCTTGCGTTGTCCTTTGAAATGAGTATCGAAGGGATGAGCTCTTTTGATATTCCTCCTTTGTTTGTTTGAATCATTTGGATTGACAATTGTCTCCGCACGTTTGTTAACCCTTGTGAGTCAAAATGTTTGGGGATTACGACCTCTTTGGTTTAACCTTATCTTGTTAGAGAAATTGTCTATTGCTTCTTTGATTAATTACTGATGTTTGTGCGATTTGAGTTTTTTGGCGGAAAATTATCTTAAATCATGTTGTTCCGAAGTGGTAAGTTGTGCACTACTTATCCATCATCTTCTCGATGTTTCGGATTTTCTAGAATTAATACTCCAGTTTTTGAATATTGTGAATTTCGTATAATTCCTAATGATTCGTCTTTATGGTTACTAAATGAGATTTAGTACCTGGTTAGAAATCGATATCCCCGAGTAGTTCATTGGTATTTCGTTACCAATATTTGATTATCGATTTATAGTTCAATGGTATTTCGTTACCAATATTTGATTATCGATTTGTAGTTCATTGGTATTCCGTTACCAATATTTGTTATCGGTTTCTAGCTCGTTGGTATTCCGTACCAACCTGGGAAAATTGACTATTCCTTCGAAAATTGCTTTCCTTAGCAAATTCGTTGGAATCTCTATGTTGTGCTTTTGTTGGTGTCAGCCACCTTGTCGCAAGACTAAAGTGCTCAGGTTTGATGTTCACTACATCGTCGTGATTGAGTTTGGGAATGGATTAGTCAACCACCGAAATTTCCCATTTCATATCCTAAGATAAATATCTACTATTGATATCTCGCGTTTGTAGGACGCAGTCCCGTTGCTCCTTGATATTCCAAATTAGATTCGCTTGGTTTTTTTGTGCATTCTATTGATTCTCATTCCCTTGAGAATCATACGAAGAAAGGCGAGTCTATTTGAATTCATAGCGCCTATGAATTTTTCTGGAATTATTTTACTCGTTCGGGGACAACTACCTTCATGGGTAATGAAGTTCGAGATTGAACTCTAGCTTTTATGATCTTGCGAGACGAAATTGGGATCGCACCTAGCTGTTGGTGTGATCATTTCATTTCATGTCGGTTCTTGTGGTACCCCTCTGTGGTGTTATTTTCGGTTGTTACTCATTACTTCAATCTTAAGGAATTGCGGGGACGCAATTCTTTTAAGGGGGGAAGTCTGTAACAACCCGCTCATTTAACGATAATGTATTTAAATATTTTATTTAAATATATCGTCGTTAATCGTTAATCGAACGTGTATCCAAAAAGTCATATTTTGCATACGGTTGAATTAGGACTCGGGACCAATTCCACTGAGCCCGGATCATCGTTTACGACCTTTTTGACTATAAACATCGATACCTTTTGAGTTGGGCGATTTTGGTCTTTTTCATTTGGATATAAGACCAAAATATCACTTTCTGCATATGAACGAATTTGGACTCGAAACTACTTCCATTGAGTTCAAAACGTCGTTTAGGTGTTTGAAAAGTATAAACTTCGATATATTCCGAGATTCAGAAATTTGGCACTTTGGGTTGGGTCTTGGTTGAGCTAGCTAAGCTCATCATATAACCCCTCTTAGCCCCTCCTCCTTCATTCATTTTCCTCCTTCTCTTCAAAATAGAAAATGGGCTTAGGGAAAGGGAAATTAAAATTCTCTAAAGCCTAGATTGATTTAGGAATCCAATTCAACATGAGTTCATATGCAAATTCAAAGAGAAGAAAGGTAATCACTCTCTCTACCTTCTCTAGCTCATCCCCTCTTCTATTTTTGTAAATTCCTATGACCTAATTCTTAGGAAATTCATTTATATGATCTTAGATTGGAGATTCTTGTGTGTTGCTTGAAGAGAGGTTGCTCTAGCTTGCTTTTGGGTTGATCCTTTGTTTCTAATGAAGAAAAGTGGGTTCTTGCTCAAATTGGAGCTTGTTCTTCATTGTTTGAAATCAAAGGAGAGTTCTTTTTGAACTCGCATCTATGCCACAAGCCATTGGCTTATACAAGTGTAATTTAGTGTTCATATGTGTTTGCATGTGCTGGTGAATTGGTTATGTTAATGTAACTTAGACGATTCCATATGTTTATGTTTCGTTGAGTTGAAATTATAAGTAGGATTGTTTACGCGATCTTATGCATATGTTTTGTGTTGATTTGGTGATGTTGTGAAGCTCCGTTGTCCCCCTACATAGTTCTAATCCTTCACAAATCGCTTGAATCATATCCGATCGCTTTGGTTAGAGAATTTATTCATTTTTGAATATATAATCGAAATCATAGCAATCCCATATATATATATATATATATATATGTTTGTGCATGTTTATTTGGTGTTATGAGTTGCTTCGTCATATTTTTGATGCTTCATTTTAACTTAGAAAATGTTATAAGCCATCACCATTGATCCCGCCTCGTCCGAGAGACGTTTGCACCTCATTTCCTAAGCAAAAATGGCCACACTTCAGCTCAGACGTCTGTCCCGGAGGGGGACAGACGTCTGTCATTGTTTAGGAAGCAAAATAAATAATTGCTTCAGCTCAGACGTCTGTCCCGGAGGGGGACAGACATTTGTCATTGTTTAGGAAGCAAAATAAATAATTGCTTCAGCTCAGACGTCTGTCCAAAAATGGACAGACGTCTGTCCAAACTCTCGGGAAACAGTTTTCCTGACAACAGACGTCTGTCCTTGGGGTGACAGACGTCTGTCACTGAAAATCTACTGTTGACCAGTGGAGACCACGGTCAACAGTTTTGGCCCATCCAGGCTCTTTCCCGGCCGAAGCTCGGGTCGTTCGGAATTCGATTGTGAACTTCATCTTTACGAATTCACAGATCCCAACAGCTCGATTCATTGACTTTGATTCTCATGTGATTATTCCAATGTTGATCCTTTTTGGCCGATTCACATTTGTTTATGATGTGAATTGAATAAGTGATCATTCTAAAGCCTGTGCGCTCTGTTTTGTATATCGAATTTATTCGATACTCTTGTTAAGATGTTTCACGCCATTAAAGCGTGAATTATCGACTCGATATCCTTTGAGTCTATTCCGATGTAGTTTGAAACCTTCGGATGCTAGTTTGGGATTTTGATTCGTTCGTTGATCGAAAGTACAACAGTTATCCCTTGATTTCCTGTATGTTGTTGTAATGTGAGTTTTTGATTCATGATGTTTGTGTTCTATTTGCTACGGCGACGGTTTTCATGAATAATTGAACCACAGTGGATAATGGGGTTTTATATTGTCAATGGGCATCGAACTAACGTTTAATCAGTTTTTAAATTCAAATCCTTTTAAAATAAATTCTATTTCTAAATCCGGTTCTGATTCTATTGATTTATATACGATTCCTTATCCTATCGATCGGACGAGAAATTTAGTTTATTTACCTAAGTAAAACTGAGGACTATGACCCCTTATACGTTTACTTCAGCGAATAACTCTTGGACTTGTGCGTTTGAGCATGTGTGGTGATTTTCTCTGTTTTGAATAGAAACCAATTACGGGTTCGTAAATATTCGAGAATAGCATGTGGTTATGGGACATGTCGCTATTTCCTTATATTAACTAGCTCGGAGTAATTTCTATTCACCCGGATCGATGTGATCCTTTATGATTTGCGTTTTGTGGTCCTCGATCGCCCGAGTGGGATTTACGATTCTTGGATTTCACCTGGGGGACTTCGATCCAACTTTCTTTGATTTTCTATGGTTTATGATGTTTACTAGGGATTTCACAATTTATGTGTTTTCTCTCTACCGGGGTCATGACCCGGCTTCGTGGGGAGCTTCGGCTCAAACTAATGGGTTCGCTACCTAGAGATCGTATCTTATCTGTGAACCGACATGCCCCCTCTTTATGATGTTTTCTAGAGATTTCATGATTTATGTGTTTTCTCTCTTCCGGGGTCACGACCCGGCTCTGTGGGGAGCTTCGGCTCAAACATATGGGTTCGCTACCTAGAGATCGTATCTCATCTGTGAACAGGTCTGCCCCTTTATGATATCTTGATGATTTATGATCACTTGATGATTTATGATGTCTTGATGATTTATGATGTCTTGATGATTTATGATTACTTTGAAGCGAAGCACGTCAATTTGAGAAATGATTTATGATTCATGATTTACTTTGATGCGATGGTCATCAATTTGATGTGTATTTGGCATTCCGCTGTCATTTCCTGTTGTGTGCTATTATTTGAATGTTGCATTCTATATTAGCTAGGAGATTATTTAGAGATATTTGTGTGCCGACATTCCATTGTCATTTCCTGATTGTGTCGACATGCCATGTTCATGTCATCCGGTGTTATATCTCAGTTTATTTGATAAGTACAGCTAGATTGATCCGTTTATTGTTTATTTCCTTATAAATAATACTCGGGTTAGGCCGAGTCATTTTAGGTACTCCTCTGGGACTCATCGCAGGATTGATCTTTCGCTTTCAGCTTGCCACTCTGTCTCTGCAGTTTTATGTACATTTTTACCTATGACTTTATCTATTGTTGTATACATATTCTTTTATGTAGATCATGGTGCATGTACCTATTATTTTGGGATTAGTGGATCTTTGTTGACCACTATCTTGGTGTACACATCCTTGGTTTATTCATATCTATTTCGCCTTTGTGATATGAATATTCTGTGTCCGCCTTTGAGACAAATACCATATATTTTTGTTGTTGTTGTCTATTTTATACTGCTTTCCGGATTGCATATAGCCGTTGTGTAGTTGCCCTATGTGCCGAATGGTCATGTCGAAATTTTAATCGGTATCAGAATTCGATGTGCATTCCTCACATGGAGCAATTATACAATCAGTCGCCCTTCACAAACCTCATTCTCCGTTATGGTCTACGACATTTCTCTGAAATGAACTGGACGATAGTGGGTATAGAGGCGGGGCGCTACATTAATATAGTGATGCAAAAGAGTAACATTGGAATAATTGTTGGATGTGACGACGACTGAGTTTGAGGGAGGTAATTGTTTCCTAATCATCATTTTCGACTTTAGTTTTATATAAATATTTGTTCCTATTTACTTCAACTGTTTATTCAAAGATTTCTTTTTACTTTTTACCATTTTTTACTTCATAGATTGCATTTCAGAACAGTACATTGAAAACCTATGGCGCATGTAACACCCCGAATTTTAGTTAATACTAAAATTCACTAATTACAGGATAAATAATCTCAGATGTGGGAATTGCGGGTAACGGGCTGCGTCATTGCGTTCGTCTCGGAAAAATACGCGAAATAGAGTCCGAGTTTTCGAGAATCGGAGTCCGTATGGCCCGGTTATGGCCCAAAGAAGTTTGCAGAAAATTTAAAGTTAAAAACAGATTTAAAAATTCAAATTCAGATTTCAGAATAGAACCAGCGGGGCCAGGCGGGAAAATTCCCGCCCTAACCATGTCGACAGGGCTGTCGACAGGCCTGTCGACAGGGTGGTCGACTTGCCTGTCGACTTGCCTGTCGACACGGCGTGTCGAACCAGAGGGCTTGGGTGCACCAGATCTGGTTTTCTGGCTAGGGCTGGGCTGGGTTCTAGAGATTTCCTAAATCTAACGGACCTAATCTAATCTAGGGTTAATCTAAGGGCCTAAAACACTCACCTAATCTATAAATACACCCTAAACCTACCCTAATCCATACTAAAAATAGAAATGATGGCCTCATGCCGCCAAATTAAATCTTAGAAGGAGCCTCCACTAATTTATGAAGGAAGTTGCAAGCTAATCAACCTCTAATCATCATCTTCTTCATATTTAGCAACTAATTCCACTTCATAAGTTTGCTAATCTTGGGTTTGGTGAGTTTCTATCACTTTAACATCTATTTCTAAAGTAAGTAGATTGGGTGTAATGAGACTTATGGTCTTAAATGCGGATTAGTGAGTTTGAATCATTTGTAATGATATGCTACTCTATGTTTTCCTATGTTTATGCATATTTAATAAGTGGGTTTATGCATGTTTAATAAGTGGGTTTATGCATGTTTAATAAGTTGGTTTATGCATGTTTAACAAGTGGGTTTATGCATGTTTAATAAGTGGGTTTATGCATATCTAATAAGTGGGTTTATGCATGTTTAACAAGTGGGTTATGCAAGTTCATATGCAAGTTATGTGTATGATGTTATGTAAGTTATGTGTAGGTTGTTATGCAAGTTCATATGCAAGTTATGTATATGCTTAAATGCAAGTTTAACATGATATGCAAGTTATGCATGCTTATGCAAGTATGTGAATGCTTATGCAAGTATGTGAATGCTTATGCAAGAATGTGAATGCTTATGCAAGTTATGTGTATGCTTAAATGCATGTTTAACATGTTATGCAAGTTATGAGAATGCTTATATGCAAGTTCAACATGTTATGCAAGATATGTGTATGATAATATGCAAGCTCATATGCAACATGTTATGCAAGTCATGTGTATGATAATATGCAAGTTTGGGTTAAATGTAGTTGGGTTAATATATGCTCATATATGCAAGTGGACATCCTCTTAACCCATGATAAAGTTATATGCTAAGATGTGGTTAAACCCATGATATTTGTGATGGATCTTCCCTTTATTATGTCATGAAATGAGAACGATTTACGTGGGGAACGATGGGGTTAATAAATATGTTAATAAAAGTATGATTGGGTATGGTTAAACATACCATAAAAAATAAATTAACATAAGTGGGAATTTACCTATTGAGTTAGGTCTACCCCATGGGAATTTACCTATTGAGTTAGGTCTACCCATGTTATGAAAAATGTGTAATTAATTAGGGATAATCAATTATGGGGGTGATTAATTAGGTGTAATTAATCAACTAAGACACGAGGTTGGACCCTTTTGTAGCGGAAGTCTGCCCGGAACCGACCGGCCATCCAGTGGCTACAAATGATTGGCCCAATGTGAGAGGTCTTAGTCATAAATTAAATACGTGATTAAAGTAAAGACACGAGGTTAGACCCTTTTGATGACAGAAGTCTGCCCGGAACCAACCGGCATATCCAGCAGTCATAAAAGACGGTCTAATGTGAGAGGTCTTTATGAGGTCATGTTCTTAATTAATTAATTAAGAAACACTTAACCATATTAGCATGTAGAGGGACATGAGGGGTTAAGTGGGTGCCTTGGGTGGCATGTGGAAATCTAGTGGGTTGCCTTGGGTGGCAATAGAAAATACGATTAGAATACTTAACCAAGTGGAAACATGTAATTAAACATGATTAAAGGGTTAAGTGGGATGCACTAGATAAAGGGACAAGCTTAGGTGGGTAGCTTGTGGGGGCCCATTTCAACCAGTAACCCAAATGTATCTTATTGGGCTCGACCCATGTCGAGGACGGGACACGCGTACTGGGCTTGACTATAAGAGGCCAAAACGGGGTAGCGGTGGCAACGCAAGTCCAACGGGTTTCATATGCGTGTGTGGACCCGGGCTGGTAGGTAAGACGTTGTTGCATCGTGTAGGTATAAGCCGTGCACCGTTGATAGTATTGGGTTGCCACTTTAGGGGAGTGATACACCCCACTGTGGGACCAGCACGGGTATCTACGGTAGGGAGCCGATCGCTTGGGGAGTAGTGGGGTACACCTAGTGGAGATAGGGGCAGACGGCACCTATGTGGTCAGCTAGGGGTACATGAAACTACTAGTTATATCTTTCTTTTAAGTCCTTGGGTGGGATCAATCTTTGAGTAGGAAGGACTGGTGTGGTGCAGTTAGTAATTATCCTTGGGTGGGTAGATACGTCTTTACAGTTATCTTAGTTTATCCTAATTCTACCAAGCTGCTTAGTGTAGCCATTCATCCCCAGACATTACCGTAGGTCAAGTTTATGTCTTCTCTGGTTACTTTAATGATTGTATTGTTAAAGTTATAGGACTCGCTCAGACTTAAGTCTGACCCCGTTGTTTTTATCTTTTTTTTCCAAACCCTCAGGTCCTACGGTGGATCCTAGCAGTAGTGGAGCTTGATCGGATTGCTATTCCAGTCTTTAGGAGCATGGATAGATGTAAAGCTCCAGTTACCCAGTTATCTTTTCTTTTGTCTTGGCTATTGTATGAGAGAGTGGGATTATGTACTTCTTTATTTTGATGGATATTGTACTTGACTTTTATTGTGGTTTTATGATGTAACCAGACATGTTTACTTCCGCTGTTATGAGATGATGTTTTAAATTTCAAGTACTATTTATATCTGTCTTGTTGTAATTTTTCTGTTCTATATTCACTAAAATACTCCACCGATGCTATGACATTCCCTTAGAGAGTGACCATAGCGGGCATGGGGTGTTACACGTGGTATCAGAGCAAAGGTTACCGGAACAGATAAAATTTTTAGAAAACTATTTTTATAAAAACATTTTTGGAGGAGATATTTTCAAAAACATGTCTTTAAAGAGAAAAGTTTTTGAAAGAAAAGCATAATCCCCAATAGCCATTTCTATATCCTTCGAATTCTCCGTTTTGAATCTTTCCTTTTTCGTTTCAGCATGGCTGAGGATCTTAACTTTCCGGAGGGTGTGACGGTACCAGTATGGTATAGGAGATTGATGGAGGCTAGGGCCACCACTGCGGGTCCAGCAAATGTTCCTCCACCAACCGTAGCACCCGATCTTCCTCCTCCCCCTCCTCCTCGCACGGATACTTTTGCTAAGACTTGCAAGGAATTTAAAGCTATGGGAGGGAAACCTTTTCAAGGATCTGAAACTTTTGTGGAGGCTAGAGATTGGCTTAAGGAGGTGGAAGAGTTGATAGATATCTTTGAGATGGAAGAAGGAAAGAAAGTCAAGTTAGCTGCTTGGTTAATGAAAGGAGAGGCCTCATTCTGGTGGGAGGTCACTAATGGAGAACGCCCCGTTGACTCTTGGGCGGATTTTAGGCAAAGATTTGTGGCAAAGTTTCTCTCAAGGGCGGAGGAAAACTTGTATATGGAAAGATTCTTGACTCTAAAGCAAGGAAATCTCTCGGTAAAGGAATATGTCAACAAGTTTAATCAATTGGCAAGGTTTGGCCTAGATATGGTGAATACACCGGAGAAGAAGGCTTTGAGGTTCGTGAAAGGCTTGAATGAACCAATGCATGGGTTGGCTATGACTCATATCCCTATGGGGGCCACCTTCGAGAAGCTAGTTGACATGGCACTCATGCATGAAGAAGAGAAGGGTCCCAATGCTAATAAGGCACCCGAGAAGAAGGGAGATCAAAAGAGACCTCAGCAACAACAACAAAACAAAGGTGGGAAAGGCAACGGTGGCAAGGGCAAGAAGAAGAAGTGTTTCAATTGTGGGACACCTGGCCACCTAAGCAAGGATTGTCGCAAGAAGAAGAAGACTGGCTGCTTCCACTGTGGCGAAGCAGGGCATCTAGTGAAAGACTGTCCCAAGAAGGGGCAAAGGACGGGGTCTACCTCAGGAGGACAGGTGCAAGCTCTTATGGCACCAGGTCAGGCTAGGGGGCAAGTACAGGCTCTCGCGGTTCCACCGATTCAGGAAAGAGGTAGAACTATTTCCGTTGAAAGTCTGGTTTTTCTATTTGATCATCCTGTCCGTACATTGTTTGATTCAGGCGCATCGCATTCGTTTATCTCATCATCATTAGTTGAGTCACTGCACTTAGACACCAGTCTGGTAGATGATCCCTTGGTTGTTTCAAACCCAATAGGGGGCTCCACTTATTTGTCCATGATATGTTTGGGTTTGAAGATTTCTATACTTAGCATTGAGTTTAGATGTGATGCTTTTGTGTTGGGCTTCACGGGCTATGGGTTGATTTTGGGCATGGACTGGTTATCCAGTAATGGTGTTGTTCTTGATTGCGAAAGGAGAGTTGTTAGGCTCATGACCCGCTTGGGTAACACTCTCGAGATCTCTTGTAATCCCATGGATTCTGTTATGCTAAGTTATCTTGAATCGCTTGACGCTTCGGTCGAGAGTTTGCAATCTGTTAGAGTGGTCCGGGAATACTCGGATGTGTTTGAGGAGGTGAAGGGCTTACCTCCGAAGCGGGAGATTGACTTCCGAATATATCTGGTGGATAATGCTAAACCTGTATCTTTACCAGTGCGCCACATGGCTCCTCGTGAGAGGAGGGAACTCCATAAGCAAGTAGGGGAGTTGCTTGAGAAGGGGTTCATAAGACGGAGTATATCGGAGTGGGGTGCTCCAGTAGTATTTGCTACAAAGGCGGATGGGTCCCTCAGACTTTGTGTAGACTATAGAGAACTCAACAAGCTCACAAAGAAGAATAGACACCCATTGCCGAGGATTGATGATCTCTTCGATCAGTTGGTTGGCGCTTCAGTATTTTCTCAGTTGGACTTAGCCACGGGGTTTCATCAGTTGAGGGTGGCTGAGGATAGCATAGACAAGACTGCCTTTAGGACTCCGGATGGTTTCTATGAGTGGCTGGTGATGCCATTTGGGTTGACGAACGCCCCTGCATATTTTGTTGATTTGATGAGTAGGGTGTTCAGGGAGTTCCTTAATAAGTTCGTGGTGGTCTTTGTGGATGATATCTTAGTATTTTCTAAGAGTGAAGAAGAGCATGCCCTACATCTTGGGGAGGTATTGAAGACTCTTCGAGCACATAGCCTTAAGGCTAAATTCTCTAAATGTCACTTCTGGAGGAAGGAGGTGCGGTTCTTGGGGCACGTGGTCTCCAAGGAAGGGATAGCTGTGGATCCCGCGAAGGTAGTATCAATTCAGGATTGGAAGGTTCCAAAGAATGCTACCGAAGTAAGAAGCTTCTTGGGGTTGGCGGGTTACTATAGGAAGTTTATCAAAGACTTCGCGAAGATATCAGCCCCATTAACCCTCTTAACGAAGAAGAATCTTGTTTTCGCATGGGACGTAGATTATGATGATGCGTTCCGACGGTTAAAGAGAGCTTTAACCACTGCTCCAGTTTTAGTGTTGCCAGATGGGAGCAAGCCATTTGTTGTTTATACCGATGCTTGTGGGACAGGACTTGGCGCAGTCTTAATGCAAGAGGGAAGGGTGATAGCCTATGGTGGAAGGCAGTTGAGAGTGCATGAGAAAAATTACCCTACCCATGATTTAGAGTTGGCCGCTATTGTTTTTGCGCTTAAGATTTGGCGCCATTATCTTCTTGGTGAGAGATTCGAATTGTTCACTGACCACAAATCATTGAAATACTTGTTTTCTCAGAAGGATTTAAATTTGAGACAGCAAAGGTGGATGGAATTCTTAGCATCCTATGATTTCGAGATAGCGTATACCCCTGGCAAGGGTAACGTGGTGGCGGACGCCTTGAGCAGAAAAAGGTTGTCCTTGAGTCCATTGTTCGTGGAACAACGAAGCTTGGAATTTATCTCGAAGTTTGATTTCAGACCTTCCATTGATTATGTACCCGGTTTGCTAGCTTCCTTGGAGGTTAGACCTACTCTTTTGGGGCGGATTGGAGAAGCACAGAGGGACGACCCACAGTTGGTTGAGTTGGTGGAGAAGCTCATAAGGGGGGAGTCGTCCAGCCATTTGAGTAGGTACACCCTAGACGATAGGGGGTGCTTGCGTAGAGACGGTAGACTTTGTGTACCGCAAGACGAGGGTTTGAGGAAGGTTATTCTTGATGATGCACACCGTTCTAGGATGACCATTCATCCCGGTGGGGACAAGATGTACCAAGACATGAAGAGGGTTTTCTTCTGGGCCGGTATGAAGAAAGATGTGGCCGAGTATGTCGCTCGATGCTTGGTGTGCCAGCAAGTGAAGGCGGAGCAAAGGAAACCAGGTGGGTTGCTTCACCCATTGGAAGTTCCGCAATGGAAGTGGGACAGTGTCTCGATGGATTTTATTGACGGGTTACCCAGATCGAGAAAGGGTAATACAGGAATTTGGGTGGTGGTAGACAGACTTACTAAGAGCGCCCATTTCATACCTGTGAAGAGCAAGAGGACTGCTCCATGGCTAGCTTCAGTTTATCTTCGAGAGATAGTTCGATTGCATGGGGTACCCTCTAGCATAGTGAGTGATCGAGATCCTATCTTCACTAGTGAGTTCTGGAGAAGTTTGCAAGAAGCAGTGGGGACTCAATTGTGTCTGAGCACCGCATATCATCCTCAGACAGACGGCCAGACTGAGAGGGTGAATCGTGTCCTAGAAGACCTTTTGAGGCTTTGTATCTTGGATTTTGGAGGTACATGGGAAGAGCATCTTCCATTGGTGGAGTTCGCATATAATAACAGCTTTCAGTCCAGTATTGGTATGGCTCCTTTCGAAGCTCTCTATGGAAGGCCTTGTGGATCACCTACATGTTGGTGGGAATCTACGGATAAGATCTTGCTTGGGCCTGATATGGTTAGGGAGACTTCTGAGAAGATTGACTTGATTCGAAGAAGGATGAAAGCAGCGCAGGATAGGCAAAAATCTTATGCGGACAAGAGAAGGACGGATCTTGAGTTTGAAGTTGGGGACATGGTCTTTGTCAAAGTGTCTCCGTTACGAAATGTGGTTCGCTTTGGATCTGTTGGGAAGTTAGCACCAAGGTTCGTGGGGCCGTTTCCTATTAAGGAAAGGATTGGACGGATGGCATATAGAGTGGAGTTGCCCGACAGACTTAGTGGTGTACATGATGTATTCCATGTGTCCCATTTGAGGAAGTGCTTACATGAGACGGCAGAGGTGGTAGAGCCGAGCTTGCTTAAAGAAGTGGAAGTAGAGCGTGATGCGACTGTTCGACGAGCTCCTACTCGCATCCTTGGGTCAGAGACTAGGAAATTGAGGAATCGAGAGGTTCAACTAGTCAAAGTACAATGGGGAGAAGACGAGAGCAACGCAACTTGGGAGACGGAAGCGAAGATGCGTTCATTGTACCCATTTCTTTTTGAGGGTATGTCTTTACTTTCTCCTCTATCGTTGTCTAGTACTTATCTTATCTTTAGTATGTCCTCTCGTTAGTACTGTTTGACCTTTAGATAGGGTAAACCTATGGTTGAAACATGTGTTTGAGACATGTTATGGTTGATGGATGCAAGTGGATGCAAGTGTTTGCTAGTGGTTGCTCGTGGATGCATATACACACACTCTAGGCACTAGATCGGCTCAGTCACTTCATATTGCATATTGCATAAAATTGTGTGTAGGGAGCTATATTTATGGATGTATAATGATTGTGTTATCATATGGATGATGCATTTTGGTGAATGATTGTGCACTCATGTAGATATTGTATGTGTCGATAGGGTTCTCTCGCATACATAATGGATGCATGGCACTATCATGGTTTGCATATGTTCATACATTAGATAGGGAACATATACACACACTTTTTGCATATGCTCATACATCATTAGAAATTGTTTTAAGGACAATGGATGTCCGTGTTTGATGGATTGAGTAGATTGTTGTTTGGATGGTAGGATATGCATTCTCCTTAGCTTAGAGATTTCGGGGACGAAATCCTTTAAGGAGGGGAGAATGTAACACCCCGAATTTTAGTTAATACTAAAATTCACTAATTACAGGATAAATAATCTCAGATGTGGGAATTGGGGGTAACGGGCTGCGTCATTGCGTTCGTCTCAGAAAAATACGCGAAATAGAGTCCGAGTTTTCGAGAATCGGAGTCCGTATGGCCCGGTTATGACCCAAAGAAGTTTGCAGAAAATTTAAAGTTAAAACCAGATTTAAAAATTCAAATTCAGATTTCAGAATAGAACCAGCGGGGCCAGGCGGGAAAATTCCCGCCCTAACCATGTCGACAGGGCTGTCGACAGGCCTGTCGACAGGGTGGTCGACTTGCCTGTCGACACGGCGTGTCGAACCAGAGGGCTTGGGTGCACCAGATCTGGTTTTCTGGCTAGGGCTGGGCTGGGTTCTAGAGATTTCCTAAATCTAACGGACCTAATCTAATCTAGGGTTAATCTAAGGGCCTAAAACACTCACCTAATCTATAAATACACCCTAAACCTACCCTAATCCATACTAAAAATAGAAATAATGGCCTCATGCCGCCAAATTAAATCTTAGAAGGAGCCTCCACTAATTTATGAAGGAAGTTGCAAGCTAATCAACCTCTAATCATCATCTTCTTCATATTTAGCAACTAATTCCACTTCATAAGTTTGCTAATCTTGGGTTTGGTGAGTTTCTATCACTTTAACATCAATTGCTAAAGTAAGTAGATTGGGTGTAAGGAGACTTATGGTCTTAAATGCGGATTAGTGAGTTTGAATCATTTGTAATGATATGCTACTCTATGTTTTCCTATGTTTATGCATATTTAATAAGTGGGTTTATGCATGTTTAATAAGTGGGTTTATGCATGTTTAATAAGTTGGTTTATGCATGTTTAACAAGTGGGTTTATGCATGTTTAATAAGTGGGTTTATGCATATCTAATAAGTGGGTTTATGCATGTTTAACAAGTGGGTTATGCAAGTTCATATGCAAGTTATGTGTATGATGTTATGTAAGTTATGTGTAGGTTGTTATGCAAGTTCATATGCAAGTTATGTATATGCTTAAATGCAAGTTTAACATGATATGCAAGTTATGCATGCTTATGCAAGTATGTGAATGCTTATGCAAGTATGTGAATGCTTATGCAAGAATGTGAATGCTTATGCAAGTTATGTGTATGCTTAAATGCATGTTTAACATGTTATGCAAGTTATGAGAATGCTTATATGCAAGTTCAACATGTTATGCAAGATATGTGTATGATAATATGCAAGCTCATATGCAACATGTTATGCAAGTCATGTGTATGATAATATGCAAGTTTGGGTTAAATGTAGTTGGGTTAATATATGCTCATATATGCAAGTGGACATCCTCTTAACCCATGATAAAGTTATATGCTAAGATGTGGTTAAACCCATGATATTTGTGATGGATCTTCCCTTTATTATGTCATGAAATGAGAACGATTTACGTGGGGAACGATGGGGTTAATAAATATGTTAATAAAAGTATGATTGGGTATGGTTAAACATACCATAAAAAATAAATTAACATAAGTGGGAATTTACCTATTGAGTTAGGTCTACCCCATGGGAATTTACCTATTGAGTTAGGTCTACCCATGTTATGAAAAATGTGTAATTAATTAGGGATAATTAATTATGGGGGTGATTAATTAGGTGTAATTAATCAACTAAGACACGAGGTTGGACCCTTTTGTAGCGGAAGTCTGCCCGGAACCGACCGGCCATCCAGCGGCTACAAATGATTGGCCCAATGTGAGAGGTCTTAGTCATAAATTAAATACGTGATTAAAGTAAAGACACGAGGTTAGACCCTTTTGATGACAGAAGTCTGCCCGGAACCAACCGGCATATCCAGCAGTCATAAAAGACGGTCTAATGTGAGAGGTCTTTATGAGGTCATGTTCTTAATTAATTAATTAAGAAACACTTAACCATATTAGCATGTAGAGGGACATGAGGGGTTAAGTGGGTGCCTTGGGTGGCATGTGGAAATCTAGTGGGTTGCCTTGGGTGGCAATAGAAAATACGATTAGAATACTTAACCAAGTGGAAACATGTAATTAAACATGATTAAAGGGTTAAGTGGGATGCACTAGATAAAGGGACAAGCTTAGGTGGGTAGCTTGTGGGGGCCCATTTCAACCAGTAACCCAAATGTATCTTATTGGGCTCGACCCATGTCGAGGACGGGACACGCGTACTGGGCTTGACTATAAGAGGCCAAAACGGGGTAGCGGTGGCAACGCAAGTCCAACGGGTTTCATATGCGTGTGTGGACCCGGGCTGGTAGGTAAGACGTTGTTGCATCGTGTAGGTATAAGCCGTGCACCGTTGATAGTATTGGGTTGCCACTTTAGGGGAGTGATACACCCCACTGTGGGACCAGCACGGGTATCTACGGTAGGGAGCCGATCGCTTGGGGAGTAGTGGGGTACACCTAGTGGAGATAGGGGCAGACAGCACCTATGTGGTCAGCTAGGGGTACATGAAACTACTAGTTATATCTTTCTTTTAAGTCCTTGGGTGGGATCAATCTTTGAGTAGGAATGACTGGTGTGGTGCAGTTAGTAATTATCCTTGGGTGGGTAGATACGTCTTTACAGTTATCTTAGTTTATCCTAAGTCTACCAAGCTGCTTAGTGTAGCCATTCATCCCCAGACATTACCGTAGGTCAAGTTTATGTCTTCTCTGGTTACTTTAATGATTGTATTGTTAAAGTTATAGGACTCGCTCAGACTTAAGTCTGACCCCGTTGTTTTTATCTTTTTTTTCCAAACCCTCAGGTCCTACGGTGGATCCTAGCAGTAGTGGAGCTTGATCGGATTGCTATTCCAGTCTTTAGGAGCATGGATAGATGTAAAGCTCCAGTTACCCAGTTATCTTTTCTTTTGTCTTGGCTATTGTATGAGAGAGTGGGATTATGTACTTCTTTATTTTGATGGATATTGTACTTGACTTTTATTGTGGTTTTATGATGTAACCAGACATGTTTACTTCCGCTGTTATGAGATGATGTTTTAAATTTCAAGTACTATTTATATCTGTCTTGTTGTAATTTTTCTGTTCTATATTCACTAAAATACTCCACCGATGCTATGGCATTCCCTTAGAGAGTGACCATAGCGGGCGTGGGGTGTTACAGCGCACAAATCAATTCACAACACATACATTTTGGTTGTTATGTCTTCGATTTTTAAAAATCTATATGTTTCCCTTTTTTAGTGATTGTATTTTGGTTATTGATAATTTGATTTTGTTTATAATAATTTGCTTATTTTACATGATTTTTCTGCAAAAAAGCTTGGACTATATTTCAGAGTAGAGGTAGAGGAAATCTACGCTATATTGAGATCCATACATTGCTTGATGAAAATATAGCATGTTAGTATGAATTTTATAATTTTAATGGTTTTGTATGAAAGATTTGGCAAATCCTTTCAGAAAAATAAGAGCGGATTATTAATATATTTGTTCTGTTTGTATTATTTCATTCCATATTGGTTTCATATTTTTCAGTTGACCGCATAGTACTACTGCTCACATGGCCTGTATCATTCATGCACACAAAATCTTCGTTGGATTTCCTTACTATGCTATAAGGAATTTCGACCAGTATATGTTGTATGTACATAGGCATACATATAATTTATTAATTTATGCTTCGTGTACATGGTATGGAAATACAACATCAGGTAACGGTGTCACTATTTCCATTATATGGTTTGTAAAATCTATCGTAAGTTAATTATACCTTAAATTTTATTGTGCTATAAGGATAGTTTCCCTTTTAAATAAAAACCAGTATATGTCAATTCAAAATAACCAAATAACTTATACCATATGATCTCTTGTTACATTTTGTTACCATTATACATTGTTTTTTAATTTGAACACAACTGAAACTATTTTGCATCTATTTATTTAAGACTTTCGCTAGAATTTCTATCCAAAATAGTTTTTCTTTACATATTAATTTATGGTCTTAATTTTAAATTCACTTAAACAATATAACTGATATCAAAGTGAAGACAGAAGATTCTATGATTTGTACATAGCGTTATATAGTTAACATTGTATTATTATATGATTTTTTTGTGTGTATATATATATACAGACACACACATGCACACACACACGCGCACACACACACACACATACACACACGCACGCACTTACTCTGTTATATCGTTAATATAACATTTTAGGTCGTGGTTTGAATATATATTATTTGTTAGAATCATACATGTATATACTATGTAAGCTAAGTAAATTTTCGTTTTTTTAGTTCTAGGTGGATGTAATTATACTCACACAATTAATAAATATAAGCCTACCATATATGTGATTATGCCTTTTTAAGAGAATACTTTTGGTAAGGAACAAATATTGCCTTTTACATGTCAGTAAAAATGAAACTATGACTATATATACATTTATATATCAACTCTGTTTATTCATTTTAGCAATTTACAATAGCCCCAAACTGGAAATAATCGAGTATATAGAAAAGTAAAATTTTCAGTATCATTCAATTGTCCCAATGCTTGGTTGATCAATTTCTTTACTTTTCCAAAAACAGAAAAGTTGGAAAGTATTAATTCAGAAGATTTGCTTACAAAGGTTAACTCATTTCATGATTTTGTGATAATAATTGTTACTAAATTTTATGAAGCAATTTCCACTGAAAAAGCTTTTAATATACGATCTCAAAACATTGCAGGAGAAAACATATAATTGGGAAAAGGGCCTATATTAGAATTCTTATAAGGGAGGTAAATCTAGCACTATTTCTGAGTACTTTATGGTTTTTTTATGTCAAAGCAACTTAACATTCCACTTATACAAGGTAAAATTTATATTTGTACGTGTATATACGCTAGGCATCGTATCTATTATGTAGATTGTTTTAGATCTTAATCTGCAGATTTTCATGCTTCAGTCTTATCTTGAAAAGCAATCTATCTTATATGGTAATGTATTATTCCTCGGTTTTTCTCCCAGGGACAATGAGGTAATAAAATATAGAATTCAAAGGCCGATGAATGTCAAGGTAAGACTTTCAGGAACCTAATATGGCACAATCCACTGTTATTTTTTCACACGTGAGTACCCCCATTTAAATGTTAGTATTAGCTATTCACATGAAATTCATTTATTGTGGTACTTGCTATCAACGTAGAAATGAGAGAGGCTGCTGCAAACGATCTGAATTCATCACTTCAGATGATTTGAATTCATCACTTCTGATGATCAGAATTCATCACGCATGTCCTTCTTAGTAGTTTGTAATTTATATGCGATGAGGAAAAGAACGACACATGATAGTCTACCATTTGGTTTTGTTTTACAATTTCACTCTCCTCCGATTTGCAATTCACAATGTATATTTAAATGAATAGGCATGCAGGGCTCCCAATCTTTTTCTTGGCAAACAAATTGTTTTCAAACATGTTCAGTTTGAGGTAATTAGGTAAGAAACCATTCAGGTTTGTTATACAATTTCATTCTCCTCTGATTTGCAATACATAATGTATAATTAAATGAATATAAGCATGTTGGGCTCCGATCTTGGCAAACAAATATCATTTTCGAACATGTTCAGTTTGAGGTAATTTAGTAAGGCAGCAATTCTTTAAATAAGAAGTCAAGTTACTGAATTATGGTTGTGAGCTTTATTATTGTAACGTAATACATATGAGCTAACAACTTCAATTTTAATAGTGGGGATTTGATATGTTTGTACATACAGGAATCTATGAAGTTGCCAAATGCATATGTGATGAAATGCTTCTTCAAATCAATGTCGCTGCTTGAGGTCGCCATGCAACTCGATGTTTTGTTGTACATTCATTGGGTCTTTAACATTGCATGCGGGGGAGAAACGACGGTAATGCTTCATAAATTCTTAAAGAAGATTCTTTTTTGAATGAATTATACAGCAGAGTGCACGTGTGCCTTATAATATCTGAAAGAAGATATGTACTTAATTGATACGTCTTCTTTGTGTATTGAGGCTTACGAAATGTAATTTATCAGTAATCTATCATCCATCAACATTATATTTGCACGTGTATCTTATTATATATATAATGTATGTAGGTATATGAGCCATGTCCATTATGTTACTTTATGTCCAATATAACTTTGAGCTGACATCTTTGGTTTTTTTTTTCCATTTTCATTACTTTGATCGCCCTTCCTATATTATATGTAATTACTAAATGAGTGACTATTTAATAACATAGACCGACAATATACATGATACCCTATATGGATTGCTTTCATATCCATGGGTCCGTGACTATGTGAATATTTGAGCAGCGGATTCCCATTCCGTCAGAATTATGACGATCTGCAACTATGTGAAGGGGTCTGCCTTCTTTTGTTAAGAGGTACAAATTAGTGCTATATTGGAGATACAACATTTGTCATGTTGCTTACACTGAATGATGGTCTCCTTCTATGTCACTGTATTGCATTGAGTATGTGTTGGACACTTACAAAAAACATTTCACTCCAGGCTTTAATTTAATAAATGAGTTTAATCGATGTGAGTAACAGGGATGAAAACAGTGCAAAGCATGAATTAACAAGTCTAGAATAAGAGGCATGCAAACACGTATGACAATAAATATTAATGCAATTCGGCCCATAAACAAACCCAAGTTAAACATGCTCAACATATAGGTCGCCTCTAATACATTGGACAATGCAAAAATAACCAATATGGGAGGAATGTAAAAATAACCAAAGTGGGAGATAACGGTAAACAAAAGTGCAAAGCAAGCATGAATTAACAAGTCCAGAAAAGGAAGCATGCAAACATGTGTGATAACTTCAAGATGGAAAAGTGGAAATTTACATTCAAATATAAGATAATGTGTTCAAATGCAGAAGTTGAGGTTTTGGTGGCTGGACCACTTGGTCAGAGGCGGGGGTCTCCAATGGTGAGCGGTACTGAGATGGGCGAGTAACCAAGAGATGTTGCGCGCGAAGTTGATAGAGACGATGGTCAAGAGGTGTAATGGCGCGTTTTGTTAGCTGTCGAATAATTAATTTATTTAATGATTTATATATCGATTTGGCGATATCGATAACTTAAAGTACAATGTTCGAACTTATAATTTATAATTATAATTAAAACGAACCTGAAACGACGTGGCAGTTCGTTATTTGGCGAGTTGAACTTCAACTGAATGTACATGATTCATTTTCAATCGGATTTCTGTGAAACAAGAAACGTGTGGAGCTGGTGGAGTATATCTTTCTAGTGGAAGAGAAAAATTGAGATTTCGTCGTGTAGATTTTGAGTTATGTCCAAATCAAATTTCAGAAAAGTCGCTGTAGAATTCCTTTATAATTTGCGACGCTTAATTTACGTTATAAAAGGGTTTTTCAATATAACTAGAGATCGGGTTTGAATCTAGACAAGGTTCTTTAGAGACATAATGATAATTTAATTTTTATAATTTTATGGTAATTTTTAATTAATTAAATAAGCGACTTTTTATTTGAAGTATTTCGCACCCTGAAATCAACATTTCGAAGTTTCAAAATATGAGTCCACCTACCGGTATTATTACATTTTTGGGATCGTAGCACCGAGCTGATTACAACGGTACATTTACTTCTGTCGACAAAAGTGTAAACTAAGGAAATTCTTTATCACGTGATGGTAAACTTTATAACTTAAAACAAAAATACCCTAAGCTATGTTCACCGACCAGAAAAGAGGCCACGCCTCATCTCTTCACATCGACCAGTTTCTCGTGGTCCTCAAGCAAATACATGGACCAAACTGTTACCTCAAAAATAAAAAGGGACCCTATATAATAACCTTACTTAGTTTTCTAAACCTAATTCACTTCTTACTCCTGAGCGAAAACATGAGCCGCCACTAAACTCTTTCACGCAGCAAAACAAAATCAAAAGAAAAATCAAACTCTCGTCTAAACCAATACGAATACGTATTACTCTCGAGTGTGACGGCTGTATTGAAGCCTGAGATTTCAAACGTAACAGCTAGGGGTTCAACCGGGGTCCACGTCGAGGAGGTTATAGGCGTAGTCGAAGGTGTCAGTTTGAAGTTGCGTCGGGAAGGGAGGAGTCGGGAGTAGGACGTAAGTTTTGAAGAGGGAAGAAGCTCCTTCTGTCAGCTGTGAATGCGGGAGCGAGCACTTCGAAAGTAAAGCAAGGTTAACAGTGAAACGTGGGATAGTGAGATAGGTTAACATGTAAACCACTGATGTGTGGTGTTTAAAGAAATGGAATCTGGACTTGCGGCTTTTGTTTAAAAAAACAGACCACCGAAGTAGAGGACGCTATTTAAGGGTTACAGTGTTGTTAATGGGATTTGAAATGGTGGATAAGTTCGGCATTTGTGTGTTCAAAATGGAGCAGGTGGGGTCTCTAGTTTTGGGAGGAGAAGTGAACAATCGGTTTGTTCAAAACATTTCAGTAGTGGGTTTGGTTTGAATGTTAGTAAAAAAATGATGAGCAACGAGGTTGACTAAAGATCAACAATGGCCTTGAAAACTGTGAATCTCGAGATCGAGCGTGAGGATATGGTGGAAGTAAAGGTGTTGGGTGTCAGTATACGTGGGTTGTGGGGGTGAGCTGAAAGGAAGGTCCACGTTTTGTTGTTTGTTATTCTCAGAAATGGCTGTGTAATGAAAGTGCAGGAGGGACATTCTGGTGGAGTTGGTTTCAGATTTAATAAGTGATGAAGGATATGGTCTTCAAGCAAAGATGGAAGGGGAATAAGATGATGTAGGGATTTATGGTTTTCCATGCTACAGGCGACTTCGAAACAAGGAGATAACGAGGAGGGCTTATTAGCGATTTCCGTAAATGGATCCTTGGAAACAGCTGGTTCAGACTATAAACGATGGCAGAAAAAGAGTATAAGGAGGAAACGGGTCCAATTATGGTTAAGTGGGCCGACATATGAAGGGTAAGCCCAATTAGGAAATAGTTAAGTTTATTTTAATTTAAATACTCATATAACTTCGTAACTGAATAACTTTTCCATAAGATATCAGAATCACGAACCGTAAGTTGCGTTGGGACCGTATGGACTAGAGCTTCACAATGAAGCTGACTGGAAGTGGACTGGGACCCGTAGGAATTTATGGCGAATTAAATTGTTTGATTCAAATCAAACAACAGTTTATCGTTCTTTAACGATGAACTGCAAATGTGAGTAAATCTCACAAACTCTAAACAGTTTTATTTTCACGTTGTATTCTTAGAACTGTTAAAATATTGTCTGTTTGACTGTGTGTTGATTGTTTGCTTGAACTGCTAGTCAGTTAGTAGAGATTTTATATATATATTTACGTATGTATATATATATATAAACCGTCAAATAGTTATATGTTGATTCTGATTATCAGAATATTATACTAGTGTTGTTTAACATCTGTGGATGCAGGGAAACAGGTTGGAGGAATCCAACTGGATTCCTCAACAGTTATTTTACTGTGATTTATATATTGTGATATATAAATGTGATATATAATCTGATGATGATTATGTGTGTTTGGACGATATTCATCGTTATTATATGGTGTGTTAAATACCATAAGAAATACCAAGATATAGAAAAGAGATTTTCAAACTATAATTTGAAAATAATTTATTTATTTAAAATCGATGGATTTTATATTATAAAGAAAAGGGGATTTTGAGTATAAAGGAAAATAATGGTTAATCAAGTATAAAGGAAAAATATTTGTTAATCGAGTATAAGGGAAATTATGTGTTAATCAAATATAAAGGATAAATATATTTGTGAAGACAAATATAAAGGATATATATATTTGTAAATCAAATATAAAGGAATATATTTGTCAAATATATAAGAAGAGAAATATTGTAAACCATTTGAATAGATAGGATAAAAGAGATATTTATTTGGTAAGTAAATAAAGTTAAACTAAGTGATTTATCAAAGTGAATTAGTTAAGTTAAACTAAGTGATTAATCGATGTGAATTAGTTAAGTTAAACCAAGTGGTTAACCGAAGTGAATTAGTTAAGTTAACTAAGTGGTTAATCGAAGTAAATTAGTTGAGTTAAACTAAGTGAATCGGTTAGAGTTAATCAACGTGAATTAGCTAAGTTAAACTAAGTGGATTAGTTCAGTTAATCGAGACGAGTTAACCAGTTATGTTAAACCATTTGAGTTAATCAGTTAGAGTTAACCAGTTAGGTTAAACCAGTTGAGTTGACCGGTTAGAGTTATCCAAGTAGAGTAATCGAATATAATTTATTCGAGTGGAGGAATCAAATGTGATTCATTTGAGAAGAGTTATCGAATATAGTTTATTCGAGTGGAGAAACCAAATGTGATTCATTTGAGAAGAGTTATCGAATATTATTTATAAGAAGAGTAGTTATCGAATATTGGTTATTCGAAGTTAGTTAATCCAAAGGAGTTATTCGAAGTTAGTTAATCCAAAGGAGTTATTCGAAGTTAGTTAATCCAAAGGAGTTATTCGAAGTTAGTTAATCCAAAGGAGTTATTCGAAGTTAGTTAATCCAAAGGAGTTAATCGAAGAGTTAATCCGAAGGAGTTAATCGATGAGTTAATCCAAAGGAGTTAGTCAAAGAGTTAATCCAAACGAGTTATTCGAAGTTAGTTAATCCGAAGGAGTTAGTCGAAGAGTTAATCCAAAGGAGTTATTCGAAGTTAGTAATCCAAAGGAGTTATTCGAAGTTAGTTAATCCAAAGGAGTTATTCGAAGTTAGTAATCCAAAGGAGTTATTCGAAGTTAGTAATCCAAAGGAGTTATTCGAAGTTAGTAATCCAAAGGAGTTATTCGAAGTTAGTTAATCCAAAGGAGTTATTCGAAGTTAGTAATCCAAAGGAGTTATTCGAAGTTAGTTAATCCAAAGGAGTTAGTCGAAGAGTTAACCGAATATAGTTATTCGAAAGAAGGCGTTAATCGAATATAGTTATTCGAGTAAAGTTAAAAGAGTTAATCGAATTTAGTTATTCGAAAGGAGTTAATCAATTTGAGTTAAGTTAATCGATTTGAATTAAGTTGAATCGAAATGGAGTAAATCGATTAGAATTAAGTTAATCGAGTTAGAGTAAATCGAATATTGGTTATTCGAAGGTAAGTTATTCGAATTAGTTATTCGAAGGAGTTAATCAAATGAGTCGATCCAAAGGAGTTCGAATATTAGTTATTCGAATAGAGTTAAAGGAGTTATCGATTTTAGTTTGATCTAAAGGAGTTATCGATTAGTAAATCGAAAGGAGATTTTCGAATATAGCATATTCGAAAGAAAGAAATCGAATATTGTTTATTCGAAAGAGAGAGATTTCGAATATGAGTTATTCGAAGAGAGATAATCGAATATAGGTTATTCTAAGAAGAGTTAATCAAATAGAGATTACTCGAAAGAGAGTTATACGTCGAATTCGATTATAGCGAATTCGGGAAAGTACTATTTACTTTCCAGGGTTTAAATCAAGATTTAGTTATTGATTTAGAAATTAGGTGTCTGTTAAATTATTCAAGTTAGGAGATAAAGTTATAATTTAGGTTAGACATTGCAGAAGTAGGAATTATAACGTTATAGTTATAATCAAACACTGTCATATAAGAAGTGGATTCGTAACCTGAATCCGAGAATTTGCGTAAACAGATGATTGGAAAAAGTGAGTGATGAGCTTCATCTATTTCACAGTAAAGGACGTTGTTCAATTAAGGTCTGAGAGGTAATTATACCCCAACTTGATTGACTTCAGAATTGACAAAGGAATAGTTGTGGTTCGATCTAAAAGGTTGATTAGGAATAAAGTTAAGGAATAAGCGATAAATGGATTAAGCGAAACGATGTTGTATACAACGTTCATTGGAAATCCGTAAATGAGTTTTGGAAAATGTTTTCCAAATATAGTCAGATATGTTTTCTAAACATAGAAAATGAAATGTTTTCATGATAAGAAGTTAAGAAACAGAGTTAAGCAAATTCAGAAACTAACTGGAGAGGTTAAGTTGAACGGTTTTCTAAGTGACGATATGATGTTGGTTCCGACCTTCCGGATTGATACTTAGAGAATTGTTCTCATACTAGTTACAGTTAGGGACTGATAGTTGCGAAATAATAGTGATGTGAAAATAAGCTATGGAAATGTTTTCCAATGATTAATAACATATATTTTCTAAATATATGAAATAAGGAAATATGAACATATGATGATTGATCGATCGAATTTCCATTTGGAAATAAGATCGTTGTTTGTACACCGACATGTTTTCATTTGATAGTTAGATCACAGACTATCAAAGTTTTGACCATTTTAACGTTGTTAATATGGAGAGACCGGTTGGATTATTATCCAAACAACCACTCTGTATTGGCATAAGCGTTGCGAGCAATATATGCCAAAGATAAATTGAAGACGGAGTAAAGTGCAAGGGCTGTTGTATAAGTCTTAGATAACAGTGACTAAGATGGATATACTGAATAGTGCCTTCGGTTTGTCCAGTCCCAGGACAACGTATATGGAAGAAGGTCTGACAGAGTATATCCAATGGATCGCGTAAGTTGATCTGTTCAAACGTATTCACGTTTGGTGGCGGAGGAATTCGTTTCTCTTAGCTGTATACCCGTGTTATTTTTGTATAAGTCAATTTGTGATTTGGCGGGTATGACGATGTGGCATTCAAAGTGAATGGTGATCAGATGTTCTGAAGATAGACGTAGCTTCTAGCCTCACACCGAGAAGTAACAAAAGTTGGGCTAGGCAGCATGGCTAGTTGGGTCATTCCCAAGCAGGGTGTATTGTCACCGATCTAGGGAATATTCATATTTATACTTCTTTTTGATTCTGTATCTTCGGATGACGGTTTGATGGCCTATAACCGTGGTGGCAATATATTCGCGACACTCAAGCTAAATGAGTGAGCGGTCATGTGTGGCCGGGTTGCAAGACGTTCTTGTTGAACCCTGAGTGTATCACCTCTAGAGTACACTATTCAGAAGGTGCTCCCATACCTTGTCTGTTGGAATCCATTCTCCGTTAAGCGCCCTGCGGTTTATGATTTTATACTATGTATGTAGAACGTGAGATGCAAGCGTTTCTGCTAGATTGATACCTATTTGTACTTAGACATTATTATAATATCACAATGATATTGCTTGTCAAAGTTGTTTAGATACTCATAAGGAAAAACCCGTTCCGTATTCACGGCGTGGTCTTATGAGATATCATATACCTGTTCAATTGTTTTAAACTATTTTACTCATACCAGTCCCATGACTGACCCGGAGTTTACTTTGTTGTTTTCCCTAAACTCTTGGGTGCCTAAATTTGTACGGACAGTCAAGTAGTCGGGATTTACAGATATACTTGGAGAGCTTGGAGCAGGAGGCTGCAAGATTTTATAGCTATAGTTATTTCCGCTGTGTTGTAAGTGTTGTACTCTGATAAGTGCTATTGTATATATATAACTGTTTACTTCAAAGTTATGTTATATATTATATGTTATTCGTTCCGCTGTGAGATTCGTGTTACTCTGATGATTCTGATGTTCTTCTTCTTCTTCTATTCTATTAGTTCTATCTTTTCTTTCTCACCTTCTAAATTCTTTCACTAACGTCTCGGAATTTCCGACTCTCGAGGAGTCGGAAATTTCCAGTCGTTACAGTTGGTATCAGAGCTTAAGTTAAGTGATTACCTTGGCTCTGTGGCATAACTCGATAGAGATGGGATTAAAAATACCCTAGATTGAGTTTGAGTGTATATATATGAGTGCGTATATATTATACAATATAAAATGGTTTTATATTGTGGAGACTCATTGGTTGAGTGGCTTATGAATTCTGGTCGATCAGTTTGATCCACTGTATCGGTAAGGGTTACTAAACACTCGAATACGATGAACCGTCATGGTATGTTTTGAAAGAGGGTAAATGAAATAATTTTTCCCAAAGTATATTTGTTTATAGAAGAAATATATATCTTGAAATTAATATAGTATATTGATTGTGTTGGTTGTTATTATAATCGAATAAGATTATAAAAGGGTGAAATGGTTATAAATGACCAATCAGGATTCATATGAATGTAATATATGAAATAGTTGGAATTAAATATGAATTTAAATCAGATTTGGAATTAAAATAAGGAAATTATAAGTTCCTGGGAGATTTTGAAAATGTTTTTCAAATTGAAAATGATATAGTATTGAACTCGCTTCGATAGCTGGAAAATAGATTCTGATGATGAATCTAGACATCATCAGTGTTCATTTTCGAGTTCTAAGTGACGGATTACTACCAAAGGTTGTGTTTTTGAATTGTTTTGAGAAAACAAGTTGTTTAGAAATTCAAAGGTTTTGAATTGGCATTATGATTTCAAATTGATTTGAAAGAAACCCAGGAACTTAAGTTCTGGAATTAAAATTTAACTAATGAAGTTAAATAAAATGAGATGGTAAAAATAAATTGAAATTTAACTTAAACCGAGTTAAATAAAATTGAATTGGATTAGAGATAATCTAGAATGGAACCAAATTGATAAGACAATAATTTGGAATTTGATATTAGAGTTCGAATGAAATTCGATTTGGATTTGAGGATATAACTGATTGGAGGACATTGGTATATGTTGAAGTGGTAGCAGATGAAAGGGATAGAGTTAAATGCCCGACAAAAAGGTACAAGTTTATATCATATATGAGTTTGGATTTTATGAGCCGTATTGGCAAGCCGCTTGGCTGTTTGATTTTCTTTTGGGTTGGAGAAGGCCTAGAGAGGCGAGGGGTGGTTTGTCATATTGACCAATACAAAGGAGGTTATGGCGAAATTTTTCGAAAATTCCAGGCGTTAGAACATTCCCATGATTTATGGAAATTCAGTTAGCCAGAATGAATTAATAATTTAATTGAAAATTTAATGGTTCAGTTGAAACTGGAGTTGAGAAGTAAACTAAAAGATATTTGAATCTAGTTAGTAAAGTTGGTAGCATTTTCCTAGCTTAGCAATTTCGAGGACGAAATTATTTTAAGGGGGGAAGTCTATAATGGCGCGTTTTGTTAGCTGTCGAATAATTAATTTATTTAATGATTTATATATCGATTTGGCGATATCGATAACTTAAAGTACAATGTTCGAACTTATAATTTATAATTATAATTAAAACGAACCTGAAACGACGCGGCAGTTCGTTATTTGGCGAGTTGAACTTCAACTGAATGTACATGATTCATTTTCAATCGGATTTCTGTGAAACAAGAAACGTGTGGAGCTGGTGGAGTATATCTTTCTAGTGGAAGAGAAAAATCGAGATTTCGTCGTGTAGATTTTGAGTTATGTCCAAATCAAATTTCAGAAAAGTCGCTGTAGAATTCCTTTATAATTTGCGACGCTTAATTTACGTTATAAAAGGGTTTTTCAATATAACTAGAGATCGGGTTTGAATCTAGACAAGGTTCTTTAGAGACATAACGATAATTTAATTTTTATAATTTTATGGTAATTTTTAATTAATTAAATAAGCGACTTTTTATTTGAAGTATTTCGCACCCTGAAATCAACATTTCGAAGTTTCAAAATATGAGTCCACCTACCGGTATTATTACATTTTTGGGATCGTAGCACCGAGCTGATTACAACGGTATATTTACTTCTGTCGACAAAAGTGTAAACTAAGGAAATTCTTTATCACGTGATGGTAAACTTTATAACTTAAAACAAAAATACCCTAAGCTATGTTCACCGACCAGAAAAGAGGCCACGCCTCATCTCTTCACATCGACCAGTTTCTCGTGGTCCTCAAGCAAATACATGGACCAAACTGTTACCTCAAAAATAAAAAGGGACCCTATATAATAACCTTACTTATTTTTCTAAACCTAATTCACTTCTTACTCCTGAGCGAAAACGTGAGCCGCCACTAAACTCTTTCACGCAGCAAAACAAAATCAAAAGAAAAATCAAACTCTCGTCTAAACCAATACGAATACGTATTACTCTCGAGTGTGACGGCTGTATTGAAGCCTGAGATTTCAAACGTAACAGCTAGGGGTTCAACCGGGGTCCACGTCGAGGAGGTTATAGGCGTAGTCGAAGGTGTCAGTTTGAAGTTGCGTCGGGAAGGGAGGAGTCGGGAGTAGGACGTAAGTTTTGAAGAGGGAAGAAGCTCCTTCTGTCAGCTGTGAATGCGGGAGCGAGCACTTCGAAAGTAAAGCAATGTTAACAGTGAAACGTGGGATAGTGAGATAGGTTAACATGTAAACCACTTATGTGTGGTGTTTAAAGAAATGGAATCTGGACTTGCGGCTTTTGTTTAAAAAAACAGACCACCGAAGTAGAGGACGCTATTTAAGGGTTACAGTGTTGTTAATGGGATTTGAAATGGTGGATAAGTTCGGCATTTGTGTGTTCAAAATGGAGCAGGTGGGGTCTCTAGTTTTGGGAGGAGAAGTGAACAATCGGTTTGTTCAAAACATTTCAGTAGTGGGTTTGGTTTGAATGTTAGTAAAAAAATGATGAGCAACGAGGTGGACTAAAGATCAACAATGGCCTTGAAAACTGTGAATCTCGAGATCGAGCGTGAGGATATGGTGGAAGTAAAGGTGTTGGGTGTCAGTATACGTGGGTTGTGGGGGTGAGCTGAAAGGAAGGTCCACGTTTTGTTGTTTGTTATTCTCAGAAATGGCTGTGTAATGAAAGTGCAGGAGGGACATTCTGGTGGTGTTGGTTTCAGATTTAATAAGTGATGAAGGATATGGTCTTCAAGCAAAGATGGAAGGGGAATAAGATGATGTAGGGATTTATGGTTTTCCATGCTACAGGCGACTTCGAAACAAGGAGATAACGAGGAGGGCTTATTAGCGATTTCCGTAAATGGATCCTTGGAAACAGCTGGTTCAGACTATAAACGATGGCAGAAAAAGAGTATAAGGAGGAAACGGGTCCAATTATGGTTAAGTGGGCCGACATATGAAGGGTAAGCCCAATTAGGAAATAGTTAAGTTTATTTTAATTTAAATACTCATATAACTTCGTAACTGAATAACTTTTCCATAAGATATCAGAATCACGAACCGTAAGTTGCGTTGGGACCGTATGGACTAGAGCTTCACAATGAAGCTGACTGGAAGTGGACTGGGACCCGTAGGAATTTATGGCGAATTAAATTGTTTGATTCAAATCAAACAACAGTTTATCGTTCTTTAACGATGAACTGCAAATGTGAGTAAATCTCACAAACTCTAAACAGTTTTATTTTCACGTTGTATTCTTAGAACTGTTAAAATATTGTCTGTTTGACTGTGTGTTGATTGTTTGCTTGAACTGCTAGTCAGTTAGTAGAGATTTTATATATATATTTACGTATGTATATATATATATAAACCGTCAAATAGTTATATGTTGATTCTGCTTATCAGAATATTATACTGGTGTTGTTTAACATCCGTGGATGCAGGGAAACAGGTTGGAGGAATCCAGCTGGATTCCTCAACAGTTATTTTACTGTGATTTATATATTGTGATATATAAATGTGATATATAATCTGATGATGATTATGTGTGTTTGGACGATATTCATCGTTATTATATGGTGTGTTTAATACCATAAGAAATACCAAGATATAGAAAAGAGATTTTCAAACTATAATTTGAAAATAATTTATTTATTTAAAATCGATGGATTTTATATTATAAAGAAAAGGGGATTTTGAGTATAAAGGAAAATAATGGTTAATCAAGTATAAAGGAAAAATATTTGTTAATCGAGTATAAGGGAAATTATGTGTTAATCAAATATAAAGGATAAATATATTTGTGAAGACAAATATAAAGGATATATATATTTGTAAATCAAATATAAAGGAATATATTTGTCAAATATATAAGAAGAGAAATATTGTAAACCATTTGAATAGATAGGATAAAAGAGATATTTATTTGGTAAGTAAATAAAGTTAAACTAAGTGATTTATCAAAGTGAATTAGTTAAGTTAAACTAAGTGATTAATCGATGTGAATTAGTTAAGTTAAACCAAGTGGTTAACCGAAGTGAATTAGTTAAGTTAACTAAGTGGTTAATCGAAGTAAATTAGTTGAGTTAAACTAAGTGAATCGGTTAGAGTTAATCAACGTGAATTAGCTAAGTTAAACTAAGTGGATTAGTTCAGTTAATCGAGACGAGTTAACCAGTTATGTTAAACCATTTGAGTTAATCAGTTAGAGTTAACCAGTTAGGTTAAACCAGTTGAGTTGACCGGTTAGAGTTATCCAAGTAGAGTAATCGAATATAATTTATTCGAGTAGAGGAATCAAATGTGATTCATTTGAGAAGAGTTATCGAATATAGTTTATTCGAGTGGAGAAACCAAATGTGATTCATTTGAGAAGAGTTATCGAATATTATTTATACGAAGAGTAGTTATCGAATATTGGTTATTCGAAGTTAGTTAATCCAAAGGAGTTATTCGAAGTTAGTTAATCCAAAGGAGTTATTCGAAGTTAGTTAATCCAAAGGAGTTATTCGAAGTTAGTTAATCCAAAGGAGTTATTCGAAGTTAGTTAATCCAAAGGAGTTAATCGAAGAGTTAATCCGAAGGAGTTAATCGATGAGTTAATCCAAAGGAGTTAGTCAAAGAGTTAATCCAAAGGAGTTATTCGAAGTTAGTTAATCCGAAGGAGTTAGTCGAAGAGTTAATCCAAAGGAGTTATTCGAAGTTAGTAATCCAAAGGAGTTATTCGAAGTTAGTTAATCCAAAGGAGTTATTCGAAGTTAGTAATCCAAAGGAGTTATTCGAAGTTAGTAATCCAAAGGAGTTATTCGAAGTTAGTAATCCAAAGGAGTTATTCGAAGTTAGTTAATCCAAAGGAGTTATTCGAAGTTAGTAATCCAAAGGAGTTATTCGAAGTTAGTTAATCCAAAGGAGTTAGTCGAAGAGTTAACCGAATATAGTTATTCGAAAGAAGGCGTTAATCGAATATAGTTATTCGAGTAAAGTTAAAAGAGTTAATCGAATTTAGTTATTCGAAAGGAGTTAATCAATTTGAGTTAAGTTAATCGATTTGAATTAAGTTGAATCGAAATGGAGTAAATCGATTAGAATTAAGTTAATCGAGTTAGAGTAAATCGAATATTGGTTATTCGAAGGTAAGTTATTCGAATTAGTTATTCGAAGGAGTTAATCAAATGAGTCGATCCAAAGGAGTTCGAATATTAGTTATTCGAATAGAGTTAAAGGAGTTATCGATTTTAGTTTGATCGAAAGGAGTTATCGATTAGTAAATCGAAAGGAGATTTTCGAATATAGCATATTCGAAAGAAAGAAATCGAATATTGTTTATTCGAAAGAGAGAGATTTCGAATATGAGTTATTCGAAGAGAGATAATCGAATATAGGTTATTCTAAGAAGAGTTAATCAAATAGAGATTGCTCGAAAGAGAGTTATACGTCGAATTCGATTATAGCGAATTCGGGAAAGTACTATTTACTTTCAAGGGTTTAAATCAAGATTTAGTTATTGATTTAGAAATTAGGTGTCTGTTAAATTATTCAAGTTAGGAGATAAAGTTATAATTTAGGTTAGACATTGCAGAAGTAGGAATTATAACGTTATAGTTATAATCAAACACTGTCATATAAGAAGTGGATTCGTAACCTGAATCCGAGAATTTGCGTAAACAAATGATTGGAAAAAGTGAGTGATGAGCTTCATCTATTTCACAGTAAAGGACGTTGTTCAATTAAGGTCTGAGAGGTAATTATACCCCAACTTGATTGACTTCAGAATTGACAAAGGAATAGTTGTGGTTCGATCTAAAAGGTTGATTAGGAATAAAGTTAAGGAATAAGCAATAAATGGATTAAGCGAAACGATGTTGTATACAACGTTCATTGGAAATCCGTAAATGAGTTTTGGAAAACGTTTTCCAAATATAGTCAGATATGTTTTCTAAACATATAAAATGAAATGTTTTCATGATAAGAAGTTAAGAAACAGAGTTAAGCAAATTCAGAAACTAACTGGAGAGGTTAAGTTGAACGGTTTTCTAATTGACGATCTGATGTTGGTTCCGACCTTCCGGATTGATACTTAGAGAATTGTTCTCATACTAGTTACAGTTAGGGACTGATAGTTGCGAAATAATAGTGATGTGAAAATAAGCTATGGAAATGTTTTCCAATGATTAATAACATATATTTTCTAAATATATGAAATAAGGAAATATGAACATATGATGATTGATCGATCGAATTTCCATTTGGAAATAAGATCGTTGTTTGTACACCGACATGTTTTCATTTGATAGTTAGATCACAGACTATCAAAGTTTTGACCATTTTAACGTTGTTAATATGGAGAGACCGGTTGGATTATTATCCAAACAACCACTCTGTATTGGCATAAGCGTTGCGAGCAATATATGCCAAAGATAAATTGAAGACGGAGTAAAGTGCAAGGGCTGTTGTATAAGTCTTAGATAACAGTGACTAAGATGGATATACTGAATAGTGCCTTCGGTTTGTCTAGTCCCAGGACAACGTATATGGAAGAAGGTCCGACAGAGTATATCTAATGGATCGCGTAAGTTGATCTGTTCAAACGTATTCACGTTTGGTGGCGGAGGAATTCGTTTCTCTTAGCTGTATACCCGTGTTATTTTTGTATAAGTCAATTTGTGATTTGGCGGGTATGACGATGTGGCATTCAAAGTGAATGGTGATCAGATGTTCTGAAGATAGACGTAGCTTCTAGCCTCACACCGAGAAGTAACAAAAGTTGGGCTAGGCAGCATGGCTAGTTGGGTCATTCCCAAGCAGGGTGTATTGTCACCGATCTAGGGAATATTCATATTTATACTTCTTTTTGATTCTGTATCTTCGGATGACGGTTTGATGGCCTATAACCGTGGTGGCAATATATTCGCGACACTCAAGCTAAATGAGTGAGCGGTCATGTGTGGCCGGGTTGCAAGACGTTCTTGTTGAACCCTGAGTGTATCACCTCTAGAGTACACTATTCAGAAGGTGCTCCCATACCTTGTCTGTTGGAATCCATTCTCCGTTAAGCGCCCTGCGGTTTATGATTTTATACTATGTATGTAGAACGTGAGATGCAAGCGTTTCTGCTAGATTGATACCTATTTGTACTTAGACATTATTATAATATCACAATGATATTGCTTGTCAAAGTTGTTTAGATACTCATAAGGAAAAACCCGTTCCGTATTCACGGCGTGGTCTTATGAGATATCATATACCTGTTCAATTGTTTTAAACTATTTTACTCATACCAGTCCCATGACTGACCCGGAGTTTACTTTGTTGTTTTCCCTAAACTCTTGGGTGCCTAAATTTGTACGGGCAGTCAAGTAGTCGGGATTTACAGATATACTTGGAGAGCTTGGAGCAGGAGGCTGCAAGATTTTATAGCTATAGTTATTTCCGCTGTGTTGTAAGTGTTGTACTCTGATAAGTGCTATTGTATATATATAACTGTTTACTTCAAAGTTATGTTATATATTATATGTTATTCGTTCCGCTGTGAGATTCGTGTTACTCTGATGATTCTGATGTTCTTCTTCTTCTTCTATTCTATTAGTTCTATCTTTTCTTTCTCACCTTCTAAATTCTTTCACTAACGTCTCGGAATTTCCGACTCTCGAGGAGTCGGAAATTTCCAGCCGTTACAAGAGGAAGGTTGGGTTTGCGTGAAATATGTGGGAGGTAGAGGTGATTGAATTATGTTAGGCTGAAACTCAGGTGATTAAATTTTGCTGCAACTTTAAACAAATTTTTTTATTAACTCTTGATTATCTTTGCACACGTCCAACAGACGTGCTTAACGTACTGGTTTAAATAATAATAAGGTTCCTACCTTATGAATAAAACAAAATGATATTATAGTTTAGCATTTATATTAACAATTTAAGTTGCGCATGTAAAGGACAATATGAAGGTGTTTTCACTGTATTATGGTAAAAGGCGGTATTGGTACAAATATATAATGGTTTGAGCATTTAGTATCTATTAAAAAAAACTGTTAATGTTTACTTACGAGTCGAAATCTTATTGTGGGCGTTGTGGCTGTTTCATCGGCTTTGTTCCAGTATTTTTGTTTATAATGTTGTTTTCAGCCAATTTTTGATAGATGAACATTTTAATCTTTTTTCTCTGTATCGGAAAAAAAATACTTAGATTTTTTCCAATATACATCCAAATATATATTTATAAATGATAATAACAATCTTACCATCGTCAGAGCTTCCTTTTAGTGTTTATTTGATACAGAGGTTGATCTTCTGGGCCTCAATGGATCATAGTGGTTTCATTGCATTTTAACATAGTCCAAAGTTAGTAAAGTCCAATGGTTGATGTAATGCAAGGGAAATAATATAGTTTCTACAACTTCATTTGTGACATTTTTTTGGATCATTGGGTTAACCAATGTTTGAACAACATTTTCAACACCTGTTTGTATGGTATGCTGCAAATAAACATGAAAAAAATTAATTTTTTTTCGATATTTATAATTTTAAAGTAAAAGTTTTGTTTACCGTCATGAATGTACTGAATATGTAGTTGTGTTCATATGTATTTGCATTTGAAGTAAACCAGTCAATAACCTGCATTATAAAAATAATGTTAGCTTAGTATATTATTTTAACATGGAATTTGCTTCTATATAAATTTATTACCAAGAGGGTGCATTGTATATAAATAATGCTAGGGGGAGATAGGATTTAATTACCAGTATGTTGTTTGATTTAAAAAACATCATAATGCTACGATACTTTAGCATTTTATTAACATCAAATTGCTTAAATATAAAAATAAAAATGATAGGAGAGTTTACCATTTTTGTAATAGCATGTTGACTACCCAATTAAAAATCAAAATGTTGGTAGAAGCTAGCATTTTTTGAGCAACATTTTGTATTATCATAAATTTTATTATAATGCTGGCATAATTTAGTATTTTTTAATCACCATGTTATCAAAAAAATCATAATGCTAGGAGAATTAGCATTTCACGAACAGTGTGTTGTTTATTTAAAAAGTGATCATAATGGTAGCGGAAAAAAGTCTTTTGGGAACAACATCCTGGTTTATAAAAAAAATTCCAAAATGCTAGTGAAGGCTAAAATTTTAAAAAATAACAATTACAATGCTATAAGTTAGCATCTTAGGAACAGAATATTGCTTAATAATTAAAAAAAAATTATAATTTACATTTACCTGACCATCTGTAAATTCTTCAAATAGGATATCTTCTAGCATGGACTGTACAATTGTTATCCCTCCTCTTTTAGGATCATCATTTTTCCATGCTATCGTGCTATATTTATATTATAATTTAAAAATATTAAAATATATCACAGATTCATTTAAATAAATTTAGATTTTAACGAGTACAAAAAACTTACTTTGTTTTGTCTCCGCATGCAAAGAATGCCCTGATTATGTTTGTTTGTGAGAATCTAGGAGTTGTAATATCAGACTCTTTACAATATTTCTTTGGCGATATAGTTTCCTTCTTGGAGAATATTTGTCAACATCCATAGGTTGTACATCTTGAACTTCATCATCTGTACTGGCTTCTTCTTTCTCTTCTTCGACAGTTCTTTCTCTTTTTCAGTTTCTTCGACTTTTGTATCACTTTCGTTACTTCCATCTTCATCCTCATCTTCATTGCTTGTTTTTTCAATATCTACTTCACCATCGGTTTCATCTTCTTTTTTATTCTCCTCTTCTTCACCTTCATCTTCATTCTCTTCATCATGTGTTTTATCTTCTCTTTTATTCTCTTCACTTTCTACTTCATTCTCATTTTCTATTTCATCATTTTTTTCCCTCCACCATTCCACTGTCTTTTTCACTGTTTTTGGTTTTTTTTGCAATGTACTACTTTACACTGAAATTGAGAATCTTTCAATCACTGAACTTGGTGTTACATTTTTAAGTCGTTGGCTTCTTCTTCTCACATCCTTCTCTTCTTTGTTTTCCACTTTTTTGAACTCTTCCGGAGTCTCATTATCTGGTGTGCTTAGAAGGTCGAAAGAAGGAGGGGGTAAGTTGCTCTATAGACTTCTGAATAATCAGATTTTGCTGTTCCTTATCAGATTCTTGGAGCACTGATTTTAGCATGCGAATTTCTTTTTCTTTCTAAACTAATTCTTCTTCTCTTTTTTTCCTTAGCTCCTTTTCTTCCTCCAACTTTGTTTTGACATCCTTCAATTTATTGTCTAATTTGAAAATTTTGCATTTTGATTTGTCTGTCTTTTTCATCAATTCCTAACCCTTCATCTTCACCTTCACTTGTAATCTCTTTTATTTGCAAAAGTGTTTTGTTCTTCGATTCATCAAGTAACATCTTCTCTTTAGATGTTATTTTCTTAATTCAATAGAAATCTGTAATCGGCGAACAAAAGAAGTTTTTCAGTCATAAATTCATATATCATTTCTAATATTTTGAAGTGCTAGGATGTTCTAGCATATTAATATGTGCACATAAATAAATATAAAATTATTTACCGAATTACGACTACTAAGTTTTGAGTGATAAAGGGATTGTTACAAAACCAAGTGCATTGTTGAAATGCTAGCAGAATTTAGTGTTTTCCAATCACAATATTAATCACACAAAAAAATTCCTAATGCTAGGAGAATTAGCATTTCACTTACAGTGTATTGTTTACTTAAAATTTATCATAATGGTAGGATAGTTTAGCATTTATTAACAGCAAATTGCTTCAATAAAAAAATCAAAATGATAGGAGAGGTTAGCATTTTTGTAATAGCATGTCAACTACTCGACTAAAAATCAAAATGCTTTTAGAAGCTAAGTATTTTTTGAACAACTTTTTGCAATCACAATATATATATATATATATATATATATATATATATATATATATATATATCATAATGCTAGGAGAATTAGCATTTCACTTACAGTGTTCTGCTTACCTAAAAAGTTATTATAATGGTAGGATAATTTAGCATTTTATTAACAGCAAATTGCTTAAATAAAAAAATCAAAATGATAGGAGAGGTTAACATTTTTGTAATAGCATGTCGGCTACTCGACTAAAAATCAAAATGCATTTAGAAGTTAAGTATTTTTGAACAGCATTTTGTAATCACAAAAAAAAAAAATCATAATGCTAGGGGAATTATTATTTCACTTACAGTGTTCTGTTTACTTAAAAAGTTATTATAATGGTAGGATAGTTTAGCATTTTATTAACAACAAATTGCTTAAATAAAAAAATCGAAATGATAGGAGAGGTTAACATTTTTGTAATAGCATGTCGACTACTCGAGTAAAAATCAAAATGCTTTTTGAAGCAAAGCATTTTTTGAACAACTTCTTGTAATCACAAAAAAAAATCATATTGCTAGGAGAATTAGCATTTCACTTACAGTGTTCTGTTTACTTAAAAAGTTAGTATAATGGTAGGATAGTTTAGCATTTTATTAACAGCAAATTGCTTAAATAAAAAAATTAAAATGATAGGAGAGGTTAGCATTTTTGTAATAGCATGTCGACTACTCGACTAAAAATCAAAATGCTTTTAGAAGCTAAGTATTTTTTGAACAACTTTTTGTAATCACCAGAAAAATAAAATATTCATAATTTTAGGAGAATTAGCATTTCACTTACAGTGTTCTGTTTACTTAAAACGTTATTATAATGGTAGGATAGTTTAGCATTTTATTAACAGAAAATTGCTTAAATAAAAAAAAATCAAAATGATAAGAGAGGTTAGCATTTTTGTAATAGCATGTCGATTACTCGACTAAAAATCAAATGCTTTTAGAAGCTAAGCATTTTTTGAACAACTTTTTGTAATCACAAAAAAAAATCATAATGCTAGGAGAATTAGCATTTCACTTACAGTGTTCTATTTACTTAAAAAGTTATTATAATGGTAGGATAGTTTGGCATTTTATTAACAACAAATTGCTTAAATAAAAAAATCAAAATGATAGGAGATGTTAGCATTTTTGTAATAGCATGTCGACTACTCGACTAAAAATAAAAATGCTTTGAGAAGCTAAGCATTTTTTGAACAACTTTTTGTAATCACAAAAAAAAAATCATAATGATAGGAGAATTAGCATTTCACTTACAGTGTGTTGTACAGATAAAATAATTTACATTAATCAGTGTTAACTACTGTGTTTCCAATATTAAACAGAAAATTATAAAAGCAATTGCATTATTAAAATTTTAACAACACAAAATATTATCATACCTTTTTATCATCCATATTGGCTAGGATAGATAAAATAATTTACATTAATCAGTGTTAACTACTGTGTTTCCAATATTAAACAGAAAATTATAAAAGCAATTGCATTATTAAAATTTTAACAACACAAAATATTATCATACCTTTTTATCATCCATATTGGCTAGGATTTCTTTTGACACAATGTTTTTCATCAAGTTTAGCGACCATTTTGCAAATCTTGGAGACCCGCTTATCCACTCTTTTCTTGGCTTAAGTATATCAAGATGTTCGCATAGAAAATACTAAAAAAAGAAAAAATATTAGTTAGAATAAATTATCATACAACTTATCATACTATATTAAAATTTAATATGATGATGAATAAATTATCATTTATTTTTTTACCAACGGAAGAATGGAACAACCAGACATATTTCTTGGTCTATCCTTGATTTTTTTTAATGATTTAGTTAAATGATAATGAATACTTAATGGCCAAGAAATTTGATTCATTTTTTTGGATCAACGGTGTATTGAAGATAACCCCAGTTAAGCATTCTTTAATTATCAGGGAAAAGAAACGTTATAAAGAGAAGAATAAGAATAAATCTTGGCAAATCATTTTCCTCTTCTGGAATTTCTTTTTCAATTTCTATTTCTATTCTTTTAAAACAAGGTCTTTGTTTATATGATCTATGTTACAAAATTTCTTGAAACAAACCTTTGACAATTTTCAGGGGTGCATGATAAAGACACTTTAGGTAATGGAAAAATATTTCTCCAATTCACAAGCAAACCAAAAATTAATGAAACATCTTTCGTTGATAATTTTAATTTTTTCCCCCCAATAGAAAAACATTCCTCCTCAATTGAATAACAACTGATTAAATCATCTAAAATTTTAGAAGATTTTCTAATTTTCTTTGGTCCAATGTTACTTGAAAAAAATGCATTTATAAATTCATAAAAAGGGGTCTATATTAAAAAAATTATTTGATTAATTGAAATACCATTTTTTTTATTTTTTCAAGAATTTTAACCAATGATACTAGACTACATCGGTATTGGATAGTCTGCTTTTTCTTTTTTTGGCTTGCAGCTATTTTTCGCTTTTTGCTTTTTTTATTCTCAGGGGAAGAATCCAATATTTCCTGCAAGACAGAGATAACAAAACAATATAAAATTGTATTAAAATATAGAACTGTATTATAATACAATATTAAAGAAATCATTTTGTGCAATATAATGTTAAATTAATCTAGCATTTTCATACATTATAATGCTAGGTTAACCTGTCATTTACATATGTCGGTTAAGGGCTTGGTCATGCCATGTAATGGCAGCTTAATCTAGCATTTTCGTAAAATTTTCATGGGCTCGGTCACTCGCTGTAGTGCTAGGTTAACGTGTCATTTACATATGTCAGTTAAGGGCTCGGTCATGCCATGTAATGGCAGGTTAACCTAGCATTTTCATAAAATTTTCAAGGGCTCGGCCACTTATTGTAGTGCTAGGTTAACCTGTCATTTACATATGCCGGTTAAGGGCTCGGTCATGCCATGTAATGGCCGGTTAACATAGCATTTTCGTAAAATTTTCAATGGCTCGGCAACTTGTTGTAGTGCTAGGTTAACATGTCATTTACATATGCCGGTTAATGGCTCGGTCATGCCATGTAATGGCAGGTTAACCCAGCATTTTCGTAAAATTTTCAAGGGCTCGGCCACTTGCTGAGTTCTAGGATAACCTTACATTTTCATACGTCGGTTAAGGGCTCGGTCATGCCATGTAAGGCAGATTAACCTAGCATTTTCATAAAATTTTCAAAGGCTCGGCCACTCGCTGTAGTGTTAGGATAACCTATCATTTACATATGTCGGTTAACGGCTCGGTCATGCCATGTAATGGCAGGTTAACCTAGCATTTTCGTAAAATTTTCAACGGCTCGGCCACTCGCTGTAGTGCTGGGATAACATGCATTTTCATATGTCGGTTAAGGGCTTGGTCATGCCATGTAATGGCAGGTTAACCAAGCATTTTCGTAAAATTTTCAAGGGCTCCGCCACTTGCTATAGTGCTAGGATAACCTGTAATTTAGATATACCGGTTAACGGCTCAGTCATGTCATGTAATGGCAGGTTAACCTAGCATTTTCGTAAAATTTTCAAGGGCTCGGCCACTCACTGTAGTGCTAGGATAACCTGACATTTTCATATGTCGGTTAAGGGCTTGGCCATGCCATGTAATGACAGGTTAATCTAGCATTTTCGTAAAATTTTCAAGGGCTCGGCCACTTGCTGTAGTGCTAGGATAACCTGAAATTTTCATATGTCGGTTAAGGGCTCGATCATGCCATGTAATGGCAGGTCAACCCAGCATTTTCGTAAAATTTTCTCGGGCTCGGCCACTCGCTGTAGTGCTAGGTTAAACTGTCATTTACATATGTTGGTTAAGGGCTCGGTCATGCCATGTAATGGCAGGTTAACCTAACATTTTCGTAAAATTTTCAAGGGCTCGGCCACTCCCTGTAGTGCTAGGTTAACCTGTCATTTACATATGTCAGTTAAGGGCTCGGTCATGCCATGTAATGGCATGTTAACCTAGCATTTTCGTAAAATTTTCAAGGGCTCGGCCATTCGCTGTACTGCTAAGTTAACCTGTCATTTATATATGTTGGTTAAGGTGTCGGTCATGCCATGTAATGGAAGGTTCACCTAGCATTTTCGTAAAATTTTCAAGGGCCTGGCCACTCGCTGTAGTTCTAGGATAACCTGACATTTTCGTATGTCGGTTAAGGGCTCGGTCATGCCATGTAATGACAGGTTAATCTAGCATTTTCGTAAAATTTTCAAGGGCTCGGCCACTCGCTGTAGTGCTAGAATAACCTGACATTTTCATATGTCGGTTAAGGGCTCGGTCATGCCATGTAATGGCAGGTTAACCTAGCATTTTCGTAAAATTTTCAAGGGCTTGGCCACTCGCTATAGTGCTAGGTTAACCTGTCATTTACATATGCCGGTTAAGGGCACGGTCATGCCATGGCAGGTTAACCTAGCATTTTCGTAAAATTTTCAAGTGCTCGGCCACTCGCTGTAGTGCTAGGTTAACCTGTCATTTACATATGTCGGTTAAGGGCTCGGTCATGCCATGTAATGGCAGGTTAACCTAGCATATTCGTAAAATTTTCAAGGGCTCGGCCACTCGCTGTACTGCTAAGTTAACCTGTCATTTATATATGTTGGTTAAGGGCTCGGTCATGCCATGTAATGGCAGGTTCACCTAGCATTTTCGTAAAATTTTCAAGGGCCTGGTCACTCGCTGTAGTGCTAGGATAACCTAGCATTTTGTGTTTTAAACTTATCTAGAATATTCTGCACTTAATTAACCTAGCATATTCTGCATTATAAATCAATGCATAATTAATGAATCGTTTTATAATATATTTGTGTTAATTTTGCCCGAATAAACAGTACAGAATTTAAAACTACATATACAGTCAATTTAACCATTTGTGTTTAATTTTGTCTTTTATACCCTATATCGTTTATCCTTCTCCTTCTCCATCGTCTTTTTCGCCTTTATAGCTGATAGTGATAATCTCGAAGAAACAACCCTATTTGCTATTTTTGGTGGCTAATTTGGCGATGGTTCTGACGACAACGATGACCTTAAGCGACGAGTTTGCATTGGTGATTGATCTGATGACGACGACCTTAAGCGACGAGTTTGCATTACAGGAATACACTTGCTTTTGATTTAGATCTATCTCTTGTTTTCTCAATTTGAAATTTGATGGAAAACCCTAACTAAAGACGACTAACTATAGGAATGAAATGGCAACGTGGGAGTTTTTTTTTTTTCGTCTGCAGGTCCTTCAGCCCAATTAACAAAAATGGCGGCCCAGAGATTTAATTTTTAGATAACTTTGTCCTTATGCCTAATTTCCTCATTAAAATATTATAACCTAGTGGTATCAAAATATGATCCAACCCATTTACCCTATCCACAAATGGGTTGGGTTAACCCATTTATGAATTTTATTAAATGGGTAATGGGTTGGGTTGACCCATTTTTAAGAGGGTCATAAACGGGTAACTCATTTCACCCATTTATATAAAACATAAAATTTAAAATTATAAACACATATTTATTAAAAACTTAAAATTTAAAAGTTAAAATTACAAAATACCCTTTATTTTGGAAAAAGTGAAGAAATGGAAAATTTTAAGAAAATCCCAAAATAAACGAAAAGTAAAAAAAAAGAGTTATTTTAAAATAACGATTTTTAAAGCTAAAAGGACCAAAATTACGAAAATGCCCTTCATATTGGAAAAATGAAAAAATTTCAGAAAATTACGAAATGAAAAGTAAAAAAAGAATTATTTTAAAATAACGATTTTTAAAGCTAAAAGGACCAAAATTACGAAAATGGCCTTCATATTGGAAAGAGTGAAACAAAAGAAAAAAATTCAGAAAATCACGAAATGAAAAGTATTTTAAAATAACGATTTTTAAAGCGAAAAGGACCAAAATTACGAAAATGCCCTTCATAATGGAAAAAGTGATAACAATTTAGAAAATCTAAAAAATTACGAAATGAAAAGTAAAAAATGAATTATTTTAAAATAACGATTTTTAAAGCTGAAAATGCTAAAATTACGAAAATACCCTTTATTTTGGAAAAGTGCAAAAAAATGAAAAAATTTCAGAAAATCCAGAAATTAACGAAATGAAAAGTGAAAAAATTATTTTAAGATACTGATTTTTTAAAATAATAATTTTCTGGATTTTTTGAAATTAATTATTTTTTTTCGCTTTTTTCAACATGAATTGGAATTATTGTAATTTTGACATATTTAGCTTTGAAAATCGTAATTTTCGAATAATTCCTTTTTTACTTTTCATTTCACAATTTTCTGGATTTTTTAGACTTCATTTGCTTTTTTCACTTATTTCAACATGAAGGGCATTTTCATAATTTTGACATATTTAGCTTTAAAAATCGTAATTTTCGAATAATTCTTTTTTTACTTTTCATTTCGTAATTTTCTGGATTTTTTTAAAATTTATTTGTTTTTTTCACTTTTTTCAACATGAAGGGTATTTTCTTAATTTAGCCTTTTTAACTTTAAAAATTATTAGTTTCAAATAATTCTTTTATCACTTTTAATTTCATAATTTTCTGAATTTTTTGAAATTTTTTCCACTTTTTTCAACATGAAGGGTATTTTCGTAATCTTTATATTTTTAGCTTTAGAAATCATAATTTTCGAATAATCCTTTTTTTACTTTTCATTTCGTAATTTTCCGGATTTTTTGAAATTTATTTTTTTACCGCTTTTTTCAAAATGAAGAGTATTTTCTTAATTTTGGCCTTTTTAGCTTTAAAATTTTAGCATTTGTTTTTATTAGCTAAATCAAATTTCGATACCTAAGTGGATTAAATGGGTTACCCACTTATTAGAGGGTTGGGTTATAAACGAATTGGGTAATAAATGGGTCAAAGAGAATGGATCATAAATAGGTTGGGTCAAAACTCGACCCTACCCATTTAGACCTAACCCAACCCATTTGACACCCCTTATTATAACCCATTAACTTATCATTTCGGCTCCATATAACCAAAATCTATAGTAGAAATGCATTATTAAATAAATTTTATGGCAAATCCCGTGTGCGTAGCACGGGTTCATACTAGTTATATAGCCAGCCCAAACCATCAATTAACTATTTTTGAATTATTAAAAAAAAAGTAATTACTATGTTGAAAACAAAGTGTAATTAACTAAACAACCCCCAAGACATGAAGTTTACTGGTTAAAAATTTATAAACCAGCCCAAGTTAACAATCCACCTCGCACTCAAATAGCAAGGCCTTTCTTCTTTCTTTTTGGCTTACGTGCCATATTACCGAAGCTAAACAATAGAAGCTTGAAACAAATCTAAATGCAACACAAATCTAAATGAGAATCCTAATCAAATTTGAGACTGGAAAATCATTCGACAATCTTAATCAAATTTGAAACTGGAACATACTCCATACCATGTCTGTATATTTTATTTATTGCCTATATAGTTAAAAAATCATGTCGAATAATAGTTATTGTTTCCTTGGCATGCTCTGCACCAAGGAAACGATATAATACTACACACTTACTTGTATATATATTTTATCCCCAATCAAAGTAGATTTAAAAAGTTTATACGAAACCATTGATGTAGCTTACATAGGGTCATTATAAGACATAAATATAAAATCCATTTTCCTGGACTGGGCATAGGGGATGGCATTTTGAATTACGAAGTAAAACTAAACATAATGTAGATAAAATATTTGTATACGATCTTTAAATTTGGTTCAAAGAAACTTGCTTATCTAAATCCAGTTGGACATGCTAATATATTTCAATTTACAGATTGTTAGATTTAAATAGGATAGAGTTAACACTTAAATTTCATTCTGATTCAACTGTCATGAACACAACTAAATAAGATTACATATCAACTTTCAATTCAAAGATTAAACTCAAAAGCAATCATGATATAAGAGTTAAATGCATTACCATTTGGAAATTTTGACCTTTTTTCTAACTCTTGTTCATGTTGTTTTTCCTAAATGTTTAATTCCTTGCCCCTTGTTTTAACATACATGAGTATATTTCTTCCTGAAAATTGATGAATTTAGTTGTAATCAATAAAAAAAATTCAATAATTCCATTAAAACCAAGCAAAAAACAAAAGTAGTAAAAGAAACAACAGTAAAACAATTCATGTATACCATCAATCACAAAGCCTCACAAGCAGTAGAGGTATCAACCAGCCTTAACGTCTCTGTAATGCACCACTATCAAGCTCAGGCTTCATGTGTAAGATGATAAATATATTAAGCATCAACTGCTTTTATTTCTAACTTGAATTTTGATGTTAATTTGAACTATCCTTGTATGAAATGATATAAAAGTTGAAACTCGAAATAGATTTTGAAATCAAAAATGATTTCGAGATACAGTTAGATTTTAATTTGGAAATCAAACTCAACTTTAATTTCAAAATCGGAATCGATTTCGAGATCTATATTGAAATTGATTTTGAAATCTAGATCGAAATTGGTTTTGAAATCGAAGTAAAGATTGGTTGCTACATAAATCGAAAAAAATCAATGGATCAAAAAATGAATTGAGTTATCTATAAAAAAGAGTAGGGCGAGATTGGGGGAGAACGAGTATACAAGACTGAGCGAAAAAATAAATATGGGATTTTTGAGGGAAGAAATAGGCGAGATACTTATCAATTTCACGCATTTATTTGTTCATCCATGGAAGAATCGGGATAACAAGGGGGTCCAAGGACGAGCATTGAAGAAATTGTTACAGGAAAACTAGATTATAAAGCCGAAAATAATTGACTTCAAAGTATTTGATTTTGCAGGAATGCTTAGAGGTCAGGAAAATATACCAGGACAAGTGATAAAAACTTTTTTTAAGCATGATTTGCATCTCTCCCTAATTTTTATGTTTTCTCCCTTATTTTCAGCCTTTCAATTTTACATCCACACTTCCCTCATTTTTTTTTTGGGTCACTCTAGCATAACTCATTTTTCAGGAATGCTTAGAGGCAAGGAAAACAGGCCAGAGAAAGTGACAAAAAACTTTTTTGACCACATGATTTGCATCTTTCCCTAATTTTTAGGCTTTCTCCCTTTATTTTTAGCCTTTCAAATTTAGATCCGCGCTTCCTGTGCCTTTTTTTGGGCTCTCTAGCATAACTTATTTTGCATGAATGCTTAGAGACCAGGAAAATAGGCCAGGAAAAGTGATAAATACTTTTTTGACCGTATGATTTGCATCTCTCCCTAATTTTTAGACTTTCTCTCTTATTTTTAGCCTTCTAATTTTAGATCCTCACTTCCCCCACTTTTTTTACTCGGACTCTCTAACATAACTTATTTTGCAAGAATGCTTAGAGGTCGGGAAAATAGGCCAGAGAAAGTGACAAAAAACTTTTTTAACCGCATGATTTACGTATATCCCTAATTTTTAGGCTTCCTCCCTTTATTTTCAACTTTCCAAATTTAGATCCTTGGTTCCTTTACTTTTTTTTTTTGGGCTCTCTAGCAAAAATTATTTTGCAGGAATGCAGAGGTTAGAAAATAGATCAGGAAAAGTGATAAAAACTTTTTTTGACCGCATAATTTGCTTCTCTTCCTAATTTTTAGGTTTCCTCCCTTATTTTCATCCTTTCAAATTTAAATCCGCACTTCGCTGACTTTTTATTTTTGGCTCTAACTCATTTTGCAGGAATGACAAAAACTTTTTTGATCGTATGATTTGTATCTCCCCTAATTTTTAGGCTTCCTCCCTTATTTTCAACCTTTCAATTTTAGATCCGCACTTCCATGACCTATTTTTTGCGTTCTCTAACATAACTCATTTTGCAGGAATGCTTAAAGGTCAGGAAAATAGGTTAGGGAAAGTGAGGAAAAAAAAAAAAGACTGCATGATTTGCATCTCTCCTTAATTTTTAGGCTCCCTCTCTTATGTTTAGCCTTTCAAATTTAGATCTGTATTTTCCTCTTTAATTTTTTTTTTTTTTTTTTTTTTTTTTTTTTTTTTTTTTGGGATGTCTAGCTTAACTCATTTTGCAGGAATGCTTTGGAGATTAGGGAAAATGACAAAAACTTTATTGACCGCATGATTTGCATCTCTCCATAAATTTTAGGTTTTTCCTTTAATTTCAAACTTCCAATTTTAGATCCGCACTTCCCTCACTTTTTTTTCTAGGCTCTGTAGCATAACTTATTTTGCAGAAATGCTTAGAGGCCAGGAAAATAGGTTAGGGAAAGTGACAAAAACTTTTTTGATTGTTAATTTGCGTCTCTCCTTAATTTTTAAGCTTCCTCCATTATTTTTGGCCTTCCAATTTTATATCTGCACTTTCCTGACAATTTTTTTAATGATTGCTCACTTATTTTCAGCCTTCCAAATTTAGATCCGCACTTCCCTGGCTTTTTTTTTGGACTCTCAAACATAACTCATTTCGCAATAATGCTTAAAAGGTCAGAAAAATAGGCTAGTAAAAGTGACACAAACTTGTTTGACAACATGATTTGCATCTATTCCTAATTTTTAGGATTCCTCCCTTATTTCCAGCCTTTTAGTTTTAGATCCGCACTTCCCTTACTTTTTTTTTTTTTTTGGCTCTATAGTATAACTCAATTTGCAGAAATGCTTAGAGGTCTGGAAAATAGGTCAGGGAAAGTGACGAAAACTTTTTTGATCGCATGATTTACATTTCTATCTAAATTTCAGGTTTTCTCCCTTATTTTCAGCCTTTCAATTTTAGATACGCACTTCCTTGGCTTTTTTAAATCTCGCTAACGGTCGGTTTAATAAAAAGGTATGCAGTCTAATAAATATTTCAAGTGAAGTTGAAATATATTGTTCTTTTGCCCTTTTTTTCTTGGTTCTGTTCTCTCTTCAGGAAATTAAACTAAAAGTTAATTTCCTTCAATCCTATGGCTAAGAGTAAACATTGACCACAACTTGGTACAGTGTATTTTCAAATGTAAGTCATCGTATTTTCCTAACAAGCTTAATATACCTGCATTAAATGATCCTGCTTGAATTTCTTGTTCAATTCATCGCTATTAGATAATTTAGACTGTCTGCCTTCTTGTTATTATAAAGGTAAACTGGCGCTTTGGTGCATTTTTCATAATTGTATTTAAAACTAAATAAATTTTAGGTCATCTTCTATCATAAATTATTTCATATATACATTAAAATTCAGTTACGAAGCATCCAAAATCTTTGCAACCTGATACAGTCTGTAACTTTTTGATTAGTAATAACATTATGCCATTTCAGCATTTGCTGTTATTTTTTCCGGCTTCTCATCATTTGCGGCTTTAAAATTTGCTGATGTAGCAAGGTTATCAGCTGCATCCACAATTCCTTCAACCCTTTTAGCTATTTCTATCAATAATGATGTGAACGTAACTATAGGTAATGCTTCTAGGATTGATGTGTTAAATATCATTGGGTTGCTTAATGAACTTTGAAGCTGTTGGACTGCATTGTTCATTTCTTCAACATATATATCTAGTGTGCCCGATCTCTGCACAGAAATTATTGATCTTGTTGATTCTTTGAGGACTTTTGAACATTCTGCATTTAAGTTGATGCAGACATCGTTGAGATTGTTCTTTATGGATTCGGGAGCCTGCATGGGTATTTGATTATCTACAATGTTGTAGGTTATCTGGAAATAAAGTAGCTAATAGAGAATTACTTGGATATCTCATAGCAGTAAGCGCAATATCTCATAGCTGCTCCAATCTTCTGGTACTTTGTCCATGGATGCCGGAAGCCGAATCCTCCGTGGGGAGGCTCCCATTTAGTGTTTGACCATTTGAAAGTTAGATTTGCAATGTCAATTGTTCTTAATGTACCAGTGAGTCTTCAGATGCCTTTCCATCAAGAATGCATCTATAGCCTTGTGATACACTGTTTCTTTCAGCGTTGTCCCCATTGAAGTAGTTTTCAACACAACCTATCATGTTGAATTTTGTTTAATAGAGTAGAAACATAAGTTACATAACCATAGTAAGTGTTATTAATACGAAGTTAGCATACCCTCTAGTGAATCAGCGAGTTTATTCATGTTGCTCGTGACCAGAAGATGAAGATCATTGCCAGCCCAAACTGGAAATACCACTGCCACCAAAAGGCAGATGGATATTCCAATAGCTATTGTAGACAGTCTCTGTTTGGCGAACTCAACTAACTTTTCAACCCGATAACCCGAAACTGCGACCAAACTGAATGTAAGGATGAAGATGGTGATGCCATAGTCAAACCTTCTTTTAATGGTTGGGATGAATCTAGAAAATGTTGCAGCTGAAGCTGAGAAAGATGAATAGCCATGTAATTACACTCATGATTGTATGAAATTAACTACAAAATATTTGAGGAAGAAACTGTTTTATGCTAATTACCTAAAATGAAGAGTGAAATGCTGCACACAATAGGCTCCATGATCTCACCAGACTTGCTGGCAACCCAGTGCACAGCAATGGCCAAGGCGCCTGCTGTAAACGTTGCTATGCATCTGTTAACTCCTTTATATAAACATCCTCCTGCGTCAATTGGGCTGCATATTATTAAATATTCTCCCATGATTCTGGATAGCCTATTTGGTGCATGTTTAGTTGGCTGGAGATTTGCATTTCCTTTTCAAGTGAGACGATAGTTTGTCATGCATACAGAATTATAGCATATATACCATTTAAATTGATATTTTTTCTTAAACCATGTGGATTTTGATCTAAGGATGAAATTGTTCATTATGGTGGTGACATAGCATTTTTCTAATATCTACATAGGCACATTGTACAGATTCTATAACGCATACTTCAGGCCATTTAAAGAGATTTTAACTGCCATCGTGATTGTTGCACTTTTTATTGATCATCTCAGTGATAAGGCACTTGTTAACACTTGCTAAGTAAGCTCAAATAAGCTCTAATGTTATATGAAGCGATATATTTGTAAACAACAGGATAAAAAATCATACCAACTGTGAATTCAAAAACGACTACGACGGTCATGACAGCCCACATAGCTGCACCACCGACACCATCATACAATGGTCTTGTGTAGTAAAAAAGTGACACAAAAGCCAATGCTGCTCCTGCTTTAATGCCGTGGATAACTTTCCTTGGATCATCTGCTCCCAATTTCCACACCATATTCACAAAATTCGTCACTTCACGTTTGATACACATAACAAATGCAATAAAACCACACCACGTTCTAAGAGTGAAACCCATCTCGGGTTGATCAAGTCTCACTGTGGAACCTTGTGGCAGGCTTATCCTCCATTCCAAACTATTCGATGTCATGTTCTTGGCAGACAATGATCAAGAAGACTGATAAACGCTTGAACGAAAAGTGTCCCAATTTTTAGTTAGGTTTCCTATATAATCCAATAGAGAACGTCAATGATTATGGAAAATAACTCAAAAGCTGTATAAATAGAGCATCAAACGTGAAAATGTTGTAGTTGGTGATAGACTATAACTAAGGAATGTCACCATACTTAAGTTCACTTTGGTACAAGGTTGTGTACCCCCACAGAAAGTCATGTGTCATTAAATTTGGTGGGCAACCAGAAATTGCTTTCCATCTAACTTTTTCAATTCGGCAGTTCGGTCTATGATTCTTCTCTTATAATATAGGTTCACATTATGTGTTGATTGATCCATAACGAAATAGTTCTTATAATAGAAATAAGTTATCATAAGCTCCACGTCAGGGAATATGGGTGCGTTCTTAACCAACGCGAGCGGGGTATTTGAGCGTGGCAATTGAGCAGGGTATTTGAGCGTGATACTATAGCGAACGGAGAATGTGTTTTTAGCTGCGAACGGGGTATTTGAGCGTGGTATCTGAGCGGGGTATTTAATTGTTAAATTATTTGTTTTGATTTAATTAAATACTAATTTCGTAAAACAAAACGACTACATTTCATTACACAAAGAAAATACAAACAGAAATACAATAACACGATGACATGAACCTCTTACTTGTTGGTATTTATCAGATAAGTTTGGTATTCTTAATCGTGGCGTTTGTCTGTAAGCCCTCTTATCAACCAGCTTTTCGCTATCTCATCTGAAAGAGCAGTGAACATATCATTTATTTTGGGGTCCAAAACAAATAATAGTGCATCTGCAACATCAAACTCACCCGTTGCTTCAAGACGTTGCATGCGAGCTACCGTATTTGTATAAGTTGTAGAACTTCCCGTTGATTCCACGCTAGTACCTGTATTAGGACTAACAGAATGCGTGCGAGATTTTTTCATCTGTCTCTCGTGCATTAGGTCAATGAGCATAGCCATCTTATCGTCACTTTCACGACGTCATCTTCTTAAATTTTGACGTGCAGTTGGTTGAGTAGGCGGATTCATTGGATTTTGGGTTGACGGAGGGATTATTGGAGCTTCATAATTTGGTGAATTCGTTGAAGTTTGTTGCACTGGAGGATTTGACGGCGAATTCAAATTTAAAATATGATTATTTTGCGTGTCATCCAATGGATTAAAAAACCCATCGAAAGCCCATGTTCTGTCAAACGTGCTTTGTGTTGATGGCGGCGTGCCAGTCTGCGACGGTTGTACAGTAGCAGCAGGAGTGTACGACGATTGACCAGCTGCATTCGTCCCACGAAATAATTGTTGCATCAGCTCTAAGTTTTCTATTGGACGTTTCTTATATTTCAAGACACCCATTCCAAATTCCTAAATGTAAGAAATAAATTGTAAGAAACTATCTATAAATGAATGGTAATAAAATAAATTTACAGACCTTAACACGATCTTCCCACCATCCATCGCTTCCAGAGACCGTTCCTTTGTAAGCATCTCAACCCGCGCCAGTCTTGCTCATTAGTGCATCTCATTTCATCCAATCTCGTCGAAGACTATCATATTTGTTTCGGATCTTGGTTTCGTCAATCGGTACGATGTCCGGAATGGTTTCTATGGCATCGTTGAACTTTTCTACAATCACTTTATGCACACTTTTTTTGTTGCTGCCACAAGCACCATATGCATCAACAGAACATTGCAGCATAATCTGAGTTGCAGTAAACGAACAGTGATGTGCAACTTTTCGATTGGTCATACTGAAAAATGAAAAACAATATATATATTAAAAATAAATTAAAAAAAAAACAATGGAGAAACTAGGTTGAATAACGGAAAATAATATGAATACCAAACTGGAAAAAACCTGATTGCTGCTCGAATTCGGTTGAAGATAATATTAGAAGAGGATTGGGTTGGTGTAGTGTGGATGAAAAGGTAGGTGAAGGTGATGGTTTTGTAGGTGGGTAAGAAGAACGTTGGAAATCAAGCCGTTGGTGTCCAACGCGTCGGACTCCAACGACTTGATTTCCAACGTTCGGCTATCGTTCCATTTGAAAGGGGAAAAAGGTCTTCGCGTCGGATGCGTCCAACACGAAGAAAAACCTGAGCGTGCCAAATTAATGCTGCGAACGCTCCCTATGAGTTACAATTTTACACCTACCAAACTACTAGTTATACTTATGAAAGGAAAACAAGGCAGATTGTACATGCATTGGACAACATAACAGCTGCCCATGTGATACAATCAGAGTATGAACTTACACTAATCGGTAAACGGTATTCAGATTGTTTATATTGCATTAAATGGTTTTCTTGCAGAGTAAAGCAGTAGTCATAATATAAACTTCCCGCATTTGGTAAACAGTATTCAAGGTGTTTGAATGAAGAGGGAATTTAATTCAAATGGAGTGCCAAAGCAGCCTGCGTTCTGCAATTTTCTTCCTTGTAATCTGGTACAACATGTTTGCACACTGTTGTACTATGTTTAACTTTTTAATCTTATGTTCTATTTTGTAACACAACAAATTTTGTGCACAGCCAAAACTAACATGATTTTTAAGAAAAAAAGAAGCATCATTGAATCTTTTACTGTATAACCTTCTTCATAGATGAATGTTAGTTATATATTAAAAAAAGAAATTTAATACACACACCCCAAAAAAATCATTTTATGTATTAAAAAAAAAAAAAAAAAAGGGAAAGAACTGAGACACACTCAGTCTCTTTTTGAACGAATGAATTCTCTGTCTGCAATTGTATACATATTTACTGAAGTGCCTGGTGTCCGTTATTTGAAAAAACTGAAGAAATCATGCACATATGGGTCTTGAGCATTCGCAGCAGTAAACGTGAATTTGAACGGTGGAATGCTTTATTTTTTTAATAACCCCTTCCACTGTTCCAGTTGTAAGTGGGAGGACGCTACGCTAATGTCACGGGCTATTATTTACAGAGGCATTCGTCTCTGTAAACAACAGCTCGTCCATGACAGCTTTAATTTAACCCTAATCCATCAACTCATTCAAAAATCCCAAAATTATTGTTAAAATACAAACCAATCAATCTCCTGACTATCTAACCACTTTAGCATAATCAATTTCTTCATTCAACATCTAAAAAAACCCAATTTTCGAACTTTTAGGGTTAGCATATTGGTTGTATTATTGAAGATGGAAGGGGAAAATATTGAAGGCTCTGGCGCTGCGACCAGCATCCGTAGAAGAAAAACGTCACGAAGGAGTCGAAAAACGATTAAACGCGAAGAAGGCGGATATGGAGTAAGGATGGATAAAATGATTGATCCAGCATTTCCATTTAGGTCGATCACCAATCTACAAGGAGTTTAACATATTTTCAACCTAGAAAAAGAGCTTACGGTATATTAATTTTTTGTTTCAAAGTGGCAAAACATTAATTATTCTATATAAACAAATAATTTACATTACTCTTTTTATAAATAGAATCATAATAACATGAGATTTCATGGAGCATTCACTACAATGTTAAAATGGTGGAGGAAATTAAATGTTTATCCTCAAATAAGAGATCCGGTTGTGAGTATATTTGGTAGATTTATGGATATTGAATTGAAAAACTCCGATAATAGACTTATATATGCTATAGTTTGAGCGATGGTGGCCGGCTACACATATTTTTTTATTTCCTAGTACGGAGATTGGCTTTACACAAAAGGTTCATTTTTCAACGTTCACCACTGCAGTGATTGAACTTGGAATTCCACGTTCAGGTGTCGGACGCGTGGAATGCATCAGACGCGAAAGCAACGGTAACGATGCAATAATTGGCTACAAACAATGGACTTCGATGTTTAAATGTTGTAGTGGTTGAATGTGGAATGTGGTTGAATGTTGAATGTGGAACGCAATGGTAACGATGCAACAATTGACTTCAGTATTCAATTGTTGCAACGGTTGAACGTGAAATTGCAGTGGTTGAATGTAGTTTAGACTTGAACAGCGAAGTCCATTGCGTGGAGGAGAGAGGGGAAGAGCTAATGGTTAGGTCGAGGAACATAAAGAAAGTTGAGAGATAACAGAGGGAAGAGAAGGATCAGGGGCCGGGGAATTAAGATAAACACTTGACTCCATATAATCAAACAAACAATATTAGTAGTGGATATTTAATATTGTTTGCTGTTTGTGTCGGCTGATCTTTGGTTTATGTTGTTTGAAGCATGTGCTTACGATTCTTGGCTAGCTTGGTCATGTGATTTCAGTTGTGCTGTAGAGGGTTAGCTTGAGTTTATTTGTTGTATGCTTTTGAAGCTGGGTATATTTTGGTTTGTAGTCTCTTTCCAGTGTGTTTGTTGGGTTGTATTTGTGTGTCTATGTCTATGGTTAAGAGCTGGGTTTTAGTTTTCTTTGTCTAGTGTTAGTTTTATTTAGGGTTATAATTTGTTACCAATTAAATAAAGGATTGTGTAATATGAGATAAATGTCGGCTCATATATTATGTAATAGGGCTATAAGCGGATACAGGCTTATAACGTTATATTATCCAGTTGAGCCCAATATCATTTACTTTGGCCCGTCTGTACAACTATATATATTACACATTATGTATAGAATCGTTTATTAATTTCATTAATACCAATTATTTAAGTATCAAAAGCAAAAACAATTGTCCCTGTTGTAGCAATTAGGGTCAAATTTTTCGGTTAAAGAGCCTCTAATGTTATGAGAGGCGGTTTAAGATTTGCCTCTGTAAAAGGGGTCCCTAATGAACAATTGAGGCGGATTGCATCTTACATATGCCCCTACAGTTAATGCTGCCACGTAAGGACTGACAGCAAAAAAGAGGCATTTATACCAGCCTTTAATAGTTCAAAACCAATTGAGGCGAAAATGTAAGCCACTAAAGTTTTGGTAGGGGACCAAATAGTGTAAACAAGTTAGGACAGATGGAACCGCCTCTACTAATATGAAAACTAATAGAGGCTAATGCATGCGCCAATTATATATTTATTCAAATACAACATAGTGGCAGCTACAAGTGCCCCTAATATATATATATACACACACACACACACACACACACACACACACACACACACGAGATACACCCCTATTACACAGGAAACGCAGTTAACTAAAATGTGAAATAAATGATATTTTATTCAAAATGAACATCACACAATAATACTTCACACAACAACTTCAATCATCAATCTACAAAATCACACAACAAGGTACCAGATATTTTACTCAAAATGAACAAAACCATATTACTGTTATGAGAAGAAAACTGTTAACAAAAACTGCATTTTGGCAGAAAATGATTTAATTCAAAACAAACAAAAACCGTGTTCGCAGCAAGATTTGTTACTGTTAACACAAAACTGCAGCTCAGTATTTGCTGCAATACAAATTTTTTAATCAAGCATATTGTAGAAAATCTAAACTTGCCTCAAAGCACACATTTTAACAAGACTATTGCAAAAATGAAGCTTCATCCAGCTTACATGAGAGATCTTCTCCATCAGAACAAATCAACAACGATCTCCAGCTTATGACAGACTGCATACAAAAACAATCGATTAAAAATATTTATCGACTCACCATCATATTTTATTGCAAATGCATACAAATAAGCAATGTTAATTCTTATATGCAGGTCGATGAGCCTACAAAGCCTGAAATGGTTTCACAAAATCAAAAGCAAAAACCAGTGCGTGATGAAGATGGGTTTATTCCAGTTATCTCTAAGAAAAATAATGGAAGCAAATAAGCATTGAATATTATAACTGTTAACTTTGCTGACTTATGGCATAACCATATTTATGTATTGCACACATTATCATTTTTGTACTGCATTGTACAAGTTCCCATGAACATCAAGAAATTTGTATCCCTGTAAAAATTTTAGTTTGTTTAGTGTATTTATGTATCCACCAAATAAAAAAGCAATGTTAATTCTTTTGCATGAGTACAATCCAAACAGGAAAAAACATAATAGCATTCATGTTAGTTCAAGGCAATATGATTTTGGGTGTAAATGCAGAGTTTTCTATATTCACCTAAGGCTTGTAATGAAATCTAGGCTAACAATATCTAAAACTAGAATAAGAATATGCATTAAAAGTTTAAATATAACTGGAAAAAAAATAAGGAAACAGTTCTCACTATTTCTTAAATTATTGACAGCATGCTAGGATTCCACCATAGATTATCTGCCATACAACAAGATCTTGTTTAATCATATCAAATAAAAAAAACAAATAATTATGAGAAAGCATATTTTTTCTACAGTAATGGGATGATGCTTTAAAAAATGCATTTTATCCCTAATTTTATTTTCAGTTATCCTTGATGTGATTTAGTTACACCTTTTTGTTTTCAGCAATTCAAACAGAGTGTGATAACAAATCTACAATACCTATTTCATGTAGCATGTAATACAAAAAATGAAAAAATGTATTAATACAGCTACTAAGCAAACCTGGTCATAGGTCTTTGGGTGGCCGTTTACATCGTCTTTGGTTTTTAAAACCGAAGCATGTGAGCTTCAGTTTCAAACTGAAGCAACTTCAGAGCTTCAGTCTATTGAAACTGAAGCAGCTTCAGTTTCAAACTGAAGCATTGGTGCTTTAGTTTTTAAAACTGAAGCGGCTTCAGTTTCTTCAAACTAAAGCGTCTTCAGTTTCTTCAAACTGAAGCGCTGGTGCTTCACAGTATACTCAATTTTTAACTAATCTACGTTATAATATCTCACAAGCAACTTATTTTTTGACCACAACTTTCAAAATTTAAGTTTCGCAACAACCACAACAAAATGATAACGACATGACAACAGTGTTATTTTTCTCAACAAGTACCGACACAAAAAATGAACCACATTGGGTGTAGATGGTAATGACAAAACAACCATATAGTTGTTAATGCACAATAGATTTTATCTTTCAATCTTTTGGCAAGCTCAAATGTCAATTATTTTTTCTCCAACATTGATCACTTTGTTAAAAATCAAGAAAAACGTACATGAATGAAAATGGAGAGTGATTCTGAAATAAAGCAAGAAATAATACTTACCAGCTCTCATCAATTTCATTATTTCTTGAAAGCACAACTTGTTCCGTAAGATCAATCGTCCAATTGAGCATTGATGTAAACTCTCCAAGCGGATATGACATTTGTGGGTAGAAAGAAGGATGATATGCCGATGGGTTAAGGAATTGACCACCAGATGATGGAAATAGATAATGTCCAAACTGCGGCTGTGGCATATATTGCTGAGCACTTCCATTATGTGGAAAAGATTGTTGTTGTGGTAATAGTTGATGTTGAACTCTAGAGAACTGAGAAACATTTGGCTGATTTTGAGTAGGTGATTGTTCCGATCCATGCTCTGATGGAGAACGGTGTTGAGACAATGATTGTTCTGACATGAAATTTGACGGTTGTCGTTGTGAAGATAAAAGCATACATTTTAGCTCTTCTATCTCCTTACTTTGCTTTTCTATCTCCTTACTTTTCTTTTCACACATGTTTTTTAGTTCTAAACATGTCGACTCCAAAGATGCATATTCTCTTTCTTTGCGCGATTTACGAATCGATGATACTGGTTGAGTTTGTTGTACCCAATGCACCATGTTGGGTGTCACTAAATCTCCATAACATCGAACTCTATTATTTCTCTCAAACCCCATCGTCCCAACATATGCTTGCACCCTCAATTCAGGCGTCTCTTCACCATGGATGGCTACTAATTGATTTAATTCATGTGACATTTTGGCCTGTATCGATTTCCAATAAATACCATTCAGTGTACTTTACTAATAAAAACCAAATTCAAAGCATTTAGCCAAATAAAGATGATGAGTATCATTAACTAAATAGCAAAAATAATTTTGAATTGTCATACGAATATCATTTAGAATATAATGAGCACAATTACAGAGTAAGTTCTAAAATATTTGGTTGAGAAAAATAAAGTTGTTATAGGAATATCTTTTAACATGTATTGTTTTACATAAATAGTTAAAGTTTACATGCTATTGTATACGAACAAATGCAAATGATAAATGAAATTACCGCAGTTTGCTTTGATGCTACATCCACCCAACTTCTATTCTTGTCTTTTCTTCTATGAACCAACTCATATGCTTCAATTGGGTCTGGCTCACGATTATGCTTTTCCTTCTATTATTAAAAAAAATGAGTATGTTTGATCGATAGTTTTTTTCTTCTATTACCGCAGTTCACAATACTTACGAATTAAAATTGTTGCCATAATGAAATATCATTTGATGTTACATATTTTTTGTTTACATGATTTTTTTTCAAAATTGTTATATTGATAAAAAAATACCCCTTTATTTTTTATGTTTTGAGAGTTAATAATGGTATACGGAAAACAATCTAACTCCTCTTTTGTCAGTTAAGCAATGCAACAATAATTGTATATCTTCTTCCTATGTTCCTTAGTATCGAAGTTAAAAACAAAAACTCAAAACCCAAAATCAAACCAAACGGACTTTTAGTTTATATTTTTTATGCCAAAAAATATCTCGGAAACCATGAACATCTATCACGGTTGTTTTTCTCTAAAGATATGTATAGAAAAGTGTTTACAATGCACTATAGGTGTTTCATGGTTAATATGGACGAATAGACTAATAAGGAATCCTTTTTTTATGAATACGATGACATAGCCAACACCGATGAGAGCTCACCACAACCGCTGTGGGAAATCACAGGGATATCTTCCTCTAGTTTTATAAGATAGCTTGACCATGAAAATTTCATAATAAAATCACGGGGAAGGCTGTCGTCCAATATTCATATTTGTTACACTTTGCACCACCATTTCTTTCTGCCGCTCTTCAGCATAAGAAATAATTAACATATAGAGGACCATAGCTACAAGTGGATGCAAGCAATATGCAGTACTGATATGAACCAGTGGCATATGATATGCTGCCTATTTTTCAACTTCAGTTTTTTTACCCTATCCAATTGGAAATTAAACCTAGCTTTCTTTATATATTCTTGAACATATGAAATGAAGAGGAATATGACCTGTCTGAATAATTTGTAGCTTTCGACTGTTATCCAAATAATATATGCGATGCAACTATCCGACCTTTAATTTGTAGTGTTCATTGATTCTTTGTTTTTTTAATCTAAATCGATACATGATGAATCACACACTATTCAATACATGGCCACTTGTTTGTGACTTGAGTGCCCTTGAAATTCAGTTTTGTGATTAACATGACTTTGTGATGTTTAATACTTGCCAAATGATTCCATGATGTCTCTACAACAAGCAGTTTAACCATGTACATTACTAATACAAACAGTGTGACAACCACCCTTCTTTCTATTTTTATGTTTATTTTTTTATTTTTTTATTTTTATAGACAAGTCTAGATAACATGAAAAAGACAAACACCTTCCTATCGTCCTTCCTATCGTCCTTCGGTTTGGTGACCTTTGTCGTTGCATTATATAAATACATTATCATTTAGAGTGATGTAATTCTGGAGTATAAGATAAGATGAGCCGCCTTCATGTATGACAACTCGTTTTGTGTATCTACAACAAATACATTCGAGTGAGATAACTGGTGTCATAAGTCAAAGGTGAGATTGCCAAATGCTTTAAATTATAAGGGGAAAAAGGCTGCCAATCCAGATGGATCCAGCACTTGTAAGAACAGGAAGAATTTGACGACTAACTATGTGGAGAAGATGGATCCAACACTTATAAGAACAGGAAGAATTTGACGTGTACACTCAATTGTGGACATCAAGGCATATATAGCAATTTGTGAACAACGGTATTATTTAATAAATTCAAGCTCAGTTTAGAAAACAGATTTCAGCCGCAAATAGTTCAGGCCATATAGTTTTTCTTTTGAAGAACGAATGATTAAAATAGTCAATTAAACGAGGAAAAAATGTAATAAAATCATAAATTCATGACGGATATAAGAACATATAATCTTGAACGATATTATAAAGATAACTGAATGGTATTTGAAAAGAATTATTGCAAGGCCAATAGATGAAGATATCGTGATAAATCCTTCTAATACAAAGACATGAAATGCACAGCTTTAAAAATACAAATGAGATATTACCTGAAGGAGTGATAAGCCGTACACACGTGCATGATTATGTTATTATGTTAATTCTGTAGCTTTAGGTGATAGGAAAGCAAATATACATATATAATTTGCTTCCCTTGAATGCGAGATATTCGTTCCCAAAAGATGGAATACATGGAATCGAGATGCTTTCCGCTCTTGAGATTTTGTTTATGGTGTCATAATCTTTTTTCTTGCCACTTAAGCATGTTGCATATTTCAGAGGTAAATCAATTACCTGGCTATTGATTGTTACTTTTTGTGTTCATATACGATCTACTGATTTTCTAAAATACAAATGTTTTCATAACCAAATTTTGATTATTGACTTCAAAGCCATATTTATATTTGTGAATTTTTTTATTTTTGTTGAGGATGCAATTTTGAATTGTTATTGTCCAATACTTTCTTATAAAGTGATAATGCATATGCTGTCATTTAAATCAAAACATGTAGGTCTCTATTACTGATTATATAAAATTTCTTCACATGAATTGATTGATCACATTTCTTATTTGATTCCTAATCAATAAAAGCAGACCTTCTGCATTAGTAAAATTAATATAAGTTCATCAAAAAGTACCAATGTTTATTATTCATAATTGAATCAAAAATTTTGGAGGATCTCTAATGCTTATTTACGGTTAAAAGTTTCAGTTCCATATGCATATAATATTTTCTTAAGCATAAAATTGTCCTATTTGTAAATCGCCTTTTCCACATGGCATAGTGGTTAAAACCTATTTTACATATTTCAAATGTATATTTTAGAGCTATAATCGAGAACAGAAGAAGTAAATATTTCTACGATCATGCTGTTAGACTCTACAATTTGTCTGTTTTTCACCGAAATAACACGTTTTCTGAAAAGAAAATAGAGCATATATATGACACACCACAAAATAGGAAAACAAAATTAGTCAAAAAAGTTTAATTCTTTATAATACTCTGCTTGCTCACTATAATTTATGCCAATAACGTTAACTCTTTTTTAAGAATTAATCGGATCTTCTGATCTGCAAATTTGAAAACCTAAAATGTTCCAGTTTAGGCAATTTGAGGGGCAACTGACCCAAACCTATAAATAGAGAGGGAAATATGCTTGTATGTTTTTGTCACTTTAATACTTTTTAGAAACATCTACATTTAAATAACTGACATTGACTTTTAACAGTGAAAATGCACAAAAAAGCAGTTATCCTATAATGAATTAAAAATTGGGTTCACTTTAATATGACACAAAGTGAGAATGAAAGTCAAAATATTTGGTTCATTTAGTTATAGCTCAAAAACATGGATTATTTCTTAAGAAACCCAGTCATGATGGAAAACAAAAGCATACAAATGAATCATTCTTCATAGCTAAAACCTTCTACATATCAATCTAAATATACCATGGTGAACAAATTATAATAATTTATTTTATATTTTGTTAATGATGTGCCTAAAGAAAGCTCAACTATAATCGTCTCTATGGTGTGACCAACTGCTAATTGCTAATGATAAAGTTTTATCATTCATCTACAAAGATAAATCACTATACTTATGCATGAAATTCAACTCTACTAAATAAACATGTTTAAAAGAATATGCCTATGTGCACAATGTTTGGGATTGAATTTAAGTAACTACATTTACAGAGATAATAGTTTGTCCATTGGTGAAGTCATTTCAATCATCTTTGACAGTAATAGTTTGTCCACTGGTTGAGTTCTGAAATAGTGTGGAGTAACTGTCGGCGATGGTTGAATAGTATTACGCAGTGTAGCTGAAAAGGGAAAGGAAAAGCGCGATTAGGAGTAACTGTCGCGAAGCAGGCAGCGGTGATTGAACGGAATTCGATCCAATTTAAATTAAGGAAAGTGCTATAGGAGATGAACGCGAAGTTCCGAATCTGAAGGGGATCGGAGATGCTGGAGGATGAAACGGTCAAATCAAGTTGGATAGATATTAAGTTGTTTGAATATCGCAAAGTCAGAAAAATTGAGGATGAGAAGAGGGGAGAGACGTTTGGTTTCTGAATTGACGTGGCATGCCTTACAACACTCCATTGTGAACTCAGTAATTATAATATAGTATAGATTTTACTTCTTAACGGCCTGTAATGGTAATGACCTGCTCATAACAAATAAAACGACCAATATTGCTTGTTTTGCACTTATCGAAAATACACATTTATTAGGATACCAAACTCATTGAAAACAAAATAGAAGTATGTCAACTTACAAATTTTGCCATGTGCCTTGCAAAGGTCATCAACTCACCCGAGTGACTCGCCTTCAATTTCTTTCGATTCACAACATTTCTCTCAACTGTAATCTATCAAGAAAATTAAAATTTTAAATTGATAAAGTAAAGCGAAACCATAGAAAAACAGCAAAATAACTAAGATTGCAAAGGACATCAAACACAAGAGAACTTACCTTATTTTTAGGATCATTGTCCCAATAGTTGACAATGTTTCTCCATTGTTCACCGTCCACTCGATCGTCTCCAAAAACAAAACGCGACGGAGAGCCTACATATGGAGTGTAATATTTTCTTTTTAACTCGGCTCTATTATTTCTTATCCTTTTGGATAGTCTTTTTAGCAGTGTATAGCGAATTGCAGGGATATAGGGAATATCTTCGGTGCGCCAATCAATCGTATCCTATAATGGAAAAAAGAATGTACAAACTTATAGTAAGGAATTGAAATGTATATTGATTAAAAATTATAGTTATAACAGTGCTTTATAAATTACAAAACCCAACATAACATACCGATATGATTTTCCAAATTTTATCCATTTTTGCTTCATCATATGATCGCCAATCGATAGGTGATAAAGGAAACAAATTGTAATTTCTTGCCAAGTTACCTAGATATCTGATTAACCTAGCATCCTTTGGAACAACGCACAAACCATCTTTCGTGAATTCTATCTTCTCTTTGCCCGACTTTCCCCAAACGGGTTTGTTATAGCCACATCCTTTCACTACAAGAAACGGCTTAAATAGCGACGACAAATAGTCGTCGCAAGCCGTCGCCGAAAGCCGTCACAAATAATGTGGATGCTAAGTAAATAGCGTCGGCTATGGCGACGGCTTTGGACACCGCTTTAGCGACGGCTAGCAACGACAAGGTTGCCACGTGGACAAAACGACTATAATTCATATAACCGTCACAAACCGTCACCAAATGGCCCTAACAAGCCGTCGCCAACCGTCACTATGCCATACAAACAAGTCGTCGCCTTATGTGGCAATACTGGGTAAAAAACCCTCGTAAACCGTCGCCCGCCGTCGCCAAACTTGACCAGAACGCCGTCACCAGCCGTCGCCAAACTGTAAATTTTTTTTTCATTTCAGCAGCTAACAAGCCATCAAACCACACAAACTCAAAATGCAGTTCATCGGCAACTCATATACACTCAATTTCACATTCCATCGACACAAATTCACATTCAATCACCTCATCAACACTATAAATCAACTCATACCATCAACACGTCCAAAAAACAAAAATATAAATGATAAACTATCAAAAAACCATCACCATATCCACATCAAACAAACCATGTCCAAAATACCATCAAACAAACCATGTCTCCACAAAATACCACGAACATCTCAAGTCCATCACCAACAACTAGTTTGTATTTACAAAACAAGTCCAAAATAAAAAAAAGACAAGTACCTACCTACTCATCATCATCAGTCTCACCGTCCTCCTCGTCCTCCTCCACGGGCTCACTCGGCGGCATCATACCATGCTCCTGAAGATTTGCAGCAATCCGCGCATCCAGCACGGTCTCGAGCTTGTTCTTCTAAAAATCTTCTAAGGCTACAACCTGTTGTCGAAGCATGTTGATCTCCTCCTCATCCTGACGCCTCGTATAAGAGGCCTGAGTGCCCGCTATCTGTAATTATATTAAAAAGGTTAGAAACCATTGTCAAAAGTTTTTTTATACACTTTACATGCTTTATACAATTATTGTAATAGAGTTGTCGATATAAAACGCTTTAATAAACGCTTTACCTCTATGTTTCCGAAGCCGTAGCGTCTACCCCTGGTAGGCGGGTCGATGATTCTGTTCCAGATGCGATTGCACTCCTCCACGTCCGGCTCTTGACCTAACTGCATCGCTCGAGCATCTAAGGCCGCCCTGTATTTGTCCTGCGATAGCGGACAATTATGAAATACATTAAATACTCAATTCAAATTAACAATGTGAAATGCAAATTATTACAAATGCTAACCATTGTTTCGCAGGACTTAGGGTCCGACCAGGTATATGAGGTATTACCCTCCTCATATGTCCGCTCGACGGCATGAGTCTGTGTAAATACCTCAGCAAATGTAGGCTCCAGTTGGAGCGTCGACATCTGAAATGATAAAATATATATTTGGAATTAATCAATACGATTTAAAAAGTTTAGAACTATTTGTAAATGTAATTTATCGTTCGTACCAATTCGCGACGATGTTGGGAGATGGACTTAGACCCAGCCCGATGCAAAGCAGGATTTTTGAGCCTGTTTGCTCTATTTCGCTCTGAAAGATCCTGTATATTTAATTATATGATTAATTGATGGATATACAAAATAAAATTTTAAAACAAGCTTAAGTAATTTACCCTCGCAGCTTCTGTGGCCCACAATTTCTGGAAATCGGCGTAGACCTCCTCGCTCATCCACTGAGGCCTCATTTTCGCTTTTTTGCCTTGTATACATTGCCTGAATAATTTTTCCTCATCTTCTGGTTCCATGCGGTGAGGAAAACATCCATATCTTCATCCCGGACAAGTACAGAACACTATAAATTAACAAACAAATTGTATTACATATTTTATATAATTTTGCAAATGAGAAATATATTTATACTTACAAGAACCTCCGCGAGGATGGCATTCCTAATCTGCATAGGAATATCGTCCCAGTGAGGCCACGCCTCTGTCTATCTAGCGACATATGCTTGTATAGACACACGTAAAACAAGCTCTCCTGGAATAATATTAAACCCCCTGCAGAAAGTACGATATTAGCATTTAATAACTTTTGAATACTAAGCATTTACGAAATTAAAAACTTACCCTGCGGACTTGGGCACGAGCTCTACGACCGGACGTGTATCCGGTGCTGTACCGCTCGCACCTACCTCTGAACTATGGGTAGGTCGGCGTCTAGGAGGCATATCTGTCACAAACAGATTATTTTGTATAATAATAACTCATACATCATTATGCACATCCATTATCAAATAAACTCATACAACATAAATTATCAAATGCAACTACAAGACCCGTTTACATAAAAGAAGAAGAACCAGCTAATAAATAACCGTAGCACATCATATATAAGTTCACAAAATAGTACATCACATAACTTCACAAAATAGCACATCATATAAGTTCGCAACATAGCACATCATATAAGTTCACAACATAGCGATACAAATAATATTATTCTTCTTCATTTTCTGATTCAGTCTCGGTCTCATACTCTATATCGTTGTCCTCTGTACTCTCAAAAGCTTCTATTAATTCATTTGATTCATCGTTTAAAGACTCTAAATTAACATCATTAGCAATTATTATTTCATCGTTTTGATTTGCATCCGTTTGATACGCTGCATCGTCTGGAATAGCAATTCCTTCAAAGGTAAATCTTGCCTTTGTTTTAATTACAGCAGACCAATCTGCTTTATCTCTTTTTAAGGACAGATACGGAGCAAAGTAAACTTATAACTCTTGCTTTGCCAATACAAAAGGATCATACTTATAGTAAGGCGATGTGTGCTTTATTTCTATAAGCTTGTAATCTTTATGCACGTTGATTCCAGTACCAGGAACATTGTTGAACCAGTTGCACTTGAATAGAACAACTTTTTCAATGGGTTGTACATAATATGTCAACTCTAAAATCTGTGTCAAGATGCCATAAAAGTCTTTTATATGCTCTTCGGGATCATCACTACCTTTGACAAATACACCACTGTTATATGTTAATCTGTCAGTACCATGGTCTTTGGTGTTGAATTTAAATCCATTGACGAAGAATATTGGATAAGTCTTAACATTTCTTTTTGGTCCAAGCGCAAGATGTTGCAAACCTTCGTCATTGACGCAGTTTATTGGATCGAAAACGTACTTCGAGAACCATTTAGCAAAATCTTTACTGAGATCGCCATTTAGATTTTCTGATTCGTAAATACTGCAAATATAAATGATTTTATTACTAGCAAACAATTTATGTACACATAACTGTAATAAAGTTAAAAATTTAGTACCTAACAAATGGTGCAACTTCAGCACAATTTAGAAGAACATATGTGTGTGCTACATGGTGATCTCTATCATCTAACCATATTTCTACACATTTTCCAGAAGATCGACAATGTTGTCTAAAAACAGATAACATTGTCGGACAAAAATTGGGTTCCACGGTTTCATCATTACGAGGACCACTTACAAATGATAGGTTCACATGATCACTGAAGTAATGAGAAAAAAAGAACGAAGCTTCTTCTTCAAGATAAGATTTGCAAATCGAACCTTCAACTCGTGCTTTTTGACGTACTTTTTTCTTCAGATGATTCATATACCTAAAATAAAATTAATTCAATTTATATGCACTAATGTCACTTTGAATTGTAAGCATAAATTTTACCTTTCAAAAGGATACATCCATATTGCACTGGACCTCGAAGAATAGCTTCGGATGGAAGATGAATAGGTAAATGCTCCATTACATTAAAAAATCCCGGAGGGAAGATTTTCTCTAATTTGCAAATCAATATCAGAATTTCTACTTCAAGTTTACGGAGACGATCAATTTTTAACGTTGCCGAACAAAGCTGTTTATAGAATAAGCTTAACTCTGTTAAAACACCCCACACTTTTACAGGCAATAATTCTTTGAACACCACTGGTAATAAATATTCCATCATGATATGACAATCATGACTTTTCATCCCACTCAGTTTATTGTTTTTATAGTCAACACATCTACGAAGATTAAAAGAAATCCCATCCGGACATTTCAGTCCCTCAACCCATTTCATTACAAGTTTTATTTGTTTGTTGTCTAATTCATAGCACGCTATGGGTTTTTTATTGTCATTAGGCTTCATATGAAGTTCTGGACGTTTACAATATTCTACTATGTCACGTCTCGAATATATATCGTCCTTTGTTTTTCCTTTGACATTCAAAATAGTATTAAACACGTTATCAAATACATTTTTTTCATTGTGCATAACGTCGATATTATGTCGAAGTTTGAGATCTTTCCAATAAGGTAGCTCCCAGAATATGCTTTGTTTACACCAATTATGAATGTCAGATTTACCCGGAATTTCTGTCTGCTCTCCAGTCTCATGGATCTTCGGATAATCCTTTACAATATCGTATATTTCTTCACTTGTCCAAATTTTGGGTGCTTGCAACGTCATTCCGCTGTTAGCTTTAAAGTTTTTTTTATCTCTTCTAAAAGTATGATTGTTATGCAGAAAACAATGGTGACAATCAAACCACGAATGCTTCCTTCCATACCGTAAGAAAAATGCTTGTGATTCTTCCATGCATAACGGACAAGATAGACGACCGGCGATACTCCAACCTGAAAGCATCCCATATGCAGGGAAATCACTAATCGTCCATAACAAACAAGTGAACATACGAAAATTCTTTTTTTTTAAATATCGTAGGTTTCAACTCCATCATCCCATAGTTTTTTCAAATCTTCGATTAATGGTTGTAGATAAACATCGATGCCTTGTTTTGGATCATTAGGACCAGGAACGACAACAGTGAGAAACATATATGGAGTTTTCATACACATCCACGGAGGTAAATTATAAGGAGTAACGATAATAGGCCAAGATGAATATTTACTACCAAACTGAGAAAATGGTGAAAACCCATCTGTACATAAACCAAGTCTGACGTTACGGCTCTCTGCGGCAAATGTTGGATACGTCCTATCAAAATGTTTCCATGTTCTCCATCCGATGGATGTGTCAAAGTTCCATCTTCTTGTGCTCGCACACTATGCCATCGCATATGACATGCAGTGACTGAGGATGCATATAACCGTTGTAGTCTAGGGATGATTGGTAAATAATGCATTCTTGTATACGGAACTTCCTTACCTTTCTTTTTTCTAGGTTTATACCTTTCCCCACCACATTTCTTACAGTTTCTAAGATTAATATCATCTTTCCAATACAACATGCAACCTTTAACACAAGTATCTATTTTTTGGTATGGCAAACCAAAAGCCGACATTAGTGTTTTCACTTTGTAATGACTATCGCACATCAGATTATCGGGTGGCATATGCCTTTTCGCAGCTTGTACAACTGCTGTAAATGCAGCTTCTGTAAGGTTAAATTTTGATTTCATGGTGATGTACTCAGCGGTTACCGATAATTCAGTTCCACTTTCACAACCATTCCACAATGGCCGCTTAGCTGAAGCCAGTAAATCATATATTTTTCTGGCTTCCGTGTTCGGTTCTTCTTCAATATTGACGTCATCGTCGTCAACCTGACCGATAGAGAACATTGACCGTGCTGCATCTTCCACCTTATCTTCTATTGGATTCGTGATAACTAATTCGACCTCCGACGCTACAGGATTTACTGTAGGCACAACAAGTTCTCCATGACGATCCCATAAATAATAATTTGGCACAAAACCTGATTTGTACGAATGTACTTTAACGATGTCTGGTTTATGAAACCTCATCAGTTTACACTTACTACACGGACAACGAAGCTCCTCGTAATTTCGATTATTAGATACTGCAAATCTAACAAATTCATTTACACCATTATAGAAATCTTCTTTCACTGAGCCTTTCATTCCAATTCTAACTTCATACATCCAACGACGGTCAATGTAATAATTGGACATTTTTCCTGATTCAAAAATATATGTCACTGATTTCGATAACACATACATATATTGTTCAAAGAATTTATTCAACGCATGAATATTTTTAATGGTTCATACATACATTAAAAATGTGATTTTTATTGTTTAAAGAATTTATTCAACACACGAATATTTTTAGTGGTTCATACATATAATAAAAATGTAATTTTTATTGTTCAAAGAATTTATTCAACACATGAATATTTTTAGTGGTTCATACATAATAAAAATGTGATTTTTATTATCTAAGCAATTTATTTCTATCATGAATAAATTATCAGCACATGGATATACTTCAACATATGAAAATATTTCAAACACATGAATATTTCTGAAAATTTCGACAGCATAACGGTAGAGTAATTAAAACCGGCACCGTCCCGATGTACGGCTCCTCGCGCTACCTTAAAGCCTCACAGCTTTTGACAAGGGGGATTTCAACAATCTATTTCGTACGCAGATGATTTTTTTTCCATAAACTAATCCTATTTGGTTTCAACTAAAATCAACCATAATCAACAACCAACCATAAGTAATATTCACCAGATTTCACATCACAACCCAACAATTTCAAAACCATCGCTTTTAAATAGTTATATCCAACAACATGTATACCAATCCCATATCCAACAACATGTATACCAATCCCATATCAAGTAACATACAATGTTCACGCACAAAATCAACTAACATACAATATTCACCAATAAACAACTAAATTCACATTTAAGGGTTTTTAATCATAACTAAATCAAAAATAATTCAACAATCATGATATACTCACACAATATATACATTTAACTAACTATTGATTAATTAAATTAGGAAATTAGGTTAGAAATCAGACCTTGAATTGAAGAGGAGTGACGGCTGGAGAGGAGGAGTGACGGCTGTAGAGGGGGGAAGCGTCGGTCAGTGGCGGAGCTCGGTTCGGCGTCGGTGGTGGGTGGTGGGTTCAGTCGGAGGGTTTAATTTTTGGGGGAAAAGTGGAATGATCGATCTGTACTGTAGGCTCGCGGTATATCATTTTTTGGGCGATGGCTGGCGATGGCTGGCGAGGGCCGCTTTTTTTAACCGTCGCCAGCCGTCGCAAGGGGCCGACACCAATTACACCTTTTCTTGTAGTGTTTTCTTTTTAATGATCCTAAAAATAACAATTGGTCGTAACTAAAAAAGAATATTTTCATGTATTTTTTAAACAAGTATTATATGATATGTCGATATGTTTACTTATCTTGCACAAACTTGAAATAATAAAAACATCTAATGTACCATTGTTTCCACGGTCACCATTTTCGCATATGTCATCATCTGAACTTAAATGATTCTCCTGACTGGAATCTGAATCTGAGTTACTCATCTAAGCAATTATAAATGAAAACGCAATCATGTTCATCAAATCAATTCAAAATAAGAATCTAACAAATTAGTACTCCAAAAAAGCAATTCAAATTACAAAACCATGTCTGCCACAATTATATTGGAGAGGAAAACCTATTTAGTCAGAAAGTTTGCATGAAAAATCACCTACATACCATGTGCACATAGGTGTTCATGTATTGTTTTGCTTGTATTTCTTTTCAATGCTATAATGTAAAAGAAGAAAAATGAGAAAATCCGTATTGTGGCACAACAAAAATAACAAAAAAGAACATGACATGCATATTTTAGGTACCTGCATACAATGTTGAAAAATAAATATGCGTAGCATGTTCATTTAAAATTAAATATACAATGTTGAAAAATAAATATACAATGTTGAAAATAAATATTTTAGGTACCTGCATAAAATTTTACTTGGTGCTTGCTTGGGATGCAAATATATTCATTTGATTTGTAGAAAAAGAACATATAAAAATAGGCATCGACAACTAGGATATTGAAAGGGAATGTTATTAAGTCTATTTTTTAAAGTTGATAACTGTGCCTTTTATGTAAAATAATTAGTAGTTAAAAACAAATTAATATTCGTCCACCAAAAAAATGTTATTAAGTACTAAATAGCTTGATGTATAGGCTTTAAGACTAAAACAAGCCTTTATAATAGGTTTTTTTGGAAAATAAACTAAAGGACGAAACTAATGAAATGGTTATTTTTAAATACGAACTGAGACAATACAAAAACCTATGATCATGTATACAAACATTAACCAGAATTGCAAGGACATAATTTTAGTTTTATGGGATAAAAAAGCTTTGAATGCGCCAGTTATACATAAAAGTGAAAAATATATTACTTGATATATCAAAAACATACTAGGCATGATTTTCATAAGCACTTTTGTATGTGTGCACTGTCAACTAGAAAAGATAATTAGATAGTGTGAATAAAAGAGAAAAACAACATTATCAACTTACCATTGGTAAAAATGCATGTGTATAATGAATATGTATATTGCATATTATAGTTGGGTTCTATCGAGTTTATATTATAGTTGGGTTAACATGAATGATTGCACCTTAACATAAGAAATATACAAGGATTTAGTCTTACATTTCATTCATAAAAGTCACTATCTTTGTATGCTTGTCTTAGCATCTTGCCTATCTTAATGGGCTGCTTCACTCTTTTGCTGTTGATATAGGAAATTAATTTTGATTTTTGAGAAACTAGAGAAGTAAATGAAAGTGCTACATATTAATGCGCATCAATACAAAATTTTAATTGTAATTGCTTAATATACGTTTATATTTAAATAATACCAGGAGGAACTTTTAATAAATCAAAAAACAACTAAAATTATTGATAAAATCTGCTGAATAATGAATCCAAAAAGCGTTAAGAAATTACTATTTTGTTTGTTTGAAATAAGTAAATTTCACGTAAGTGATTGTTACTTTTCTGATCACTTATTACATTACAGTTCCAATTATATCTCCACGTTGCACAAAGTTCGTAATTATTTGAATCATAATTTAATTAATTTATAATTTTTCTTACCAGGTCAGATGATTAAACATCATCAAACATAATTTCAATTTTGTTTTAAGTTTCATCTCTTTCCAAAGTTCTGTCTCATTCTACATTGAGGTGAATTTTTGGTATATTTTGATTTTAGTGTTTGCTTTATGGTTTCCGATCAATGGAAACAAATATACGAAAAAAATGAAAGTTAAAAAAAAGTGATGACAACCTACCAGAATGTTTGAATGCAAAGTTACCATACGATGAAATCTAATTGCCACATTTAAACACCTTTAGTATGAACCTGTGCTTCACAAATGATGATCATAATAATCCCATTTTTAAAATCTATCATTTTTAATGTTCAAACTTACAACTGGCTTTTCTTCAAAGGTGGAATATTTGAATATTTGAAATATGCAATATTTTAGTTACTTATGTTACTTAAATTTTAAATTGATTAATAAATTATAAACATATTATGTTCTTAATTTTCAAATTTACGTTTACTTTTAAAAAGATCATGAATTTGTTTTTTTTTTCACGAATATAAATTTTATGTAAATTAGGTTCATAGCTCTAACACATACATATTAGCTTAATATAAGCACTAACACGTGCTAATTTCTTTTGCCATCGTCACTATTTTAACCAAAGAAACATTTACAGCATTCAAACTTCAATGGAAAATATTTTTTGTCATTATATAAGACATAATAACCGAATTTCTGATGGTCAACACTAAATCATGTATGCTTCGGATTTATATTACGGCAAAATTATATTTCACAAATACAGATGTCTAACATGTAATATTTTTGTTGTTTTACATTGAAATTCTACGTAACTTATTTGCAGATGTAATTAGCATTTATGCATACAACTTATGTGCAGATGTTATAATCCATTTGCAAACAACTTGCAAGTTATAAAAAGTAACATACAACACATGATCAATGATCAAAATAAGTTCACAAACATTAGAAGAAGAGAAACAGAAAATAACAAGTGAATTCAGACATTAACAACCAATAGAAGAAGAAGAAAATATGTATTATCTATATGAATAGGGATCATCATTACTCAAGCATTGAGCTACTTTGTTTAAACAAATAAAAATGCAGTTTGAAGTGCATAAAGTGGGCAGGAACTTGGCCCGTTTTGCAATATCGTCATTACATCAAAAGCAGTTAGGGCTTTGCTAATCAATACAGTGGAAAAATAATAGTACCCCAAATAAATTACATACCTATGCCAATGAATTTCCCGATCAAAAAACGGGAAGAAGCTTGCAACAATTTATAGATCGAAGGAGAGCGAGAATCATCAATCTGAAGGGAAAAAAAGAAATTGGTCATTATGCGGTAAAAAGGAAAGAGCGTGGGAACGAATTAGAAAAGCGTGGGAAATTAGAAAAAAACGAGGGAACAAATTAAGCGAAAATCACTAATTACCTGGTGATAATTTTGCCGCCATGGGAGGAATATTTTTGAGAATTGGGGCGGGTACTTTTGCCCCAGTACGTAACAGCAGAGGCTAAATTTATTTCCGCCTGAATTGCCCAGAGGAGACGGATACATTTGTCCTCTAAAATATACAGTAAAAGCTGAAACGAACCGTGCTCCTATTTGTTCATTATTAACGGCGAAACTGCTATTTAGCCCCTAATTAGGGCCCCTAATACTTAGATAATTGGTAGTGATACAAAATTCATTCTATTCTTTGTTATTCTTCACCGAATTATACAAGTACAAATTTGTGTAAAATCTTTCTTGGTATTAGAGCAATAATCCATCGCCTAACAACATTCAGATCCTGAAGTCGTAATCAAGTCACACTGTAATTGATGTGATTATTTTCTCTCCTTAGTTAGTTTTCATCATTGGAGAGTGTGAAGAGGCATTCTGATCATCAATGCCTCGCCTACAATCAATATATAGATCAGATTCAAGCAATCTGCTGATATGTACATCAACAGTGGTTGCATCTGACTCTCACATCGTCAGTCTTCTTGTTCTGCATCAAGAAAGCTCAAGAACTAAAGACAAGGGTTTAAGTACTCTGCTGTGTCGTCCAGTTATTCAAATCAGAGAACAATCCCATCAAAGAATCAATCTGGTTGCTTACAGTTGACCTCTGAAATCAAGTCTCCTCCCTCCTGATTACTTTCTCAATTCAGTTTTTTCTTTTAGCCAACCATTCAGTATTGCTTCTTCATGGCTAATAGCAATTCCTCATCAGCATCTATCAACGTTTTTGGTCCTCAAGGAGGAACAAGTGCTGTAGATAAATTGATCAAGACAGTGATTAGTCCCCAGTCACAACTTATAGCAGTTCAACTAGATGAAAACACCTATCTACTGTGGAAATTGCAAATTGAAACTGAATTTGCTGGTTATGTTCTTAACAGATATACCATGGGTACTATTGCAACACCTGCTAAGTTCATAACAAATCAAGAAAATCAGTAATTCCTAATTATGAATACCTTAAGTTTCATAGGCAAGATTAACTGATTTGTTCATGGCTGTTATCTTCTATAAGTTAAAAATTTCTTCCACGAGTGATAGGGTGTAAAACATCATTCGAAATGTGGCAGAATATTGAAAAAGGGTTTAATAACCAATCCTATGCTAAAGTAATGCATTTAACAGAAAATGCAGAATATAAGGAAAGATAACAGTACCATGAGAAATTATTTGAGTAAGATCAAATCCTTATGTGATATGTTAGCAGTTGCTGGGCAAAAACTCCCTGAAACTGAATAGATTCTTATCATCTTGAACGGATTGAGTGATGAATACGAAGTTGTTGTAGCTATCGTATCATCACAAAAGCAATTCTCATCCATTAATGATGTACATTCTATGTTATTGTCACATGAGGCCAGAATTGAAAGTAAGAGAGAACAAGAAAATGTTGTGAATGTCAATTATGTTGTTACTAGTGGTAAAAACAAGAATCAGAATAATACCAACAGGTCAGAACAATTAAGCCAAAGAGGTGGTTACTCTAATCGTGGCAGAGGTAGAGGGAGATAGAGTAATAACAACAACATGCCTAAGTGACAAATATGTGAGAAAATAGGTCATACTGCTGGGAAATGCTATTTTAGATATAATCCCAATTATGCTAATGGGCAAGGTCAAAGTAATCAAAGGGAGTCAAATATTAGCGCTAATGTTGCTCAAGTTCAATCAGACAACAACAGTCAATCAGATAAGTCAAGAAATCAAGGTGAAACTGCTAGAGCAGAACATATCAATGACGACAATTGGTATCCTGATTCTGGAGCAACAAATCATATCACAAATAATCTTGAAAATCTAAATCTTGGAAGAAGGAAATACAAAGGTAATCAGTCTATCAGCATGGGCAATGGTAAGTGCATTAATATATCTCATATTGGCAACGGTAGCATAAGAGGTAAACGACAATTATTTCTACACAATTTATTGAGAGTTCATAAAATCAAGAAGAATTTAATAAGTGTCTCACAATTTGCCAAGGCAATGGTATCTACGTTGAGTTTTATCCCAATTATTGTTTAGTTAGAGACATACTAACTAAAGATGTTTTGTTGCAGGGTGATGCAGTCAATGAATTGTATAAATTTAGATTTGATGACTGTAACAAATCTGTTAAGACTCAACCCTGTTGCAATAGTATTGACAATTCTGAAATTATTACCGATTGTAATGATAAACTGACACTTGATATGTGGCACTGCAAACTAGGTCATCCTAGTTTAAACATAGTTAAGAAAATTCTTCTTGATAATAAAATTTCTTTTTCTGATGTCAAATTACCTCATATATGCTCTTATTGCCAAATGGAAAAGGTCACAATTTGCCTTTTTCCAAGTCCTTAACCTCTTACAAGCCCTTTAAACTTATTGCAGCTGATCTTTGGGAACCAACCCCAATAAGTTCAGACTTTGGTTATAAATATTATCTATCATTTATTGATGCATGTACAAGATATACATGGCTATATTTACTAAAATCAAAAGCTGAAACTTACAATATTATTATTAATTTTACTAAAATGATTGAAAACCAATTCAGCTGCACTATTAAAACTTTTCAGTCAGATGGTGGAACTGAATTTAAACCAATCATTAACTTCTTTCAAAAAAGGGGCATAAGTCATAGAACAACTTGTCCTTATACATCTGAGAAAAATGGGCTAATTGAGAGAATACATAGGCACATAGTAGAATCTGATTTAACACTACTTGCACAAGCTTCCCTACCATTAAAATTTTGGCTAGAGGCATTCAGTTCATCAGTTTATTTGATAAATAGAATGCCCACCAAAGTTTTGAATGGTAAAAGTCCATTAGAGAAGCTCTATAATACTAAACCAGATTATACTAAACTCAAAACGTATGGATGTTTATGCTTCCCCTATTTAAGACCATATAATTCTAACAAACTTGACTTTAGATCAAAGCCATGTACATTTATTGCACTAACCAAAAAGGTTATAAGTATATTGACACTAGTGGAAGAATGTATATTAGTAGGCACGTAGTGTTTAATGAAAATATATTTCCATTCAAAAAATCCAGCATGAAAACTTCAAAGAAAGTGCTGAATCCAAAAGCAGCAATACTTGAAATGCCAATTCTCAGCACCAATTGGGAAAAAAATGATGATATTACGGCTGCTGATGCTCAATGTGATCAGCACTCTAGTCCAGGCCACAGAGAGCCACACCCAGCCTCGCCGGTGAACTACCTACAACAAGCAACAGTGATCAAAGAATGTTGGAACAAGGCACCAATCATGCAATAAATGAAAGAAATGAAGAAAGTACTTCTGAAAGTATCACACAACAAGAAGATACTAGCAACTTACCATCAAATCCCACTCAACCTCAAGCTGGACATCCAATGATGACAAGAGCCAAGTGTGGCATTTTTAAACCCAAAACTTATTCAACTACTGTGATCACTAATGAACCAACCAACTATTATCAAGCTGCCAAAGATAGCAACCGGAAGAAGGCCATGCAGGAAGAATTCACTGCATTAATGAAAAACAACACATGGGAATTGGTGTATCCTCCCTTTAATAAAAACATAATTGACTGCAAACGGACATGCCAGCTAAAGAAGAACTGAGATGGCACTATTAACAGACATAAAGCCATACTAGTTGCCAAGGGGTTCGCTCAAGAATATGGATTCGACTTCAACGAAACTTTCTCATCATTGGTCAAGCCATATATTACCAGATTAATTTTTACTGTGCCTTTAATAAAAGAGTGGAAAATAAAGCACTTGGATGTCAATAATTCATTTTTAAATGGCATATTACAAGAAGAGATATACATGCAACAACCACATGGGTTTACACAATATCCAGAACAAGTGTGCAAGCTCAGTAAAGCCATCTATGGGCTGAAACAGGCTCCCAGAGTCTGGTCTAAAAGATTAAAAACTACTCTGGGCAACATGGGATACCATCCAACAAAATATGATCCCTCACTATTTTCTAAATTTATTAATTCATCAGTATCATGTATACTAATATAGGTTGATGACTTAATTATTACAGAATGTGATGAAGAGGAGATCAGGCATGCCACAACATATTTAGACAAGCAATCCTCAATCAAAAATCTGGGTAATGTATCATATTTCCTGGGGATTGAAGTTAAAAGGAAGCCAACTTCTGAAATACGCCTTTGTCAAAGGAAGTATATTTCAGAACTACTTATTAAAACAAAAATCGATGGTGCTAACCCACAACCTACACCAATGGTGTCAAATCAACACTACTCTAAGAACAGGGGAGAAGCCATCACTACAACAAAAACACCATATTACAACTTTAATTTTACAACGGTGGTAAAAGCACCGTTGTAATAAATATTTTTTACAACTTTTTTCCAGAAAAGTTGTAATAAACTTATTTTTAACAACTGTGTTATTTTGACAGTTGTAATAAAAGCCTACCACAACTTTTATTTTTTGACTATTGTAATATATGATTATATCTTAATATAATTAACAACTAATAATTAATATTTAATACATATATTGATTATTTATAATTAATAACTAATAATTACTATTAATAATCAATTAGGAAGTAATAATCAATAATCAATCCGTAATATTTAATACTTAGCAATTAAAAAGAATAATAAAAAAATATAGTTAATATACATAATTAAAATTAAATAGTTAATAATTAAAATATAATAATTAATGTTAATCATGAATAATCAATGATTGCTATTAGCAATTAAGAAGTAGAGATTAATAATTAAGAAGAAGAGATTAATAACTAAGATTATATTTAATAATTAATTTATAATAACGAACGATTAATAATAAATCTTTAATAATTGTGCCATGGTTTAAATTATGGAAAAATATACATGTCAATTTGTATATTATTTGTGTGTTTAATTTGTATGTAAAGATTCATGTTTAGTTAAAGTGTTGTGGGAAAATGGGCTTAACTATTATAACAGGCTAATACAAAAGCTAGGGGTAAATTTGGAATTAGCAAGGAATTAAAAACCCTAGCCGTATGGAATTAACCCAATAAAAAAATAGGGAGGCTGTCGTTTCCAGATTCATGTTCTCCTCATTCAAAATAAAAAGAAACAAAATAATGGCCAAACCCTAGGAAATGGAAAGTTGGGGCAAATCGAATTCAGATTGTCTCGCCAGCTCCAACGACTCGTAGCAAATGGGATTCATGGTCCGTGGGGAGATCTACAGCGGATTCAGAGGGATTGGCAGATCTCGAAGCCCAAAACCGAGGATCTAGAGAGGATAACGTTGAGAAAACCTTTGGTGAGTGTATTCCTCTTTTATTTGACAATAAGACCTTGATAGGCAGCCGTATACATATATGTTTTTCTGTGGTTTTATTAAATGCAAGTACACCTGTCTATTGTGTGATTATTTGGGTTGATTTGGCTGATTTTGTGAGTGATGTTGTATTGATCTGACTAGTGTGTTGTAAATACAGTAATCAATGTTTATCACTAATTGTTTGTTGGTTCGTATGTAAGAAAATGTTAAATAAAAATCTGTTAGGAAACAGTATGTTTAAAAAGTACATCGTCATGTATTATTATACTCATGGCAATGGAAAATTAATAGGGCTTCTATAATTTAAACACCTAATGCTTAAGATAAGTATATGTAATCATCATTGTCATTTGATAATACAAGTATTGGATGCTTGGTTGTTCTGAATCATTTTAAACTGTAGTATAGAAAAGGATGCTTAGTTGTCAATCATTTTAACATATCACTACTGCTATTCTGCCCATTTTGCTTCAATACTTTTTTATTACTGCTAAATGAACTATGCGTAAAAGTTATACTCTTTTCTTTGATTGGTTGTGTGAAGATTGAATACATAGTCCAAACTGAACATAACTTTTGGTTATTTTCATAAATCATTTTGTCTTTTGTTCCAATCAGATGACCTATTCAGATATATATATAATTTTGTTAACTATTAAAAATATCAAAATAACGTACTTTTACCTCCACGTGAGATTTGAAATTAAAATGCAGATCAACCGAACTGTTTCTAGACCATTCTGCTGTTGGTTTAGAATCATTATGGATCATTGATTGAACATTTACAGCAATTTACTCCAAGAACCGGGTAGAAGAATAGTAGATTGGACTACCAATACATATTTGTCCCCTTTTATAATAATTACTATTATTGTTGGTTTGCATCTAATCTTAAATTTAAAGTCTATCTAAGTATATGGACATAACCATGATAGGCTTTATAAGGAGCAAAGTGACTGTAGACTTTTATCCATTAGATACACGTACAGTAGAAGAGGTATCGTTGACTTTTATGTTAAATACGCATAATATCTAATAAGCATTACGAGCACCTATTCAATATCAAGGTTCAATCATAAATTAAATAATAAAACACTGTGGCTCTTACATATACAGGTATCATCCCAATCTTTACTATGCATGAGTGATTTCTGCCAAAACTTTATAACAACATCTGCATTTTTGCTGCATTTAATTTTTTGAAACATTTGATGTTGTTGAAAAAAAAATGCACTGTTAATGGACTGTGGTAATAGTTTGGGTTTAGTTGAGAATACAACGGGTTGATGAATAAAAAACATTGTGATCTTTACCAGGACCGGCTACTTGGACATAATGTAGCACATCTGTTGAACGCCGCCGTCACGAGGAGGGCCGAAATCCTCACAGCCATACAAGGAAGATTGCCGGATTGAAACATTATGGCTGTTGCAGACGAAAATACTAGTGGAAGAAACCCGCAAGAAAATTTGGCTTGTCGATTCCATGGTGGCTGCGATTCTTTTCTATGTTTTCAATTCAAAATATTTACATAAATTGAAGTATGATAACTTAACTAGCTTAAGGAATTAATTTAAGCAGGGTTTGATTGTGAAATAGCGCAAGGAATCACTTCAATAGTTCAAAAAACCTTGGGCTTACGAGCATGAAGATGCAAAAACTCTCTTAGAAGCTGTACAGGTATTTATTTTAGTTAGCAGCTCTTCATTGATTTTTATTTCATTTTTCACGCTACAAGTTGCTACTGATGAAATATCATGAGTTATATGTTTTAGAATGAAAATATATCTCTACCAAACTATCAATGTAAAGATACCATCATATGTTATTACCTTTTACAGTTTTTTTTTTATTTGCAGTTTATTCTCAGTTTCATGAAAACTTTTACATGCATGCTTATAAACTAATGATGACAGCTTTGACAGTACATTATATACATAGATTCGTCAAGTATTATTACATTTCTTCTGCTGATCTTTAATGTTTGATTTGTCAGTCTATCAATCCAACGGTGTTGATAGGAACATCTGGAGTTGGACAAACATTTACAAAAGAAGTCGTTGAAGCCATGGCGACTTTCAATGAGGTACTTTTGGCATACGGAAACACAGTAATACGCTGAAGACATTAAATTCCTCATTACACTAATGTGACATTGTTTGTCGACTACAGAAACCAATTATTCTTGCTTTATCAAACCCAACGTCGCAGTCAGAGTGCACTGCTGAACAAGCCTACACTTGGACCAAGGTAAAATTAAGTTTTGTTAGTTTTCCATTTTCTTTGTTCGATGTTATCTCATTGATTAGATAAGATAAGGAAAGGACTACTGTTTCTATTTACCAATGTTTCTGGATCATATAGGGTAAAGCTATCTTTGCTAGCAGCAACCCATTTGACCCCGTTGAATATAATGGAATGACCTTTGTGCCAGGCTAGGTTTGAACCAATATTGGGTTTTATTAAGAATCAGGCCATGGTTATTGAATCTAGTTTGTTTTAATTTCTTTCTCCTATGTGCAGTCAAACAATGCTTACATTTTCCCTGGATTCGGTCTTGGTCTGATAATGTCAGGAGCCATTCGTGTGCATGATGAGTTGCTTCTTGCAGCCTGTAAGTAAATAAACGGCGTAAAGATTGTAATAATGCATGAAATGTTCATATGCTAGGATTGGGTCATATATGTGAAAAAGATAAATGGCGTAAATATTTCCTTGTCTTCGGATAGTGTGCTTCCATAGGATATGCAATTTTTTGTGGATAACTTGTGCTTGTACTAAGTTGCTTTGTAACGGTCAAGTATGTAATAATGTACGAAATGTTATCTAAAACTTATTGTTTGTAATACTGAATATTTGAGTATTTTAATAAATTAGTTTGCAAATAACTGTAATATCGGATTTGCTTATGGAGTATTGCTATATTTAGTGTATTGTTCTTTTCAGTTGCAAAAGATTTTTTTTTTCTTTTTAAAACCCAAATGTCAATCACAACGGTGCATAACAGTTGCAGTAGATTTTATTACAACGGTGCATAACTGTTGTAATAAAGTTTATTACAACGGTGGAAAAAAGTTGTAAAATATACATATTACAACAGTGTTTCAACAGTGCAAAAAAGTTGTAAAAGATATTAGTCTATTACAACTTCTTAATACACGACGGTTTGCCCACCGTTGTAAAATGTATATTACAACGGTGTTCCACCGTTGTAATAGGGTCATTTTGTTGTAGTGCATAATTAATATCAAACATTATAGGAGTGTTGTAGGTGCATTACAATATGCAACTAACACATCCAGATATATCATTCAGTGTTAACAAAGTTTCACAATTTATGCAGAACACACTTGATGAACACTGGAAAGCTGTGAAGAAGATTCTAAGATATCTAAAAAGCACAATTAATTATGGCTTAACCCTAAAGGACAGTAAGCATTTTAATATTACATCATGTACAGACTCAGATTGGGCATCAGACATCGATGATATAAGATCAGTGACAGGCTACTGCATATATATAGGCGAGAATCTAATCTCATGTGTTCAAAGAAACAGGCAACCATTTTAAGGTCAAGTGTTGTGGAAGAGTACAGGAGCCTAGCTAATACTACAGCAGAAATATTGTGGTTACAGTCCATACTCAAGGAATTAAAGTTAACTACTGGAAGAAAACCTATGGTGCGGTGTGACAATCAAAGTACCATTTACATGTCCGCTAACCCAGTACAATATGCTTGAACAAAGCATATCGAAATTGATATATACTTTTTCGAGAGCAAGTCCAGAAAGGAAACTTACAAATCAACCACGTTCCAACATATTATCAAAAGGCAGACATCTTTACTAAGTTATTATCCGCTAAAAATTTCAAACGACTTAGGGATGAATTAAAAATCAAGGAATTATACAACCTGAAGGTGTGATTTGCTGCCACAAGTGTAGATTTGAAGTCTCTATCCACTACGAAAGATTCCAGGATGCCAAAGCTACCAGAAAGCCTCCATTTTTATCGTGCAAGTAAATTATGGTTCGCTATACCCAAACCCTAATTTGAAAGAGGGTAATAAAGCATTGTGTAATATGAGATAAATGTCGGCTCGTATATTATGTAACAGGGTTATAAGCGGATACAAGCTTATAACGTTATATTATCTAGTTAGGCTCGTATATTATGTATTATTCTGAACCTGCACTGATATCAATCTGAAACACCATACCTTTACATCCATACTATTCACAAGTATTAATGAGTAACACTACCAGATATTCCAAAGAAAGAGATGAGTGTACATACTATATATATAAGCATTCTCTAGAATTTCCATGAGTATACATTAAAATAACAAATAAGTAACTCACTTTTACGTATATAATAGGAATATATATTAGAACAAAGCAACAAACAGTTATGCCTCCAAAATAGAATAATACATAATTTGTAGTAAATAGCATAGAACACGGAGTTAATCACAATGATAACATATAATACAATGCATAATAAATGGTATTGTTTGGATACAGATATTCCTGTTGTCAACGGTCTCGACATGATATGATATAATGAACAATCAGGTTAGAATAAAACATTACAAAATCATACCACCTTGTCCCAAACCCCTCCTAGACCCAACCAATGAGACCCCGTGATTTCAATCATTTCACAACTAAACTCACATTGTTTCAGGGGTTTAATTGCAGAAGTATTGGAATTGAAGGGCCTCATTGGTTGGGTCCAGGTGATCAGGGGGATTTGGGACCAGAGGATTTGAACCCCATTTAAAAGTATCGTGATAGGACAAGACTGATGAAAGACACAAAGTCCCAGGTACAACCAAGTATATAACAATACATGGTTTATCAAATAAACCTAATCTATACTACAACAAGGTGTATTAATATACAGTATATACTTATATGCCACTTTGTTAGAATGAGAGGGAGAATGATTGCATTAAGCAAGCTCCAGAAATACTAAGGGTGCGTTTGATTTTGAACGGGAAGGGGTATTTGGAAGGGTTATCTTAAAGGGGTTTTTAAAGGGAATTATTGTGAACACAAAATGTGTTTTTTTAACAAAAGGGGCAAATTAGAAGGGGCAGAGTTATTATTTTATTGTTTTTTTACTTATTATTTTTATTGTTTGTGTTGTGTTTATTGTCGAATAGAATAGTAAAATGCAGGATTCAAATTGCAGAATACAAATTGCAGAATAAAAATTGTAGAATTCAAATTACGGAATACAAACTGAAGAATACAAATTATATAGATATAAAATACATAAAACTGGCTGATGTGGTGGATACTAAGGTGGATACTGTGGTGGATACTGGGTTGGATACTGGGGTGCATACTGAGGTGGATACTGAGGTGAATTCATCTTAAACTGCCTGTATCTGATACTGAGGTGGATACTGGTGGATGTCTTCTAGTGGCATTTGAAAATACAAAATTGGAGTTCAAATGTTTAACCGCCACTCGATTAGTCCACTAAGCTTCGCTTTCACTAACTATTCCATATTTATGGCACTATCCGGCGCCTGTTTTCTCCATCAAATATTACGCCATATGGTCCATTTCTTCTTATAAGCGTCGTATTTAGCCGTCACTTGCTCAGCAATGCCCAGTATATTAGTCGGTGATGTAGCTAAAGCCTCGTTTAGAGCAGCTGCAATATTCCTCTTGTGAATTCCTTTTTTGTTCTTTCCAGCTGCCTGGTAAGCATCAACAGCAATACGGAGAAACTCCGAAGTTGCAAATGGATACCACACATTTGGAGGTCGGCGAAATGTTGCTTTCGGACGATTAACTTCAGCCATTGTTGAGGCAAAATGATGAAAAAATTTGGTGTTTGAGGTGTGGAATGTTGAAGGAGACATGGTGGAAGGGGATAGATTTTATAAGAATGAGAAAAATAGCCATCAGAATTGTAGTTGTTAGCATCTGACGCGTCGGACGCTTCAGACGCAAAAGCTACAATTCCAACTGTTAAGCTCAATCGGGCAAATACGTGGGTCCTACCATTGACGCGTCAGACGCAGACGCGAACGTAACCTGCCCCTTCCGAAAATCAAAGGGTACCTAAGTCTCCACGGTATTGTTTAATTAACAATCATTATGACACATATCTATTGGTATCCTTGTCAATGCGAGGACTCATAAGTTACTACACTACACTTTCCCATAGAGGTAACATAATATTGGCCTAAGCATCATAGGGGGCTAACACATGCATAGTGAAGTTTTACAATGTAATGTCACTATGGTTAGGCTGTTAAGGTCGATCCTATATATCTAGCCTCTCCAAAAAATATAATAGGAGGACATCGTAATGGTATCTTATAGAGCCAATACATTGATATAAACATGAAGTTTTGATCATCATTAAGCACAGATCCATACTCGTAGATATAGGTACATAGCAATATGAATTACGTGTACCACCTCACATCATCCACCCTCTTCTTGTTATGTAAGTGTTATTTACTGACAAAGAATAATGAAATATATATATATATATATATAATGTCATATATCACCAGAGCCGGCTTGAGGGAAGCCCACTAAGCCCATGGGCTGGGGCAACCTACCAGGCTAGGCCCAAAAAAAACCAATCTCAGTATGTTTTTATTTGTTTTGCATCAAAGCCCATATACGCTTCCTGACTCTAGTTCCAGATTCCAAACAAAGCCCTCGCCTCAATGTCAATTTCCACTTCTTGTTTCTTAATGGTGCTTCTCTCAATTCTTGAGCGAGATGCCTAGGTTGGAGTCGCAATCATGAATTACTACAATAGTCATTAGGGCTACTGCTGCATCTGTTGTTTACTGGTTGTGGATCCATTTTCAGTGCTTGCTAGCTGATGTAGTTCTAATTTGCAGGATAATTTTGGAAAAAACGATTAATTTGTTTTACTGCTTAATAGTTGATTAAATTTGGCAAATTGGTACGTTACGTATCATGTGATCAATGATTCATCGATTGATTCATTGATTTGTAAGTTTATTTGTTAAGTGATTATTTAGCAATTAATTTGGGAAATAATTTTATTTTATTTATTTTTCTCATTTAAGTTTGAGGTGAAAAGAGTTGTTCACAGGAATTTCAATGAGGCATTGAACCAAAAAGCAATTTTCCAAACTGCTATGTTAGAAGGATGATCGAACGGATTAGCAATGATCTGAATTGAAAGTAAGCATTTGGTGAAACTTAGCTATATTAAAAATTTGCTAAAAAAATGCAAGAAAAACAATTTTCTTCTTATGCAAGGAAAGTCATAGTTGATTTTGTGTGAAAAGTTGTCTAGTTTATGTTTTTTTACTGAATGTTGTAGCCTATTCATGTAGAGCCTTCTGAACGCAAAGTGGATATTTTTAGTGCGGTGCTAAGTGTACCACGGAAAGTGCTTCGGGCTATCACCGAAGCTATCGAACGATTTTTTTTCTTAATTTTTTTGCCGCGTTCGGCGGGCTACCTCCAATTGAACACTGTTTAGCTGACGGTCGGTGGTACCCCTAGAATTTTCCGCGGTGTCTTTAGCACCACATTATTTTTATATGATTGTCTTTTATGCAAGTTATATCTAATATAGAAATTAAAATATAAAACAAACTTTGAAATTATACATAGCAAAGGGCAACAAATTTCAGATGTGGCTTGGGCAACATTTTCCTTGGGTCGGCACTGTATACCACTATGTTATACTCAAATGTTTGCTCGATGCTTATAAACTACACTCATCTCCACATTATTTTATATAACAAGCCCAAAGAATTACTGAAGAAAATTACTGAATTTCCCATTCCAAACAATATTATAACTCCATTTATTTAGATCTCTAATCATATAAAATTACATATCATAAAACAAATTAGAAAGATGCCATCACCATGTCAAATCAAAACATCTATCAAATTCATCTCAACGTTGGAACCCTCATACTATTCAACTCAACATATTGGAGAAGAATAATCAAGTAACAAGAAAAAAAAATATTATTCAAATAAGTACAAGCCTAAAAGAATGAAACTGATACATAAGAATATTCATTCACAATATTTACCATATATAAGAAAGTAAGTCTTTAGGATTGAACGATAAATACATATTCATGATTAATCAGGATTTAAACTCAATTATATCTCGGTACTTTATAAAATTAACCTATAATTAAATAGAAATAATAATTAAATACTCATGTATAACATTAGGACATTCATTTCTTTCCTTTTAATCCTAAAAATAATCTTTAGTATTAATTATTACATGTTAATTTTTATGTTATATAATTAAATCCTATTTTTAAGTAATTTTAAACATCCAAATTCATGTAATACGCGCACACATATATACTTAAATATTACATTCATAAAGAGTTGAGTTATAAGTTAGGAAAACATAACTATACTTAAATATTACAAGATGGTGATTTGGACAGCCTTCTATACAAATCTTCAAAAGGTAAGTTTGATAACTATTATTATTGGAAAACTCAAACAGATGCAAATAGTCCTCTTATGAGCCACCAAAATGTAGCAAACAAGCCTTTAACAAATCTTCAACTACATTATTAACTCTCCTTGTCTGCCTATCAGTCTATGGGTGATACGCGACACTCATCATGAACTTGATACCTAATGCATTTTCAAGCTCTTCCAAAATTTGCTAGCAAACAATCTATCACTGACGATACTACAGAAACTCCATTCAATTTAATTTCTACGAAACAATTAATCCAATATTGGGTCATCCCATTTGACATAACAGAGATAAAATATGAGCATTGGTTAACCTATCCACTACAACCTATATATTCTCGTTTTCCTTCCTTGACTTTGGCAATTCACCGATGAAATCCATGAAAATTGAATCTTATTTCTAAACTAGAATATCTAAAAGATGAAGCAATCCACTCGGCTTTGATATTCGACTTTTACTTGTTAATAGTTTAAGCACTACTTTACCTATAAGTCTGCGTATCTCTTCATTCTTTTCTAGAAGAAACCCCTCTTCATGTCCTGATACATCTTTTTACCCTCAGGTTGAATAGTAAACTTAGATTGATGGCATTCGCCAACCCTCTTTAGGTTTCAAACTTCCAGGATGCACAACCTTCCCTTTTCCTCAATCATCCTTTATAGTCAAGGCTGAAATCTTTCAAGTCGTCAATCTCAGTTCTGATACTAAGCCTTTAATCCTCACTTATAGCAACCCCTATATTACTTATCAGAGGATCATAAAATAATTATATTTAATTCACACATGTCGTATCATCCATATATTTGAACATATGGTTAGTTAGGATGTTTTACATATCTATGATTTTTCCCAGATCGTTTGTGACCATTCTACCCTAAAGTAACTTGCTCTAGTTGTATCTTTTTATTGGAGCAAAATTATATGCTCAAACATGTGTCATTTAAAAGATTTGGTGGTTGACCATTTTGTAGAGTGACTATAGTAATGATTTGGATAAGGCGTTTGGGAGATACAACAGTTTTAAGTTTTCATAACGACTGGGCAGATTTAATTAGCAGCTAATAGGCATATTAGGTTAGCTCGTCAGGTTAATGGCCTATAGTATAAATAGTGGCTGAAGAGACTAGGCTAATCTTTTCTCCGCATTTCTCAAGCAGCCATAAGCCATATTATTATCTAGTTCTTCCTCGCAAAACCTTAAATCATATTCTAAATCACTTCTAATATCCTCCTAGCACATTCTAGAGATTAGATCTTCATTAATCTACATGTGATCATCATTTAGAGGTTGATTTCAGTCATTTCCTTGCTGCCTCGATTCATTTCTATATTGATCTTTACAGATTTGTAGATTTGGTGAGTAATTCTGATCTCTCACAAGGCTATGTTGCATTATATGCTTAAATTAGGTGTTTTTATCATGTTTACACGCTAAATCATCTTAAAACATGGCCATATATGTTCATCTCAAATTTAAAACCCTAGGAATAACCTAACTAAAGATAAAATGGATTAAAATGACAAGTTTAGTTTAATCAGCATTTAGTTTTACACTAAATCTATGCATATGGTTAATTGATTTATGTTTCGTATGAATTAGGTTGTTTGTTCATGAATGTTGATTCATATGCTTGATGTTTGAACCATTGGAATCGTTGCTTGGATGCTATACTTGATTTTGTATCTTAAAATCATTGAAGTTAGGACTTGAAATGAAGTTTGGTGCATAACAGAATCAAAGTTCATTGGAATCGCATGAAACATGGAGGTTAAGATCTAGAAGGTAGCAGGAAGGCGCATGAAAATGTTTAGCTCAAAATGAGCAAAGTACATGGATTGGCAATGGTCCATAACCTATGGAATGACACCGATCTATAAAGGAGCAAGGAGATGGCGTGAAACTTTAGGCATGGACTCCTGGAGGTTTGTGAAGGCTACTGTTCAAGTTTGGAGTTGATTGGTTGAAATATGTAGTTGGTTTGGCTCGAAGACTCAATGGACTGACAGAAAGAGCTTAGAGGCATGGAATTTATAAACCAACATGAAAAGGGGAGCTAAAGGGATGCTCTTTGGCAGCTCGAAGTAGTTGGCCAATTTTTTTGCTAAGTACATGGATCGACACCGGTCCATTGGGTTGGGATGGAATCAGTCCATAAAATTGCAGAAAATGCAACGGAGGTCCATGGGAGGGAGAGCGAGGGGGGTTTGTGGTTGCGTAGGTGGTCTTGGTTTGAAAATTTCTTCTTGGGTTTGAGAATTATGGTGTGATCAAGTGATAGATTTTTTGATTGAAAGCACGGGGAAACTATGGATAGTAAGTGGTGAACATAGCTACATGGTGATGAGGCAATTCATGGAGAAAGAAACTACATAGTTAACTCATAGTGTAAGGAGATTCTGGACACTACTATTGGCATGATGATGCTATAAGGATTGAAGTATTTCATGATGCAACGAAGCTTCAAGATAATGGATTGTCTGAGGGGAATTCAAGCTTTAGACAAAGTGAGTAACTCTGATAGTGGATTGCTAAGGAATCGTTGATAGCTCGAAGTATTCTAATAAACTCAAAGCAGGGGTATCGTGGGGACGTCCATTTGTATCAGGGAGATCGTGTCCCTATGTGGTGTTACCTAGTGCTGGTGTAAGCAACGAGTTCTGCTAGGATCGGGATTTCCATTAGTCCTGATTGAGCGAGAATGTCATACGAGTAACAATGTATTCATGGCTTTAAAAGGTAATAATTAGGATTGGAAATGGTTGTTATGTTTTCCTTATTTGTTTTCTCCTTCACTTCTTGGGTAGACTATCACCTATAGGACTTGAAGAAGGAGATGGGGAATGGAGTCGGTGTAGGCTATGTAGATTCTTTTATCTTATAATGTTGCTCACTTCTACCATTGTTTGGTTTGAGTATCATTTTTCTCTAACTAGGATATGCTCTCATGTTATCTTATTACTATGTGCTGACTCTTTGGCTGCAAGGACATGTCAGGTAGGGGACTTAACCTATCTATTTTCATATTTTGTAAGCTTCTGATAGATCTTATCGCCCACACCAGATTGTTGTCTGGCCAAGGTTTTTTGTCTCTTCTTATTATATTGAATGCTCTTCGGCATTGCCATTGATTGGTTGATATTGTCGATGAGTAGACTAGATAACAGGTTGGGTTATATAAGGATGCTGAAGTGGAGACGAGTTAGAGGAGGTGTAGCATATACTTACTTGTATATATTTACTTTCTACGGTTATGAGCACACTTATAGATTTATAATGAGGTAATGGATTTTATGTACATTACTTTGTGACTTAGTGATATTTCATCTACTTTGTTCTTTTGTCATTGCTCACTACATTAGTGTCTATATTTCTTATTATACTTTTCGTGAAGACCGCCCACAACTCCTGCACTTAACAAGGGATGTAATGGGCTGAAAGACGTGTCTGACAGTTGTCGACGATCATCAGAGTAGGATAACACAAGTGAAACCTGTCGTATAACTCACAGCGCAAGGATAAAATATAATAGAACATATAAAATAGGCAATAGTAGCAAAGCGTAATTGCATAGAATTTCAAACTTCCATATCATCAAGGAACATCCATAACATCTTTGGATTACATCAACAAACTCTATACAAAAGGCCGCACTATAACATTCAGAGAATAGATCAGACAATGGAAAAACAGCATAATACGTATGGTAAGAAACTGATACATAAGCCGCCAGCTCATCATCGATCTACTGCATCGTCCACTAAGATCTGCTACCTGCTACTCAGTCTGCCTATCCGACACATGGATGAACAACCCAAGGTAATAAGAGGGAAACATAAAACCTTGAGTTAGACAACAGTCTTAATGAGCGATAAAACAATTATCTAACATCATTAATAAAATATTTGAGAATAGACAGATTCATCTAATATACCATCATATCATCAGAGAAGAATCCATCCCGTCTCCTCCACATCCGATAGTGATAGCCTTTATAAAAATCAGATAGAAACAAACAGTACATTCATGGAAATCAAATATTAAGCGTAAACCATCCTAATCACACTACTACAAAATAAGCCTGTTGCATCGCTTCTGCAAACAACTGATGTGAATAGCATCAACTGAGTCAGTTCCCCCTTAACTTTCGAAGCAATTGGTATTGATGAAGCATTAAAAGCATTACAAATGTAATTAGCATCGGTTCTGCATCGTTTTTGAAGCAAATAAGCGGAAGCAAATGGTTTCAGTTGCATCAGCAGTGTTAACAACTGATGCAAGTATATTGATTTGCATCAGTTTCATTTTCTTGATGCAAATAGGTTAAAGCAAGTGAACCTAAAATAAAAAATTATAGGATCAAATAGGTTCCTTTTAACCCGAACCCGTACCGCATGTCGTTTCCCTTATTTTCTCCAACGCGCTTCTTTTTCTTTCTTTCGCGGCGGTACTAGGACCAAAAATTAAAATAAAAAACGAAAAGAAGAAAGACGAGCACCAACCCTCTTACAGTTCGATTCAGATTTTTCTATTATCGAATTGGATACCGATTGCAGATTTCAACATTGTCCTCTTTCAGGTATTTTTTGTTTTGTCAATTTTGATCCGCCTTTAGTATTTTAATTTCAATTCGATTTCATGCCTTCTTCTGAGTACTGGGAGGCCCAAGTTGCCGATTATCACTGTTGCCAGTTATCACTCTGTAATATTCGATTATGATGTTTTCCCTGGATCAATGTTTAATTAGTCCTTCCTTGCTCATGTAATAAGAAAACCAAATCTTATTTTGGATTCTTCCAGCATGATTGGATTTAAAAATCGTGGAGTATAACTCTAATTCAAATTCTGCTTTTTAAATAATTGGTGGGTAAGATATTAGATACATGAACGCATACCACATAATCATGGATTTAGGGTATTTTGAGTATTCATTGGCAAATCAAGATATCCCAGTAGGAGTAGCAAGTGAATGCCAGTACTTGTTTGCTACCTCAGTTCATTTACACAATGTTCACCATTAACATATATAATATTATATATATATATATATAATACTATATATGTTCTTCATGTGAATTAGTATGTTTAATGTTAAAAATGTTCAAATGAGTTTTTTTGAATTTGCCTATCCTGGTGGATATAGCAGCAGCCTCGTCTACTGTTTTGCTGCAAATTTGGTCATTATATACAACTTCAACTGTGATAATGTTCTTGTGAACTTCTGATTACAACAGTCCACTTGAAATATCAAACATAAACTAAAAACAACATATCTCTTAAGTTTATTTCATACCGTGTTCATTCTTTTACACATGTATACACACTAGGTTATAGAAGATTAATTTCAAAATTTGCTTTAGACATGACTAATGTCCTTGACTTAATGCATGCATGAAGGATCCAGCATGCATGAGTTGCTGGTGCGCACACACACACTTACGTGATGGGCCTTCTTGACTGTTATTAATTAGTTGGATTTTAGAGATTGCTGATGGTCCATTTTGGGATTTCTAATAGTCCATTTTGGGTTTATTTTCTTGGAAGAGTAGCATTTTTCATATGTAATGATATTATTCATGTAAAATGAACAAATGCTATTCTACAAACTGATGAAAATCTAGGAACATTTTTGCAAATAATTGACTCTATTCAATACAAATTTTATAAATAGATTTGGTTTTCGCTAGGTCGGAATATGAATTTAGTAATTTAAAGTAGAACATAACAAATTTGGATGTTTATGTTATAATGATGAGTTTGTTCTTGTCCACGTTCAGAGCCCCATGTATGTTTATTTATTTATTATTATTTCAAAATTGTTGTGCATATATGATTTTGTCTACTAATTTCTTCTTGTACATTATAAATATGCACGTACTTGGTAGATCAGACGTATTTCAGTGTTGAGTTTTGAAATGAGCCTTAAGTGCAATCGGTTTCATCCACCCCACCCCCTTCCTTTTTTATTCTTTTTAAAATAAGTAAGTTTATGTCATAAAATTGACCTTATATTAATTTGACTTTGCAGTACTACCTGTAAGGTTGTCTCATCCATATGTTACACACAAAAAAAAATGTAAATTTTGTCATGTAACACTGAGAAACGTTGTGCCGTGTGCTGCGAATGCAATTTATTGTAACAACAGATGTATATTTGTGGTTAAATGTTATGATTTACTTATATTGATAATAGTATTTTTGTACAGAGTTTTCCTTCCTCATGACTTAGATACACCATACATATTACTTCATATGTTTTCTCCTACTTATATTTGTGGTTAAATACAAGACAGATCCGGCCCTACTTGAGATTGTCCTTTACTTCATATGTTTTCTCCTACCTGAACTTGATGAGAATAAGAGTATTATCACTTTGGCCTGTAGGCAAAGCGCAAATCAAGTATGGATGTAATTGCATATAAGTTATTGCTCCTAAGATTGAGGAGATTGACTAAGTGTGTTTGTTTCATTGATGTTTTGTTTTTATGCATTTTCGGTTTGTTTCCTTTAGTTTTTCTTGCTTGGGTGTTGGCTATTGTGGATTTGAGGGTTAAGCTTTGAAAAATAATTTGGATTTAACTGAATGCACATGAAAAACTGTGTTAAGGTTGAATTTGTCTTTGTTTTGATTTTCTATCATAAATAGTAAAATAATCCTATGGAATAAAATGATTCTGATTACTGAGCAGTTAAATCATTCTTTATAACACTTACTTACTATTTATCTGGAATTATCTTGGTCCCCGGTTTTCTAAAATATAATAATACCAGTTGTACATATGGATTGGTAGTCCAATATACACAAATGCTTGCATAATTACCATTTCTGTTCTTAATGATATATTCACATTGTCATGTATATAAATCCAAATGCTATAGAATTTTCTATGGGGACTTATGTTTAGGTTCGCATGTTGGCACTACAGCTATGGATGTGATTATAGTTACTGCAAATCATTTTTTTTGGCAAGTTATATTTTTATTCAATATCCATATATTTTAAGACCTTAATCTGTTTTTTTGGTTTATAAATATGTAACCAGATTCTCAAGGTTTCAGAGTGTGGGTAATCTGACTCAACATTTTCCTGAAAACTTTGGTGGAAATACTACTAAGATATTTTACATTGGCTTATGTGGGGAAGCGACTCAGGCATTGATGCTCTTAATTTTCCCTTCATATGCGCTCTTTTGGTGTTTTTTCATTTGCCATGTTACCTTGAGCTTAAAGCTCTAGGAAACATGATCAACTAGTACATGTTTCATTTTTTTACTTGACCTTTATTTCCTTGGATTCCACTTCTTCAACATAAGTCTAGTTAAGATATCCTTCTATGTTAAGTAAATAAACCGAAAGAGCATGTATCTATAATTGTGATATTATTTCTATTTCTAATAAAAATGATATTATTGCACAGTTAAAGAGGGATGCTGTAGCCAAGATTGTTTATGAAGTCCTGCCAAATCCCTCAGATCACAAGTAATTCTTTTCCAAATTAAGCAATTTATTTCTCTATATGAAATAATGATCCTTCATTTTATTTTCAGCAGTGTAAACTTTATTTTTCTGAATTTTTGCTGCGCAGAACTCCAACCGATGTTGCTGGTGGATTTTCTCATGTGGATTAGAGAAAAACATGTGTTCGCTTTTTGAATTAAAAAAAGGTACTAAAGATATGTTCAGCCAATTTGGGGTATTAGGTTGCGGTTGGTCTTCCATTTTTAATTTGGATTTTCATTTACAAAAGTGCGTACAACGCATGTATACGGTGGAAAACAATCAATTTCGAAAATGAAGTCAACATGCAAAATAGAGTACACTTAAATTTAATTTTATACGTTTAGGAAAATGATAAAACTCGAGAAAAATGCCGTCCTTCGTCTCCTTAAATTATATATATCATTCAATTAACTTAACACGTTTGCTGAAAGATTTTGATCCAACAGATTCGAAATTTCGGTGTACAATTGATACCTTATACCATGATAAAAAATACAAAATGAAGCACGTGGAAAATTAGGCACACACCCTTATTTTCTAACATATTCCACTTCGCTCTCTCTAACAAATTACACTGAACGCTCATATTATCATTTCGGCGAAAATTTGCAGTTGATATCGTAAGCAGATGCGGTAATTACTGCAAAATTTTGCACTTTTTAGTCCAAGTATTTGTTTTTCACTATTTATATATTTGCAATTTTTTTCCCTGCAAATATTCGCAACTAAAACCGCATTACAATTTTAAGTACAAATGTTTGTAGAGAAAATTGCATTATTTTTATGGAAATAATTTCATGGGTAATTCATAAGACTTATTTTTTTGGAAGGGGAGGAAGTGTATTTTGAAACTTACACATAAGGGTGTTTGGCAAAATTTTGATTACATACTGAAGAAACTTATTGACACCATCTGACATATGTTGAGGTATTCTAAATTTGTAAAGTATTTATATAGAAATCTACAATTAGTTATAGAAATTAATCGCTAAAATGTGTTAATTTTGTATTTTTATTAAATACTTGTTGAAATTCTGAAATTGAAGCCTTCCTTGAAACTTACAAAATAACCGAAGTGGGTCAAAATTTCAAAATGTTAGACGGAAATCGATGTAGAAACCTAGGTCTCAAACCATCATTTAAATCAATTTCATGAGTCTCCGTAATGAATCATCAATTGAGCTTGGCTCCCAAGTAATTTACCGTTCTTGTTACTTTTGGTCGTAAGCACTTATCTGATTCTACTTTATTTTTTAGCATTCTTTTGACAAACTTTCAACAGCTTCAAATAATTTAATCATCTTCGTAATTAACTTAACCAATCATTCATCATATATATATATATATATCATTGAATTAACTTAACACATTTTTTCTTGTTTAAAAGTCTAAGGTGCTTTTTTGCCAATTTATATTAAGTATATCTATTTGAATGCACATGAACGTGATAACTATGTCACTAATGGCCCCTAATTCAAATGTAACAAACAACGACTTGAATCTAACTTGGGGCTAAGATAGCAGCAAACTTCTTTTATCACAGTAGCTGTAATGTTGAATAGGAAAGTGTTGTCTCGCTCAGTACTGGATGAAAAATATCGCTTGCCTTGAGGGAAATATTAGAATTTATCTGAAACAAAGGATGCTTAGAGGGGTCTTCCCTGTGTCGAATCTAATTATATCTCATGTGATCTGTTTTAGATCAAATCCTCCTTTTAAACAAAACATACGATATATTTTTTAAAATTTTATAAAACCAAATAGATAAATGATACATAATTTTATTTCCAGGCTTAATTATTTTGGTTTCGTCTGTATTGTAATATTGGTCGCCAAAGCACATTAGGTTATTGTTTTTTTTATTTTATTATTAATCCTTAGGTGATTTCTTAATAAATTTGTGCATCATGTGCCTTTGACCTTCGCTGGTTTGACCAAAAAGAATATTACCTTATTAAAAAGGGAAAGTTATGCATCATGTGCCTTTGACCTTCGCTTGTTTTGCCAGTGCTCTTTTCATCGTACTATGTCTAAAGTCGTAGATTCTCCCTTTTAAAATTGCTTCTTTTTTGCTGTTACTAATAGTAGTAGGAAAGTCAGATTCCATATTGTTCAAGTTCGCTAATGGTGTGCCCTCGTTGATAATAATCTCTTTAGTAATGGAGATTTCTTTGGTATGTGGTCTCGTTAGGTGGTAGTTTGCATGAGCATAATTAACATCCGGAGGAGTTTTCCAGTTTGTAGGTGGCCAGTTACTGGAAACTGGTGTCTTCTTTTGAGATACTATTGTTGTAGCATTAGCGATGTTATTCGCATTGCGCGATGATGATGGAACCGATTCTATTTTTTGAATGTTTGAAATATTTGGAATTTGGGCTAATGATGAAAAATATTTGAAAATCTTTTGGCTGTTAAGGATGAAAAATTCGGTTTTCTCATTGGTGGAACCTGATTTCGCCTTTGTTGTTATCATGTGCAGGAAGTTTCAAATTGCAGTTTTGTAGACCCGCTGAAAAATATCCGTGATAGTTACAAGAACAAGGAATGAGAATTGGCTAATAGAGTTGTATAGAGTGTATTTCCCTGCGTAAAATAAATTAAATCATGTACCTAAACAATCCATACGTCATCTCATACATGCAGATTATATGCAAGAACACTGGTGTTCTGTAGTTGGAATTTGTTTTATCAAAATTGGTAAGGTTGAATTCAACTAAATAAGCAAAAAAGAGTTCCCAACCTAAAGAAGATAGCTGCAGGCAAACCGCTTCTTAGTTTAGGTTCCTAGCCCTTTAATAGAGTTATTAAAATATAATTCATCAACTATGGTAACTTGAAGTTGACTAAGTTTCTTAATTCCATTCTGCTTCATATTGGCATATATGACTGGGTGTAAAAGAGGAATACTTATAAAAATCATGATCACATGAGAAATACTTATTAAAACCACTGCAAATTTAAGTCACACGTGGAAAAAGAGGAATGATTAAGTTTCTAGGACAGAGAAACTTAACTTTATGCATGAGTTTAAGTTGATTGAAGAAGTCTATACATTTGGTATCGAAGGGATATTAATGATAAAGGAGTCTATAACAATAGCATATTGTTAAATCCAATTGGAACCATCTAGATTAGACTCAAAAACATGAAACAAATTTAGGAGGTGTCCAAGTTGTGCACACACGAAATGTATATGATAAACTGATAGCTTTTTAGCTTATTGTAATCAGGTTAAATACAGATAAAAATTTGCTGCATATTTGGTTTGTCATTTTTTGGGTGTTTTAAGTTTTGATTTTATCAAAACATTTTATCTATATCTGGTTTGCCAACTATTGATGCATTTTTATCAAAATGGACATAACGTGTGAAACACAAAGGTTTTACCTGTTTGATTGTTTAGTAATAAACAAATTTAAATGAGGAAAATGATCTAAAAATATAAAAAACATATTAAAAGGGGAAGGGGGAATGGTCTAGAAAGATGAAAGTGTTGTCTTGGTCAAACTGCAGTTTTTTGTTTTGATATTGAGAGAAAGGTGGTGGAGGAAGGTGTTTGGGTAGATGTTTGTAATGCAGGAGTTGTCAGTTGCAGATTTGGATGGTTTTTCCTTTGTGGATGATGTAGTAAGGTGATGCAGGTTGATTTGTTTCACAAAAGCGTCGCAGGTTTATGAAAGGGAGGAATGATGGAATTCGTGTTTTTTTGAGTATTGGGAGAAGAAAGTGATTCATAGGTGATGGTGGTTGTTCGTGCTAGGGTGTAGTTATTGATTTGCTGGTGTCATTGGTTGTTGGATTGCATGGTAGAAGGATATGATGAATGCAATAGTTTGATGGTGTTAGGAATTGTTGTTCGATTTAGGGGTTTGCGGCAATGTTGATGGCAAGGTAATTGTTGTGTTGCTCAGACAGTTTGGTTGTTGATTAGATGTGAAGTTGTGTGAAGTTTAGATAGTGGTAGACCGGTGAAAATGAACTTGCCGAGGATGTTAAGAGGGAGGGGATGGAGGTTGGAAGTGGATGGGCAGAAGATGTGCGTGTGAAGTTTATTTGGCTGAGGAACAGTGATGCAAGGAAAACATAACAAAAAGAAAAGCAGTTTGTAATGGAAGGAAAACAAGATGTAGCTCAAGTTTTAATGCAATTTTTTTTCTTTCTTTCAAAACAAAATGTGATGTGTTTGTAAAAAAAATTTAAAATATGCAATATGAAAAGTAGAAATAATGTAATGTAAAAAAAAGGGAAATGAATTTGAGCAATGACAGGGCTATTGAATGATGAAGAAGAAGAAGAATGTAAACTGGAATGCACTATTCAATTTGGATCACAGAACGTAAAAGCTAAGAAGTAACAGTAACAGCAAGAATGAGTAACGCTAAGAACAGAAGAAACAAAAGAACCAAAAACTTAACACAAATGCAATATGTTTGATTCACTGCCATTTATAAATTCAAAGGTAGTTACCAGCTATTCACAAGGGAGAACATGTTCTTTATTTTCAAATGTGAAAATGCAAATGATTGTGAAAGAATATTATCATCTAGTCTTTATTTTTATAACAAAAAAAAACTAATCTTCATGAAGAAGTGATAACCGGGTATGCGATTATCTCGAGAATTTCTTCATTCCATACCAATATGGATTCGTCTCCTCAATTTGAATTTAGATTTCTAGTCAATGGTGACAATCAGCAGAATAGCTTCAATTCTTGGTCACCCTGTGAAATTAGACAATATTATTAAGGATTTAGTTCGTGTTTCTTATGTTAGGATATTGGTGGAAGTGGACATTAATTTTATTTTTCCTAAGGAGGTTCCGATTCAATGTTACAATGGCAATATTATATGGAAAAAAGTTTCTTATGAATGAATTCCACCAGCATGCTATAATTGTAAAAAAATTGGTCATTTTAATGTCTTCTGCAAGTCTACTAAGGTATGGGTTCCAAAAGAAAATTCAAATATGGAAAGTGGGATGGACATTGAAGAAACACTGAAAATGCTGTCTTGGTCAAACTGTTTTATTACAGTAAATGAAAGTGTTGTCTTGGTCAGTGAATGAAAGTGTTGTCTTGGTTTCGTCTGTAATGTAATATTGGTCGCCAAAGCACATTATGTGATTATTTTTTATTTTATCATAAATGCCTAGGTGATTTGTTAATAAATTTGTTATAGAAAGTAGTCACCCTACTGTCATAAAATATTTATCTGTTTTAGTTGAAATAAAACTAACCAAAAATAATATTACCTTATTAACAAGGGAAAGTTATGCATCATTTGCCTTTGGCCTTCGCTGGTTTACCCAAAGATAAACAGTTCACATGTTATTAACATTTTTCACCAGTTGTTTGATGTGTGCTTAATTGTAATTACCATTTTTATAGTAATTTTTGTATGACTATATTTCTTATTGATTCAAAATGGACTACTAGAAACTTTTGAACCTACGCAAATGAAAAAAGTATTATGCAACAGATTATCATTTGCATGCATAGTCAGGTTTCCTATCATTTGGAAATGAAAGACTTGCTAATAGTCCAAGTTGTTTATACTGTGTTTTCAATTACAGACATAGTCCAATTAGAAGAAAAAAAACTACACAACAGATTAATACTTAATAGTATTATTACTCTTGTAAGACAATATACTGTCTACTATACTTGTTAATATAAGGTGATCTTAAAAGTATAATATACATACAAGGAAAGAAGTAGAAAAGAACATATATTTTACACGAATGAGCAAGCACGTACCATTGATAGACTGGATTTTAACGATTCCCACCAATTGTTTGATGTGTGCTTAATTGTCAACGACGGGCATTCTAATATCAATAAAATATTTTTCACAAAGCCTTTACTAACGAGAGGGTTTGAAATGATATTAATAAAGTGATTAGGTAAAGTATGATCACAATATAGATTAATATTTTTTTATACTGATGTTAACTATTTGTTTGTGTTGAAACTTACCAGTACAATATTTTTTCTCTAATACTATGACTCATTTAATCAATATAACTAGGATCATAATTAATCAAATATATAAGTAGGATCATAGGACTTTTTTTTCCAAGAAGATGGATATGTTATTCATATGCCATTATTTGCCTAGTACAGTATGGTTCTATTGACTGCATAGTTTTTGCACCAATTATTTTTTCTAGTCACTAGTGATACAGACGTGAACTTACTTGCAAATGATATGTTATTCATATGCCATTATCTGAAAGATGGTCGGTGGGTATAGTCATGAGCTTACTTGAAAATGGTTTGTAGGATCACTGCTCCATAGAGTATCTGCTGTGTACTTAACCTGGGCTTTTGATTAATATTGTTCTGATGTGCTTTTGATTGTGGTTAGATTGCAGCTGTTCTGATGTGCTTGTGATTAATATTGTTTTGATGTGCTTTTGATTGTGGTCATATTGCAGCTGTTCTGATGTGATTTTGATTAATATTGTGTTTTTTTTTGTTTCATTAACTCACTATTAAATTATTTTGTGATATTGCTAGTGTCCGCAGCAATATGAAGCAACAGATTGTGTATATTATGTGATGAGGTATATGCTTGACATAGTAAAACACCACAATCAAAGCATCGATTTACAAAAGGTATACTTTAATTTATTTCATTCGCCTAGCTATTATATGTTATTTACGACGTTTTAAAACAGTACTACTCTTATAAATTGCATGCCTTTGCACAACGTGGTTCTTATGGCCGACAAGAGATAGACAAAGTTCGAGATTGCTTAGCGACTTATATCATGCATATTTGGATGTAGTTATGTTAGTCTTTGTTATGCACGTTGACTTTAGTTTTATGATTAGAGTATGTATATTTTTTTTGGTTGTACACATGAACTATGTTGATTGATAATACAATTATATTTTTTGTTTCATCGGATTGGTGGTATTAATGCATCTATAAAATTTTAAATTCTATTTAATATTGCTTTACGTTAAAAATTATTAAATAGTGGATCTTTTTTTTACTTCGCTTAATTTGCACCAGTTGTAATGGCATAGGCAACTGATGCAATACACTAAAGGTCGTAACAAATGTCATATTTGCATCTGTTCATTAGCATCAGTTGTTTTAAAACTTCGATGCAATAGACCAAGGTTTCAAAAGCAAATGTAAACATTTGCATCTGCTTTATAGCATCAGTTGTATTAAACAAACGATGCAAGTGATCGTCATTTGCCTCAGTTTTTTAACTGATGCAACAAAAAATTTTCTGTTGCATCATCTTCACTTGTATCAGTTCAACAACTGATGCAACAGGGGTTTAACAACTGATGCAAATGCCCTGTTTTGTAGTAGTGTCAATATCAACATCTCCAAACATAAGCCCCGAGGGCCTAAACCAACATCAAATAAGCACCCAAGAGACATCTTCTTCGACATCGGACAATCCACACAAGACGATACAAGCAAAACAATCATCACCCATGACTCTGGCTATCACTGCCAATCTTGCTTCGAAACCATCATTAATCATATGACCGACACATCTGGCCATTCGTCAAGGGCTAATGGTAGCCCGGTTCTAGCAAAACTCCATATGCCATCTGCATTGTATGTTTGTCTTGCTCGACAAAGACAACGAGGCCCATCTACTTTTTTCCTAGGGTACTCGACTCATCTAGTCTTTTAGGCATCCCTATTGTACCCCTTCTTTGAGTCCGCTAGAACCTACGATGACCACTATAAGAAAACTTCGCATAGACATCGGCTAAAAAACGATGTCTCCATTTTTCTGGAGCGATGTTGATGTTGGTGATGTCTAAAGTGCCAATTTTTTTCATCAGATAAAAAACAATGTCGAAGCAATGGTAAGACATCATAAATTAACTAATTAACTATTGTAATAAGTGTTTTACCATATCAGCTTTTGGCTTATGTCAATAAATGGCTTTATACTGATGTCTATGATGGCTTATTTATGTTGTTTTCTCATCTCATATACATAAATTAATATTTATTAAATGAAATACTATTGCGCAAAATTTAATATTCAAACAATATTTTTATTTAATTAAATATTTTATTTCATATTTCTCATACACAATTCAATACACTACACAATTAGTTTTACATTGCTACCTCGCTACAAGACTCATCACCTCACTACAACACTCAACACAATCAGTAAAACAAGCAGAACGAAGATCCTTACGGCGGTGTCCTTTTTCCAGCTCGAAACTCCTTGTAAAATCTGGATTTTGTCGAGATCACAAAAAAACTGCAAATTGCCAAGAACATGAAACTGAGTTGAGCTATAATTATTGAACAATATGCATTCAATCATATGAATAAAAGAAAAGAAAGGGAACCTAGAATCCTCAGCATGATATAGTCCGGTTGTCGCAAACGATTTTCCTTGTTGTTTGATAGTTTCTCTTTTCCATTTTCTAACAACTTCCATTTTGATCCTTTGCTTCCTTCATTTGAAGTATCCTTTGCTTCCCTCCTCTGAAGTATATTCTCCTTTGCATCTTCCAACATCAACTTCAACTCTGACCCTTTGCTTCCCTCTTCCCAAGTATCTTATATGTTGAGGTTATGATTTGAGTCATCTAAAGCGTCTTCTTTTTCGACATTGTTTAAGGCTTGGTTTGCATCAGTACGATTTGCCAAGTTTGTTTTGCTTTTAGTCTGAATAAGAAAATGTGTTATAGACTTGTATCCCAGTTTTGTAATCTACATAACATTACATACATGTTATAGTTTCAATATCAAATCTGATAAAAACAATCTAGGTACATGCCTTTCAGCTACGCAATATTCACTAGGACATATGGAGTCGGTGACGGTGCTACTAAAACTGTTACAATGAAGAAGTTTCAACTTACTTTTCTATAAAGATTACCGGTAAGGACCCAACCTTTTCTTTTTCGACAAGCACTGCAGTTACAAATTCCTCGACAAGGTGGATAGATCCAAGTAGCATTCTTCTCGACTTCCAAAACATTCTCTCCGTATTTGCAGCATGATTCTAACAAGTAACCAGCTACTCAAAAAAGAATCTTTGAGAAATTTTGGCTAAATCATTATGCATTACAAAGCTAAATATATTATGATGCCATTGGAAATAAGGTGCAATTTTTTTAAACTGATGCAAGATAGGGAAGTCTTATCAAAATTGATGTTTGGGCTAACAATACATATGTAGCTACTTAATTCACTATTTTATTATTATACTTGTTTGACACACCTCAAAGACCAAAGCTCCAGAAGCATCCCAAATTGAAGACTTTCACCAGAAGTTCATTGGTAAATTGTCGCCTTACTTCAAAAATCGCCTGCAGTTTTTAAAGGAAATTGTGTTGTGAAACAAGCTGAAACAAACTGTGTTGTATTGTGAAACAAACTGTCCATTTTAAGTCTAACTTAACATTATTAACAAATCATTCACCAAAAAGATGAATTGAAAACCAAATGACATCTAAAAACCATTACATGAGGCACTGGTAGCTGCACATAGGTTAAAGGATATTGAACTGAATCGAAACAACACCAAAAGCTAGATGAAAATATCTCCTCTGTTTCATAGCACTGCCGACGGAATGTACACGTTACATTGTTAAACAAACCAAAACGAAAACCAACCCAAAACCATACTAAGAGCTAAATGCAAAACATTTCCACCAACACAAGATAACTTTGTGCAGGCTACAGCTCCACATTGACAACCCAAAATAGCCCTACCACAAAAAACCAAACCAGATTCCCATAACCAAAACAAGTGACATGCTAACAAAACTACTACCGTAAAAATTCCAAAACAAACAACACCAGAGAGAACACCAATGCATACCAGAACCAAAAAACAACCATCAGCCGATTTTCAAAAACGACTCGAAAACAAACACTGAACACGAAAACTCACCAAGATTGTCGAGATCAGCTCGTACCATAGCCAAACCAACCTTAGAAAATCAACGGTCAGTGCAGGTAAAGGCAACGAAGGGGAGAAAGCATGCTTTAAAAGGGGAGAAATCGTGGACGCCGTGCATCAGAGAGGTCAGAAAAGGGCACGAGACATGTTAGGTAAAGGCAGAGTTGCGTAAGAAAACTCCAGAAATAGATGAAGAGGTAAAAAAGGAGTCGATTAGCAGGGAAACAACGCTAAAGGCGATGGAAAAAGGTAAGGGAATCAAGAACGCGAGGAGTGGCACAATAAACCTGGGTCTAGATTAGGAGTCTAATTGAAAGAGGGGAACAAATAAGGCGATGAAACGAGCTCTTCACGACAACAATGACAAAATCTAGGAAGGCGGTGAGATGGTCGAAGAAGTGGATTAGGAAACGCAAGGAGGAGATGGTCGAAGAAGAGGAGAAAATCCAAACCAAATTTTGGTGTTGGATCGCTGGACGCCGGAGTAGCTGTAGTTCCCGCGATTTGGATTTTCAATCGGCTATTAAATCCTAAAACGGATTTCGTATGGAAGAAATAAAAAATGAGGAAGGAACGGATTATTCAGCGAAGAAAGGGGATGAGAAATTGCTGATGATGTGGAAGAGGCTGATTGGAGGGTTTTTGTAACAACCCGCAAATTCTGAACAAATTAAAAAAATTTATTTCAGAAATTTTAATAGTAAAAATAATTTATTTTAAATAATAACGAGGAAAATTTTATTTTAGTCAAAGTTAGAAGGAATAATTTTAATTTAATTATAAAAGAAGTTAGAAATAGCGCGGTAGTTTGAAAAGTCAAACTTGAACTTTGACTGACTGTACCGGATTAAAAATTTAATGGATTTTAGTGAAACCAAAAATATTAGAATCTATTTAAAAATATCTTCCCAACGAATTCTAAAAATCGAAATTTCATAACCGGAATAAAAAGTTATGCCCAGTTTAAATTTCAGAATAGTCGCTGTAGAATTTATATATATATTTTAATATTAAAAATAGCCATTTTTCAAACGACCTCCGTTTTCGACGAAACCACTTTTGTTGGAACCGGAATGTCAAATTTTTGCTAGGTTTCAATTTTTATCATTTTTAGAATTAATATGTGAGCGTGGCAAAAGAAAATGTGTTTTGTCAGTTTCAGTCAATTTTGATCGACTAGAAAATGGTCATTTTTCAAACGTTCTCAGAATTCAACGAAATTTGTCTTGTTAGAACCGTATCGTCAAAACATAGATAGAAATAATTTTTCTGGAATTTTTAGAGGCCGTATGTGGCCCCGGTGAATTTAAATGTAAGATTGAATTAAATAAATAAATGATTTATATATTAAATTAAAGGTTCCAGGCTATAGACATTCGATTGGGCTCACGGGACCCAGCCCGTTGGATCCGGAACGGGGGTATTTGCCTAGGAACATCCTTCGTTGGGCTGAAATCGAAGTTGTTGAGAGATTTTGGATTTAATTGCAAAATTAATAATTAAATAATATAAAAATACTGTATAAATACGCTAGTATATACGCAAACCCTAATACGCTATAGTACAGCCGCCGCCACTTTCTGAAGCAATGGCCACGAATACTCCAAAAACAATCGTTAATTTCTCCCATCCTATTCAGAATTAGATCGTGGTTCTTTAGTGATAATCGAAGTACATCCCGAGCTCTTCAATTTGATATGGTGGTGATCGGTTTCTAGGCGATGTAGTGGCGAGGTTCTGGCCACAAATGCGGCGAGTTTGGAGGCGGGTTCATGGGGCTATGATGGTGCGAGTTGCACCATACCAGGGGCGCAGGAGGAGATGGGCAAGGCGGTCGAGGTGGTGTAGTCTGATCGAGGTTCAGCGCCTCGGTTTGCGTGCGATGGGAGGAGGAAAGGAGTGATGTTGGGTTTGTTTGTTCAAGCATTCACGAAGAGGAGGAAGGGCGTGAGAAGAAGGGTGACGTGGCATCAAATTAGTGGTGGGAATTGTTTTTTTATAACTAGTGTGAACCCGTGCTACGCACATGGGTTGTTGCTTTAAGGTTGCACTGAAAATGTTGTAAGTGCTCTAGATGTTCAATATAGCATAGCATAGATGAATGTTTGTATAGAGCATGGCCGAAATGCAGATGGAAATCGTATTAACTAAGCAAAACCATGTAATCATACATGGAAATAAAGTTTAATACTTTAGTGCGCAAACTTATACAACTGTAGAATATAATAAGCGCATACTGGGAACAAAATAAATCAGCGCTAGTAGGTAGACTTAGACATTAATGGAAACAATTCGGGTAGATGTTATAACTTTACATAAGTCAAAGATGATAGCATTTTCGACTTAATTTACAGAGGTATTACATTTCTACTGAAAACAGTTTCACATAACAGTAAACAAACATTCAGTTACAAATATTTCCAATGCAACTGCATATAAAATTGTTGATACAACATAATACAGATACCGCATCATGCACTATTCACAGTAAATAAGTGAATACTTTCTCTCTTACTATACAATCACATGAACCAATTAATTGATCATGAACTATCAATTGGGACAGTCTTAAATTTTACCAAAGTAATATCCAGTTCAGCCCAAATCAACACCCGAGTTGACATACTAAATGGATCACATGGGGCGTTTTAGCCCTGTTGCACTCCAGTATGTTGCTATAGCATATCAGCTCTTTGATAAGCAGCTAACTTGCACCCCCCATCATTGTCTAATTAATTCAAATAGAAAATGTTTTATCCATTATATAGATACAAATAATAAAAGGTCGGGGTCTGCATCTTGCTTGTACTTTTGGGCTGGACAAATGTAATATGCAAAGAGAAGAAAAAAATGAATTCGTTTCTTTAAAACAGAATTAACAATTATTAATAGCTGGCTAATAAACTACCATACCTTACAAATGGTGGTTTATGAAAACATTCTATTATAACGGTACAAAAATAACAGGCTAGGGTCTAAATCTTACTTCAACTATATGAAGAATATTTCATAGGCGAAGCAATTTTTCTATGAGTTCCCTTTTCTCAAATGAAGATGAAGCAACAGTGTCACCTCAAACTGGACAAATGTAATCTGCAAAGAGAAAAAAACATAATTTAATTCTCTATAATAGAAGTAATAAGTATTATTAGCTATTCAAAAAAGTACCTAATTGAGAAGAAGACCCAGAATGGTTTCCAGTCCAACAATGTCAAATTTTAGGATTTTGCGGCATGCACCAGGGAATATTGGTTTGCAGCATGCCTTCCGACATTAGCAATTTTGGGCTTGAAATTTTTGCAGCAGCCTTGAACTCATGCTTGTCCAAAACTTTCTTACCTGTGTTACACATAACTTAATTTATCAAGTACTCTTTTTTGGAAAAAATATTTTTGATTTTGTGCATCAATGTACAAATTGCAATACTGTACTTCATTAGATATACAAAAATACATTTACATCCATTTATAACAAATGCCACTCTTGTGTGAAAACCACCTCTATTATACAACAAAATTTGCATTGAATTTGGAGACCTAAGCATACAGTAGTCCTTCTACATGATAAAAACTTATACTAACATATTCACATTTAATAAGGATCAAAAAAGGTAATCCAATAATGCCTATGCTTGTTTTCTAGGTCTGTTCCTTACTCGGGAAGCAATCATTGCTATATGAAACCAAAATGAAGAGACAGTCGAAGGCTTTGTAACCCTATACCTAAAGCCTTGAATATGCCAGGATCGAAAAACAATGCAACTACATATAACTACCTCCCAATGCAAAATGTTGGTCAGAAAGTAGCTCAATAGCCTAGTTAAAAAAATTTGTAAACTGAAGATTTTAGCCTTAGTACATAGAAGACAACTGCTGTTTGAATCAAACTTCACACATATTTTCTTATTGTTTAATTGAAGTATTAAAAGATTCCATCAAATGTGTCTTTATTCTCATTCTTAGAAGTAGCATGAGATGACCATTTATTAAAGCAATCGAATGCTACTACAGAAAATTAACATGTCTAACTAGTTGTATAAAGGAAAAAGTGCAATATTTTTTGAACCAACTTTAACACTATTACGGTTTAAAACAGCTATATAATTGATCGTATAGACCAAAAATAATAAAATTCAAATCATTTATTTTAATTACAATTTTAATTTCTTTTTTCGCAACATAAAATTATCTATTTTAGTTCATAATTCCACTTATGTCATAATTGTTGGAATATTTAAACGTCTCAACTAATGGTTTTTGAATAGAATACAAAATAACCAAATAAATAACTCAACTATGTGGTTGTGTTTGTGTATGAGGTATAAAAACTAAAAATTGTAAGCAAGTTCAAAATAAAACATTAGCTTATTATTACATACCTTAGTTAAGTAGCAGTCAAGTAAAAGTATAAAGATATTAGCAGCCCCCAAATTTCTAGTAACCTAAACAAAAGCAGAAAAAAATGTTCCTTACCATACGTATAAATAATTTATAGCACATAGAAGCGAATTTTTCTGTGTCCAACCCTATTCGCACAAATAAGTTCAATGTTGATGCCCAAAATATTATGACCTTGGACTTGCTTGTAGTAATTGACGCAACTTCAATAATATACTCAAATGCATGTTTGAGAATCAATGAGAAGAAGAAAAAAGCTGAAATCAAATATTTAGAAATCAATCTGTGTTTATAAATCCTAAGAGATAGATGAAAGTAATTGTTACATGAGCAGAAGAAAAAAGTTGATCAAGGATGACAGAAATAATCATCAAAATATAAAAGTAACATAAAACGTAGTGAACAAAAATATTATCTAAACCATGAACTAAATGAAAAAAATCCTAAAAGGATGACAGAAAATGCTTCACTGTAAATGGAACGCCAATCCTTCGTTTCTTCCTCTTTATTGAAATAGTCATCTACAGTATTAGATCAAATGCAAACAAACATATCAAATAAACATAAGGAACGAAAATACTATAATTAGCTTTCCCAGATTATAATAAAATGCTAAAAGCCAAATAAGTCATGTTGACTTGCATCAATTCGAAATGAGGAATGAACAATGTTGATATTTGTTTACTCTCTCTTTGTGGTAAAAATTAAGTGATAGGTAACTAAGTACAATCAGTTATTTTATTTGTGAAATTCAATCACGCAACAAAAATAAATACCTACAAATGAATAAGTAGCGAGATGAATATTTAAATCTAGTTTCCTATTGAAAACAGAATCAAAAAATTAGGTAATTATAACCAGTGCGCAATCTAGATTCCAAAATAAAAATTACCAGAATAGAAATTAGAACAGCAAGCAAATACAGTAGGAATAAAGTAAAATTTGTGCCTCTCTAAAGTTGATTATGTAGATGTACAAATGAACTTTAGTATTCTCCATTGCCTTTTCATCCGTAGTATGATGAACCATTATATGTATTTTGCATTTGATTGGTAGCAATTGTATGTAATTTTTGTTGAATGTGACAGGTCACAAAACCATTGTATTCTAAGTCTTTTTGTGTTTGTATAGGCATCTGAAATAATAACTTCCCTGTCAATTTGTAACCGAAGTTCGTAAATTAAACGGGTCATGAACACGTACATAAATTATAATGCATGACATGCAAGTAGCAGTTAATTTTACCTAATGCAGCCTTTGATAGGAGAAGAAGTAGGCATTTACATTCTATGTGTGCCTCTATGTAGAGTTGATTACTGTGGTGTAAAGAAGACAGCTGGTATTCTCCATTTCAATGTCATATGTTCATTTAAAACAATGTTAATTTAAATAATAGTTAACTTAAATTCAAATTGCATGTGAATAGGTTCATTGAGGAAAAACCAACGCAACCATAATTAAGTTGAGAAATTGATTTAAAAAATCAATCACTGCTGGTAGGGAACAATAAAATATAAAATCCAACACAAAATGAAGACCAATATTTCTGCTAAAGTTCAGCTGCAGTTGTCTACCCATATGATCGTTTTACTGATATTTACTTACTGTTAAGCAAAAGTAGCGTAGATAGTTAAAAAGATGAAAGAAATTAGCAGTAGAAGTAAACTACAGTAAAGACACTGGCTTGCCGAATATCTCACAGCTAGACGTTGTTTGCTTTTCGCGCATTACTTGTTCGGTAAGATTTAAATTTGAGACTCAAAAATTTGTGTAGACTTTGTGATTCAAGAATCCGAGAGCTTTTTCTTGTTTTTCCACAATTTACTATTTAGGTGTTGTTCGATCAAATACAACATTTTTATTTTTTTAGCAAGACGGACGAGGTTGAGTGATCCCATACAACTTTAGTGAAGCACCAACGAAGACAAAACAAAAAATAAAAAACACAAAGGAGGACAAATACAACAGATTATATATATATATATTTGAACGTGAACCACATTACCGTTTCTGTATGTAAACAACCAAGCGAAAGCTGAAACTGTAAAGAGCAAAAGAATCTTGCACAGAAATACAGTGAAATGCAATGCAGTTGACAAAATATTCAAAACAGTTGAACAAAATGCCTACAATGTTTAAGTATCCATGTTTTACAGGCAAAACGGTATATACTAAAGTCGATCCAACAGCGTTAAATAACGTGCTGCACTGTCCAAGATGAAACATTGTTTTATTTTGTTTTAGGAGCAGATTCATCTTGAGGCTTCAATGCTGGAAAGAGAACTTCCATAATACTTTGCGAGTCAGCTAGCATCGTGGACAGCCGATCAATTCTGAAACCCTAACCGGTTTTGAAAAAACTATCATCAGATTTTTAATTTACTATTATCCACTCTTTACATATCAGGTTCACGGGAACAATATTCTACATTATGGTGCATCTTGCCTGTATTTTGACTTGAAGATAACACTGAAGATGATTTTACTTTGGAATTTGTGAACAACGTCGCCTCTAATGGAAATGTTATATGCGTAGAGAATTTTAATAGTTCTTTATCTGCAAGGGAAAAATAATTAGCCATAACTCTTTCTCATTAAATACTACATTTATGTTGTTACACTATATCAAATGATACGCTTTATAATAGTATTAGTGCAAAAAATACTGAATTCAAGGTGACAAACAATATGGCTAAGACCTACCCTGTTAAGTAGAGCAATAAAGATAAGCAATAACTATACTTGAACAAACAAATTTAAAATGCTAGGATGTCAATATTTGCTGGTTGATCATCATACATGGACATTGACTTTTTTTGCCTAGATTTATTTTCTTCAAATTTCTGTTTAAATTGACCAAGATTTAACAGCAAGCATGCATTATAGACTCGAGTAAGCTATTGAATAGTAAAAGCATTAATCTACCAACTTTTGCATTGATACCTTTTTTTGTTGGAAACATGAGCCCATGCATTGCTTTAGTCTTGTTTCTACTTACCTTCTGTTGTGCCAGCTTTGATTATCGCTTAAAATGAGTTAACTCTCCACCTTTACATATCATTATTTGATATAAATATCATTTCCATATAACTCCAATTAGTAATATTCAAACAAAACAAATTTAACTGTATTGTTACCGATCACGCTGGTTCTCCTTCATTATATGTCTTTATATAGTATATTAGTGTGGTGAAAACTTAAAATAAATATTGTATGTAAACTACTAGTGAGTGCGTGGAAGATCTTAGAAATGTACTCTTTTTTATGCTTATATTTATGCCAGTTGAAACAATGTACTGCGACAACCTATCAAGTATACTTTGTGTGCCAATAGCCCAATAATAAGGAGATTTCATCAAACATCCTTTTGGAGCTTCACAATGCTTCTCCTCCTCTTCCTAAGTAAAGATTGTATGTATAGCGTTTATAATTTCTTTCCGCTATACTACAAATAATTGCATTTATAACTTCAAATAGTTATTATAAAAAATCATTTATACTTGGAAGTGTTTAACTATATATGGTACATTTCCTTGGAAAACTATTATCAAAATTCAATGGAAAATATTATGACCTTTAATCCGTAATTATCAAAGGTCATGACACTGAATAAACCAAAATATACGGAATATGCTGAAAATGGAACTTAAATGGTAAATATATACACTGCAAAAGCACCATATTAAATTAAACATTTTAATATACCACAGTAACGAAAAGAAATTAAACTAAGTGCTTGGAAAGATGATCCTTTCCCAGCAGCACAAAAAATGACGGCAATCTCGCTTTATTTTAATTATCGTTGTTTTTGCAAATTGAAGTTTTAATTGAAAAAGAAGCAATGTTTAAACTAAGGGCTATCTGTAGCTTTACTTCTTTGTATGCCTATGAATTTTAGAGCCCAATTAGGAGCTTCAAACCATGCACCAACATCAATATATGCTTCCCCAATATTTTGAAGAAATTAGTTGTAACCCAAATAGTTTAGAATATATTTAATGGACAAATGTATATTCAATATTTGACATGTTCATGACATCCAAAGCCATAGCTTCATTATCATCGGATTGTCAATCCTTCAACTGCTCTATTCGGTCATTCGTCATCCTTAGGTTTCAATATCTTCTTGTACACAGTATTTCTCTATTTGAGCATACAAAGTTCGACAATGTCACCGAACAATCTAATAGTACAATTCTGTGTAGATAATTAGTAGTAATGGCAAAGTCCTAAACATTTACAACAAAAGTTGACTAAGGGAAAAAAATCCCAAGACCCAAGCATTGAATGGGGTCACAATAAATGTATGCACAAATGTAACATATACATATATATATATATATATATATGTATATTTCCACTATTTTATCATCGTTGCTACCAGTAAGAATGCATAAAAATTAGACGACACACGCAGTTAGCAGTAAAATATAAATAATTCAACCATTATCTTTATTTTGAACAAAAATATGAAAGACTATAGTTGATTGATTGCTAGTGTTAAAAGGAGTGACAAATGTTGGTAATTATTTGTGAATTATATTACTTAATACTTGCAAATTAAATGCAAAATCAATGTGGTGCACCATGTGCAAAAAAGATAACTGCCTGTTAATTTCACATAACAACCAACTAATTGGAGGAAAATATGTAAATCTAAGTTTGCTGTGAAGAAGATTAAATGATGGAAGAAGTAAAAGCCAAAAAAGAATTACTGTTAAGAAATAAAATGTTGCAACAAATAGTCTTAATTTGCTACCAGGAAACTAACATTACTGGTAATCAGTACACTACTCTCTTGCATCCAAATGTTGCAATTAAACTACACCAGGAAATAACAGGAAATATTTTGCACGAGAAGTAAACGGCCATTGGCGGCGGAATGAAAATTCGAAGGTTCGTTGTAGACGAATGCAGCTGCATGAACTGAGGCTTAGCACCACATACGGTCATTTCGAACTGAATAAAAAGTATTTGGTTGTTAACAGTGGAAGGTACATAAATTAGGGCTGACATGTAGCCATCCAGGATAACGATATTCTAGGGTAAATACATCAGTCGGACAACCATTTTTAGAATAGAGGTTCAGCTAAAAGAAAAAAGTAGGGCTTCGATTAACGTAAATACTTACCTGAAGCCGATGCCCTCGACTCCTGAGAATTCCGCTGCTTCGATTTCGATAATGGCGGCAGAGGAAGGGGGTTCAAGAGTGAAGAATGAAACGTTCTTGAAACAGAAGTATGTGCCAGATCTAATTCGAAGAAAATAGAGGTAGTGCGGCGGATGGTATGTTCAGAGGTATGGGAGAATTCAATTTAAAGACTATGAGCGGCCACTGAAGAGTTGGACGATTACTGTACTGAACGGCGAGATTGAAATGTTAGGACACGTGTCGATTTGTGAATTTTTTGAAGAATCTGGATCTGAAAGGTCTTCAAAGGAAGATTGTGCTTTCATATAATATAATAGATTTACACTCCCAATCTTTAAACACTGATAACTTCCACATTCGAAATCAGAATTTAACAAGGTAGGATCCGTTGGAATCGTCTTTCCGAGATCTACGCGATGGAACCGTCTACGACCAGAATGGAGGACTTTGAAAATTCAGCCAAATTTGAACACGAATGATTTCTGAAAACCGATCGATGTGAGATTTCTTCTTTTTACTTAATTAAATAATTATCTAATTTATTTGTTATGTGATGATTGAATGTGTATGATTCCGATCTGTTATGGGATAATATTGTGGATGATTTATTTGTTGATTGGTAATGTATAAACACAGATCTATGTGTGTGTTGAATAAAAATAAATCATTTTGAAAAGTTATTGATTTGGATTAGAATTTCCAAATCGATAAAAATAAATCATTTTGTAAAATCATTGATTTGGAATAGAAAATATAAATGTTCTTGTATTTGCATTCTTTTATACAAATATATACATAGAAATATAATTGATCTTTTATTTGCATCCTTATAGCAAATATACATAGAAACATAATTGATCTTTTATTTGCATCCTTTTATGCAAATATACTTAGAAATATAAAATGTTCTTTTATTTGCATTCTTTTATGCAAATATACATAGAAATATAATTGATCTTTTATTTGCATTCTTTTATGCAAATATACATAGAAATGTAAAATGTTCTTTTATTTGAATTCTTTATGCAAATACACTTTGAAATATAAAATATTCTTTTATTTGCATTCTCTAACGCAAATATGCATTGAAATAATTAAAATCATATTTTTGTTTGCAATTTTAGATGCGAACAAAACATTAGAATTAAAATCATTTTTTTGTTTGCAATTTTAGATGCAAACAAAACATTAGAATTAAAATTACATTTTGCTTGCATTTTAAATGCAAACAAAAACACTAGAATGAATATTACATTTTTATTTTGTATATTGGATAGAAACAAAAATATGATTTAAAAGGTTACATTTTTGTTGGTAAATTAAGTTGCAAGCAAAACATTTAATAAAGATTATATTTTATTTGCATATTTAGATGCAAATGAACAACATTTAACAAAGATTTTATTTTATTTTATTTGCATATTTAGATGCAAATAAACAACATTTAATAAACATCATATTTTATTTACATATTTAGATGCAAATAAACATCATAGGTAAAAAATTATATTTTTATTTGCATTCTTTGATGCAAATAAACACCGTATTTAAAAGTCGAATTTTCATTTGCATTCTTTGATGCAAACAAACTACCGTATTAAAAGTTGAATTTGTATTTGCATTCTTTGGTGCAAATAAACTATGAAATTTAAAAGTTGCATATTTATTTGCATTCCTTGATGCAAATAAAATGTTGAATTAGAAATTGCATATTTATTTGCATTCCTTGATGCAAATAAAATATTGAATTAGAAGTTGCATTTTATTTGCATTCTTTGATGCAAATAAAACATGAAGTTAAAACACTACACCATAATGGCCATTTGGCAACCCTTTTTTTGTCAATCGCCAACACTTATTTGTGTTGTCGGGTAATAACAATAATAAGCGTTGCTATGCTAAAAAAGTGTTACCAAAAACACAAATTTATATTTTTTTTATTGGCAACGCTTATATGGGTTGGTAGGCTTGGTTCGCAGGGGCAAAAAGGTAAACACCCATCAGTTTTCTTCTGTAACCCTATAATCTTCCATCCCATACGCTTTTCACTATTTCGGCTGCTTAACATGAATTACAAAGCGGGAATTATTTCGATTTAGGGAAAATTTCGATTTCGATTTAGGGAAATATTTCGGTTTCGATTTCGATTTCGCAGCGTTAACCAGGATTTCGATTTTGATTACAAAACAGGAACAAGGATTTCAATTTGGAAGCAAGGAGGTCAAGGTCAGATTCGAGTTCAACAGCTCCTTTGGCGATGATCTAAGCAAATATACGACAAAAGTCTTGGTTTTGTTCATCCATATTTCAGTATTTTTGTTCCAGCTCACGGTAATTCAGATTACTAATTCTGGAGGTATTATTTTTTCTCCTTTTTTTACAAATAAATATTTATTGATGTTTTTCAGGTTAGTGCTTATTTTTGTTCATTTATATTATCTATATTGTTGAAAAGTTCGGATTATCCGTTCTTTTTTAAGTGATTGATATGAAACTAATTGGAGGATCCAAAAATCAAAACTATAGGGGTGAAACTCTAGGACACAATTGTTAGAAGTTATTGGCTGGTTTGCAACTTTAGTTCAAGAACTGTATAGAATAGTTATATTCTAATTGTTAGAATAGTTATTGGCAGGTACTTAAAGAAGTAAGATCTTAGGTCACGATCAGATAATTCATTATCATTTTCTTCTGCTGTTTTAGTACATTTCTTATGTACATATTAGGTGTAAAGCGTCATGGTATGCTGTATGAAAATGTTGTCATGTTTTATGACAAAGATAATCACATTTACATAGCTACCACAAGTGACATGCCATGATACTGTAATACAATTAGATGAGTAACCTCACAGTAAAGTTCAATAAACATTTACATTGCTCTTTTTAGTAAGATATATGGTGCGTCTCCATACCGCTTCTTTTTAGTAACATCACCATATATAACTATATGTTTGACAAATATCTTCAAACAGTCGAGCATGCATAAACTTTTATGTTCCATCTCACAAATTATCATGTTCCATCTCACAAATTATTTAAGCAAACAACTAATTTTGTTGTAGTCTGTGAATTTTGTGCAATATACTGCCAATTTTTTTTATATATCATTCTGTTTTGAACAATTTCTAATCTTTTTTCCTTCAGATTTAAGGACATATTCCAAGAAGTTTACGAAGCTGGATGGAAATCCAAGTTTGAGGCTGCTGGAATTTGGTGAGCTTAGTCCAATATTTAAAATGCATAGCAATGATTCTTCTGTCCTAAAGACAGTTGCATTTATTTACAGTTTTGAACTTATTTTTCTTTTCTTTCATCCTTTTTTTCTTCCTTTGTTAATAATAATATCGTACATATATAAATATATAAGCAGCTGGGTTTGCGACTCCACTAGAGCTTTTAGTAATGGAAGTAGTTATGGGTTTGCCAATACTTGGGTGCCTTTTGTCCGGAGTAGGATCTACTGGGTTTGTTTACGTTCATGTGGGCTCGTATACCGGTAATACCGAGCCTTACGGCTCAGTATTACTGAGCCTTACGGCCTTACGGCTCAGCAATACTGAGCCTTACGGCTCAGCAATACTGAGTCGTTACGGTGATTCCCAACAGCTTGAAGCTGTTGTTGCCACAACAGCTTGAAGCTGCTGTTGCCACAGCAGCTAGAAGCTGCCGTGCAAACAGCAGTGCCACAGCAGCTTGAAGCTGTTGTTGCCACAGCAGCTTGTAGCTGCTGTTGCACAACAGCTAGGGCTCGGTATTGCAACACAAATGCTTGAATATGAATAACTTGATTACTGTGTATTTAGAACACATGTTTTTGGTTGATATTACACCCTTCATTAGGGTACGAATATCAATTCCACGTTCCGACATGATCTTATCGTGGTAAATTTTGCTACCAATTTCTATTATATTTTCTTCTACTTCTTCCAGTGTTTGATCTATGTTTAGCTTCATTTCCCTTTTCTTAATCACAGTCACATTAAAACCATTAGCTTTTGCTTCTCGAAAGGCATCCTGGCAGATAAAATCAAGGAAAAGAATATTAAATTCCATCTCACCTGAAAAAATTTGAAAAGGAAAAGAATATTAAATTCCATTTTTGGTTAAACCACCATTTTTAGTGGCTCACAATATTATTTTTAATGTCCTTGTTTATTAAGCTGATTTCTTTTCTCTTTGTTTCATTTTCACTTAAAGGGATGGACTTGTATTTTGGGCTGATAACTAGGTTCTGGCTATATACATTCAAATCTCAGTAAGCTTGCTACTGGTATGAAATTTTCTCCCTGTGTCCCCTCGTTTTGTTGCCCTTAATTCTAATTTCAATATGATTTGTTCATTTGATTGCTTCACCATTTACCATGAATTATCATGCTTTAGTAACTAAGGTTACCTTTAACATTATTAGATCAGATAAACTGGGGTGGAAGATTTTGTTTTGACTGCTGTGTTATATAGTGAATGCAGCACTGTTATTCATTACAGGGGTTGAATTGGTTTCCCATTGAAATGTTTTTATATTTTCAGTTTGAGAAAGATGGCATGGTTTTTCAAATATAGGCGTCAGTCAGAGTTAGATTTTGATTGCATAACTTCTCCATGTGTCCCCTCAGTTAGATTTTTTGAAAGTTTTGTCTTAATACTTGTGCAACAATGTATGTGAACTGTTTTAGGGGACATTAGTGAAAGTGAGTTAATTCTGTATGATCGTATTTGTGCATGGAAAGTGGGTTGAGCTAATTACATTAATTTATATACGTGCAGGGATAGTTGACCGAATTAATTGATTTTCAGTTAAGTTTGGATTTGATTTTCAAACTTATATGAAATAATACTTTCTTTGCAGCATGAAAGTAAAATACATAACAAAACAAGCTTCATAAGTTGGCTGAAGAAGAAGCTTCATAATGGACAAATTTTGATCCTCTTCTTGTTGTGAGGTGAGTAATCTTTTTTATAGTAGGTGTGATAATTCATGCTTGATTTTGTGCAAATCTATATGGTGAGTGAATTTATATGATCTGAAATAAAATTACAGTAGCCTAACTAATTTTTAAACGAGTTGCTTAATTTTCGTATCTTGCATGTGCACTACAATGCGCAGTGCCTCGGCATTGCAGTATAAGTGACAATATGTGATATTTATACAACGATATGACTTTAATAATTCCACTAATTTAGCTAAATGTAGCGGTTGTGTTAATTGTATATTATATTGATTAGAATTATACATTTTAATGCCAAATTTAACAACTATGCTTATATATTATATCATATTGTATTTAGCAGTAGTATTATTAATTTAAATTTTTGTTTCCTAAAGAGTTGCTGAATCGAATATGGTTTGCTCCATAGAAGTTGCTTACCATGTTCTCCATAGAAGTTTACTCCATAGAGGTCTTCTTTATATAAGTATAATACGGATATTTTGGAAAAAACATCGTTATCTTCAACGAATACGGATATTTTCGAATATCCGAAAATATCCATATCCGAATTTCAAATTTATGTTTGCAACTGAGTTGCTAATTTGCAAACAGAAACTGAGTTGCAAGCATTAGCTTGCAACAGAGTTGCAAGCATTAGCTTGCAACTGAGTTGCAAGCTTATGCTTGCAACTCTGTTGCAAGCATTAGCTTGCAACTCAGTTGCAAGCTTCAGCTTGAAACAGAGTTGCAAGCTGAAGCTTGCAACTCTGTTGCAATCTTATGCTTGCAACTCTGTTGTAAGCTAATGCTTGCAACAGAGTTGCAAGCTTATGCTTGCAACTCAGTTGCAAGCATTGCAACTCAGTTGCAAGCATATGCTTGCAACTCAGTTGCAAGCTAATTGTAGGACTAACTTTTAGTTTAAGGCTAATTGTAGGACTAACTTTTAGTCAAAAAGAATATATAACATTTTTTTGGTCAAATGGGCTTCAAGTTCTTTTCCTAAATGACTATATGTCTGCTCTAATCAATTATAAATGATGTAAGACCCTTCTTTCATGTCAATTATCACCAGATCAAATTGTCATCATAACTGAGTTGCAAGCTAATGCTTGCAACTGAGTTGCAAGCATAGCAGCTTGCAACTAGTTGCAAGCTGAAGCTTGCAACTAGTTGCAAGCTGAAGCTTGCAACTGAGTTGCAATGCATAAGCATTGCAACTCAGTTGCAAGCTAATGCTTGCAACTGAGTTGCAATGCTTATGCATTGCAACTCAGTTGCAAGCTTTATGCTTGCAACTCAGTTGCAATGCATAAGCACTCGCCATTTTATTTTCTTTTCGAACTAGGGTTTTTATGCATTGCAACTCAGTTGCAAGCATTAGCTTGCAACTGAGTTGCAATGCATAAGCACTCGCCATTTTTTTTTTCTTTTCAAACTAGGGTTTTTTTCCAGCGTATTAGAAAATTTGGAATGGAAAGAAAGAAGCGGCGGCTCCAGGACCAGTCTACTTGAGTTTTGTGTTGCGTCACGTGTTGTTTTATTTGTTGTTGTTTGAAATAATAATAGATACATACAAAAAGCATTTAAAATCCATGCATGCGTCCTGAAGTATTTAGGAACACGTAATTTGCTACTTTTATTATTGCACTTATGGCCTTATGGGATTCATCTTTGCACAAGGTGCCGACTTATTTAGAAATGTCATCAAGGTGCCGACTTATTTAGAAATAACCATTGAACTTTGAAAAATAGGTGGAACCGTGTAATTCATCTACAATTTTGCACTTGGAATCTATATTTAATAGTGATTGCATTTTGAGACTGTTGTTGTTTATTTATTTTCTACAGATGTCCTCCTACTCAAGGCCTTCGACCGATTATCATGACTACTTCCTACGGTATTGTCCATCGGCCTATTCAGACGATTCAGGCGATCCTACTCAAATATTTTGCTCAGCCGAATCTCAGACACCAACTCCGTTTAGCGTCTACGAGAGAATAGAGTCGAGTTTAGAAAGAGATTTGGCATTATTAAGTGTTCAGAATGATATGGCATCGCCCACCAGATCGACCACACCTACAAGATTGCCACCCCTACCAACATGCTATGTTGAAGAAGCACAATCTCGAAGGTTGTTATGCCGTTGCAACATTGAACCAATATTCAGAACATGCTATTTAAATAAAAATGTTGGTCGCCAATATTTTATTTGTGCAAATACTGGAACTCTTAGAGATTGTGGATTCATCCACTGGATTGACGAACCATTATGTGATCGTGGTGTGGAATTTGCACTGGAGGTTCTTGAAGAAAACAAAAGGCTTAAAAAGGAGCTTAAATTGCTAGATTTCATCGAGCTCAATAGACAAAAGATGTGTCAAAATTGAAAAGGTATGACTTTGAACTTATAACATTTTCTGCTATTTGAAACTTAATTGATGTTATTAAATTAAATGCACACAGAAAGCAGTAGAAGAAGCAGAGAAAATGAGGAAAATTGGTGGTACAAGCTATGCAAATTTTTGGATGTATGGTTCGTTATATAGTTGGAGTTTCGCGTTTGGTACTTGTAGACTTCAAATATGAAAAACATCTTGCATTATGTTAATTCTATATTGTTATTACTATGGAATCAGATATTGTATATGTATTAAATTTAGTATCTTTATGTATTGAATTTTTTTGTTAGTTCATACTTTGCTTTATCATGAATATGGATTTTTTTTCCTTATTGATTTGGTTACATGCTGCTATGCTGAGATAATTCCATAGCTGAATGAATGCATATTAAATAGAGCTTGTGCTATCTTATATGCAAATATTAGCGTTGCATGTTACCAACGCTTATAAGTGTTGCGAATATAATATTGCCAACGCTTATAAGCGTTGTGAATGAATATTTGCCAACGCATATAAGCGTTGCGAATGAATATTTGCCAACGCATATGAGCGTTGGGAATGAATATTTTCCAACGCTTATATGCGTTGGTAATACATTGCCACGCCCCCATAGCAACGCTAATAAGTGTTGCGGAAATTGTTTGCGACAGTTATACTCGTTGGCAATCACCTGTTTTGGTGTAGTGAAAGTTGTATTTTCATTTGCATTCTTAGATGCAAATAAATCATAAATTAAAATATCATCTTTTTGTTTGCATTTTAGATGCAAATAAAAAGCATAGTTTAAGAAGTTACACTTTTATTACAATTGAGATATAATTAAAAGAATAGGATTAAAATATCATTTTTATTTTTAAACTATAGAAGATAAAAAAAGAGGTTATAACAAAATAATCACTTTTATCAATTTACAGTAGTTGAAACAAAGTAATCACTTTACATTAGTTGAAACAAAATTATTCACTTTTGTCGATTTATATTAGTTGAATCAAACATTCATTTTGTCGAATTATATTGGTTGAAACCAAAAAGGACATTTTTGTCAAACAAGAATTAAACACAAATAGCAGTTTGATAAAATAGAATTGTCGGCAAATGAATGTATCACTCTTCTTATACATTTTGTTGAGATAGAATTTATATGCAAATAAAATAATCATTTTTATTTGCATAACATAAAATAGAATTTATATGCGAATATAAAATCATTTTTATTTTGCAAACTTACATTGGAGCTTATATCCAATTATAAGAATCATATTATTGGTCAAAATATACATTAGAATGTATAAATGTGTTAAAGTGACATCATTATATGTTAATGCATACATTAGAATTTGTATGCAATTTAAATAAACATTTTTAGGTGCTAGGTTATACATTGAAAAACATATACAAAAGAGATTATTTCTTTTATGTGTTAAAAATTAAGAATAATTACTTACAAGTAAAGTACAATGAAAATTATTTTTTATTTGTCATCCACAATAATGTCATATAGATTACCTTCTACTAAATATTAGAAATGTATAAGAAATTATGCGAGTCAAATATATTTTATTTCGACATTAGGAATAAATTATCATGTTTTGTCCATCATTATCAACATGTTGGTAGTATTAAAATTGGTTAAATTCATTAACCAATTATTTATTTATATGTACTGTTGTTGGTTGAAAACCCCATACGGTTATTGGGATGATAATTGATATACACTAGTCCCAATATTTATTTGTGTGTCAATCGATAGATTGACAGGCTGCGATGAGCGTTATTATTTCATTTTAATGCTCACACAGTTGAGAACTCCACTTTGGATGTTGAATGGATGGTTTGATGATTATTTATTATTATTGTTATTTACATACAATGTATGAAATCCATATAACCAAAGTTATATGGTAAATGATGGAGCCGCTTTCCGATTCACAGTATCCTTCATATAAAGAATTTATTTTAAATAAAGAATAAATCTTTCAACTAAGATTATTGGTATTTCAATTTATATTTATTTATTGAAAAATGATTTTGGGTTTACCGTGAACAATGTTTTTAAATGACATTGATTCTTTAATCCAGTTAAAGATAAGATTTATTTCTTAAATTGGAATGATCGTAAAGTAGTGATTTTTGATATTAAACTAAATTGGAATTTTAATAAATTTTTGAAAATAAGATTTAAGAATAAATTTAAATGATTTTATCTTTGATAAAATTAATGGGAACCTTTCCCTAATAATATGAATATTATATTTTAAAGAATATTCTGAATTGGAAAGAGGCGTTGGATGTGTCCTTATAACACTTGATTTTTAATTATAAAAAAATACGCGAGTTATTCGGAAAGACCGGGTTTAACCCATTCTGAATAATTACTACGACGATTAAAAGTCGAAGACATTGAAGATGGTAGATGAAGACCGACGATCTTCACATCGAATGGACGACTACTGATGTCTGGCATTTGGTCGCTCCCAGTAAAGGGTTAATAGTGGTAGTTTGTCCGGACGTACTTGTTGATCGTCCGGATACGCGAGCACTTAAGTGACTCCGGTTTCGTTCAGACCCAGAATGGACTTGTAAATGGATGTGTGTCCGACATTGAATTTCATGTCGTGTAATTAAATTGATATCTATTAATATATTTTTGTGGTGGCGGAGAATTTATTCTCTTGCTTAACACCCTTCTCTGAGACGCATGAGCTCAGAGGTTATATATTGGTAGTTATCAATCGCATGGTATGGACTGTCAATGTGACATGCCAAGATGCAATTGATCAAGGCTTTTGTTGAAAAGTAGAGCCTTATGGATGATGATCAAAGCATAGCCTATTTAGGCATAGCTTTGTGTATTTCGCTACCTCGCAAGCCTCACACCCCCGATAGAGTCAAAAATGGAGCAAGGGAACGCAGGGAGTGCACACGTTTCTTTCTAGCTAGAAGTGGTGTTTGGGATTAACACGGCCCGACATTTTACTTATGTGGTTGATGGATTTTGAGGTGCCTCGGATTTTATTGGCCGCAATGGCCAATATATAGGTCCAATAGGACCGGGAAGCGTGTGTTCAGGCATAACTAATCCAACCCATTGCACTATTGGAGGACCGACCCGGCAGGATCCAAGGGTTCGCTAGCGTCCGAGTCCTGAGACATTGCTAGAGTGTCTCGAATCGGTCAGGAGATCGTTCCTAGCCTTGACTCTTGATGGAAACCCAATTTCCAGTACGACACCATGCGGTTTTGATTGTAGAACTAGTATGGCGACATAGTATATGGTAGCTATGCTGTCTATGATTAATACATTATGATTGAAAGGTTTTTAAAACATATATGCACTAATAATAATATCAAATCCATTTTTATCGTAGCAAGCATTTTTGACCATTATAAGGTAAAACTCTATCCTCCGTCTTGCGTTGCATTGTGTGATGGGACCTGGGTCTTATAATGGTTTCATTTTTCTAAAAAGCATTGTGTTGATTTTAACGATTTACTTTATTTATGCACTGGCAATCCAATGGAGTAAACCCGTTCCGCGATAGCGGCGTGGTCCTGTGATTAGCCTCCTTATTAGTTAAGTTAAATAAAGATTTCTCACACCAGTCCCATGACTGACCCGTAGTTTGTTTCACTTTGCAAACTCGGGTGCCCTCTTTTCCACACGGGTAGTCGAGTAGCTTATTTTGCAGATATATTGAGCATGATTCTGGATCGAAGCTTAGAGCTGTGTCTAGAGCATGATAGCCTTCCGCTGTGATTAGTATATTTGATCTGCTGCAAGGTATTACATTTATTGTAATTTAACCTTCCGTTGTATTATAATATTCAATGTACTCTGATATATTCTGTACTCTGATGTAACATTATTATTATGTTTATAAAAGTCTGTTGTTATTTGTTCTGATGTGTTGTATTTCCAAAGTTAACGTATTCGGGTTTTGAACGGTCTTGGTCGATCTAACGGTCGATCGGGTCGGGTGAAATCCGGGTCGTTACAGTTTTGATGGTTGTGGATTAGAGAAGTGATCAACGGCTAGATATAGCTAATTATGGGGGTGCGGATTGACAAAGAGACCTTTAACATCACACGTGAAGCTGATGTAAATGATGCATAGAAACTAATGTTTAAGCACATTTAACAAGTGATGTAATAGACAACAGCTATTTTAATAAGTTATGTAATTGCCAATATTTTTTATATGACCTATAAGTTCAATTTTTTAAATGTGTATTTAAGACATCAGTTGTTTAGTAAATCGATGTCTGAGAAATCAACAACATCACTTTTAAAATGAGCGATGTTAAAAATATGTTTTGACATCGGTTGAATTTATAACGATGTTAAAACTGTGATGTCTATTCTACTTTTTCTAGTTGTGGACGATAATTATTCGGCCTTCGATATCTCTAGTCATCATCGACAATGACTATCCATTAGCTCAAGCGACTTCTCGAGTAACCATTATCCACCAACTCAACATCTTTGAGTCATGCTCACATTCGTTGCATTTCATCGATCAACGAATACATCACAATACTTAGAACATTCCATCTTTAATTCACTTCGAAGCTACATCCATCACCAAACCAAATTAATATCAATATTTGGTCAACATTACTCTCTCCGTTGACCCATCCTTAGGTTGTTACAACGACCCGACCCATCGAGCTCCGAACGACCCGACCCATTAGTCACGACCTGACTTCTCTTTCACATTCCCATTGTATTGTCAACTCTCGTTTACACATGAACTTACTACTCTATTTTATTTAATACATTTATAATTTTATATTGCCTTTACATTCGATTATAAAATATCGGTTTAAAACCGAATATTAATTATCTCGTCATGTCCCGAATTATATAATATACCATTTCTGAAAATAAGTATTTTTATAATATTTGACACAGTCGATTTCTAATTATAAATCCTATGGATTTATTTTAATTTTATTCACATTCCGAACGTCGAAATAAATTTGATCGTTTCCTTTTTAAAACGATTTCCAATTTCCCTTTAAATTTATTCTTGAATTACATTACTAAATTATCCAATGATAATTATTCCACTTCATTTATAAACATCATATGTAAATTAAATTACTCATTTTATTATTATTAAAAAAAGTTATTATTCATCGCCGATTCGAAATTCAATTTCTATTTAAAAAATTAGATTTTCCTTTTAAAACCCAAATTCATTTTTTTTAATTCGTATATATTTTATGGTATTTAAATACCAATTATTCTATGGCCAATGCAATTCAAATATCCAACACAACAAAAATTATCATGGAATATTTAACACGTCATATATCACAATATACGAAAACAATTATAATTTTTTTGAGGATTCCAGTTGGATCCCTCCAACCTGTTTTTCTTGCATTCACAGATATTAATCAGCGTAAATAATATAAATTTCATTTCAATATGAGATATCATAATAAATAGAATCAATATTTAACCGACGATTTATATATATAACTGTATCTATAATTTCAACCAATTTATTAGCAATTCATTCAAACAACCATCACATAGCATTCAATCATCATATACCAACTTTAAATATCGTTTATAATATTATACAAACTGGACATAGTTAGTGAGTTTACCCACTTTGGTCGTTTATTATTAATAACGATAGATGGTCAATAGATCCGATTAGGCGTTTTATTTAACCATAAATTGTAACGATCTCCAAATCGCTCCAAACCAGTTTTATTGTGTACCCTTCGTCCATATGATCCCAAAGGATCTTGTTTCGTCACATTTTGACTACATATGAGATTGTTATCAATTTTACAAGTTTTGTAAACAATTCTAACATCATTATTTAATAAATTAAATATAATTAACTCTAACCATTTCTTAGTCACACTTTAATCGGTTAATCCCTTTTCTTCTCGAGTACTCACGCACGAACAACTGCCCTCGTTCAACGGCCATTATCGAAAACTTGAAGGGCTTATTCTCCCTCAACTCACCACCGATAGTCGTCAAACCACCTCCATTCTCCTTCTCTTCACGGATGCTCTTCACTCCAACTACCTAACCAACAGCTCACACGCACCCAAAAGTTGCGTTCTCCAGTCTTGTTCCTCGCGCACAGCACATACGTAAGAACCAAATTCCAACAATTGTTCCCCGTAAATGGCATACAAGTGTTATTCTTTCACACGAACACAACCACAACCTTCGTTTCTCCATTCGATGCTCGAAACTCTCGTAATCGATAACCTTGTCACACACTGGATGAAAAACATGCGAACACTTTTATGTTCGAACTTAATGATACATATATGAAAAGAAAGAGCATCTCGAATGGAATTCGAATATGTGTATATATATATATATATAGCGAGCATTCAATGGCACCCCAAATAGTGCAGCACCCCTATATGCCCTTGATTTCAACCACACGTTCCGTTTCTCTCTCCCTCCACTACTTCTCTCTCCTTCCACAAGCATAATTTATAATAAATGAGAGGTGAAGAGAGGAGGACAATTGGGGTGCTCTCTATTTGGGGTGCCATTGAACGCTCCTCTATATATACATATACATACATACATACATACATACATATATATATATATAGGAGCGTTCAATGGCACCCCAAATAGTGAGCACCCTATTTGGCCCCTTATATAAACCAGCCATTTATATTAGAATAAGTGAGTGGGAGGAGAGGGAATGAGTGGAAGGAAGGAGAGGGAAAAATACTTGGTGGAAATCAAGGGGCAAATGGGGTGCTGCACTATTTGGGGTGCCATTGAGCGCTCGCCATATATATATATATATATATATATATTGCAATTTATAGGATTTGATTTGATTTTATATAGATTTTACAAGGTGGATTCCTCACGTTATGAACAACTGGTGGCGGCCATAAATTTGCTGACCAGAGAAAAAGTTGTTACAGGGTTAGAGAGATATGTGGTAAATTTATAGCTAGGTTTTTTTTATTCGATTTTTATTACATTGTTGCCTACGTTAGTTGTTTAAAAATTCGTGTGATCACATACGACACCCAATTTCGATGAAAATGGACATACAACTATAGTTTGACATTGTAGCCCCAATGAAACTTGTTTCGTCGAAATCCGAGTTTGTTTTCTCATACAGCGTTATTTTAAAGTCAAATTATTGATTGGTTCATAACTTAATTTCGCATGATCACAAAACAACTACGATTGGCGTGAAACTTGAAATCTAGCAATAATTAACCATTAGGGATTTAATAAAATTCGTTTCGTAAAAATCGGAGGTCGCTTGCCAAATGGCTATTTTCTAAGCTCAAATAAAACCAATAAAATATTAATTAATTCAAAAACAATTCCATTAAATAATAATAGATTAATATTATCGTATATATCCAAATAGAATATAATATAGATCCATAATAAACATACTTGGATTTATAGCTCGATATTTAAAAATTCAAGTTAAATCAATATTCAATTTATATTAAAATTCTTTTATTATATAAGTAAATCGTTATAATTTATAAAAAATTCCACAGCGACTTTCTAAAATTTTGATTTAAACGTAACTAACAATCTACAAGGAGAAATCTCGATTTTTCTCTTCCACTAGAAATATATAGTTCAATAGATTCAAACATTTCTTGTTTTAAAGAAATCCAACTTATAATGAATCCTATATAGTCGTTTAAAATTCTAAACGTAATATTACGAACTACTGCGATGTTATGAGCTCATTATGATTATATTATAAATAATACGTTCAAACTTCGTTTATTAAATAAATTCATTATTATAACTCGAATCCATACTCAATCAAATCTCTTGACTTATCCAATTCACACAATATTGCAAAGTTAACTTATTTCCGACTATTTTAGAAAATAATAATATTATTCTGTTATTTATATTAATTAAATATTCATAATTATTCAATTCAAGTCATTTAAATTACCAAATCAATATTTAAATAATCAAATAAATTAATCGCTAAAAATACGGGACGTTACAATTCGAAACAAATTTAAATAAATTATTTATAGATCCAAAACAATAACAAATCATCCAAAACAACATATATGTTCAGGTTCTAACCATAGCTGAATCAAACAAAGAAAATATAGATGGAGGAATTGTATTATCCACCTTAGAATAAATGAACAAGTTGATACTTGAAGTAACTTGTTTTTCCCTGAACTTTCTCCTAATTTTTCTTTTGTTTTTCTTCCCTTTGATGGTGGTAATGGCCGACCTCCTAGGTTTAGTTTTAGGTGTATGTATTTTGTGAACAAAAGATTGAATGAAAGGGTGAAGGATTATAACACGAAAGATTGGTGTATTTTACTTTCGCCTTTCCCATAAGTTATCTCTTATGTCAATTTAATTAATTAATTAACTAAGGTCTAACCATATTACTTATTAAACAATCTCATCATCCTATTACATTATTCTATTTAATTTATTTAATTAAATTTTCTGAAGAGTGTTTTATAAATAATTAGGGACGTTACACAAGCAATCTTCTCAGTTGGCATATTCCCTATTATTTGCTTTTATCCTACGTTTTAGTTAGTAAATCAAGAGCGAGAACTTTTTGTAAGCTTGGCTATGCTTTCCACAGTTTAGTCTCTTTAAGCCTCTGGCCTTACCAGGCATCCATTTCAAACCACTCCCCATGATCTTATCTTAGGAAGAAAAACTACAATTCAGACGTCCCTCTTTAAGTTTCTTTTATTGACTAACACTGAAGGTTTTGTAACTATTGTCATGGAGGCATGGAAGAGGAATACTTATGGTAATGCAATGCATATCCTTCTACTTAAGGAACCTTAAGGCAAGTCTGAAATCTTGGTCCAGAGCCACCTTCAACAATGGCAGTAAACCATCAAACGAGCTAAGATCGTAGCTTTCTCGTATCCAATAGGACCTCCTTTTAGATCCACTTAATCCCTTTCTAACTACTTAGGAGCATGACTGTTGCATGCTTCAATAGTTAGCACTCGAAGTTTAAGCTCTTATGGCCAAGGAAAAGCTATGTGTATGACTATCAATGGATATCGAATCCAAAATCTGTCCACATCCGCATCCGAAAAGTCAATAAATACTCGATATCTGGAAAAAAGATGCAAATGCGGATATATAGATATACGCATTTGAAAATTATCCATTTGATTTTATTAATATTATGCTCAAAATTATATGCATCTTAGTTCAATGAATGAGATTTATTTATTGTTTTATTAAGTCGAAGGTTTATATTATACGCGTTAAATGCATATTAGCTACTCATATCTATTTATTTTTAACATTTTTGTGATCAATGGAATTGAAGAACATTTATGTTAAATATAAAATTTTACTTTATATTTCTTGATTCATCGATCGTTGACGGATATAATAATTATCCAGTATACGTTTGTATCCGCGGATACAGAAATTCGATTTCCGAAAATGATTTTGGATACGGATACTGACATAACACTATGTGTATCCGAAAGTATATGTTGACCGCCCTAGCTATGTAAAGCCTATTTAATTTAATGTGATAGGAGCGCTAGCCATTTCCACAATTATATCAAGACCAAGAGAGCTAGAGAAAGAATCCTATTAATTAAAAATAGTGTGCTGCTAAAAGCACCCTGAAATGTGCTTCCTAACACCATGCTTAATTTAATCACTTTTAATTAAATTAATATACTTTTTAACACCAGTTTTATTCCTCCACTCAATAGTTAATCACCGAACGTATTCCATCACCCGCCATTAGTTCAAACGTAAACCTTATTTCTTTTTATCATCTTATCTCGATCGATCAAATATAAACATCGACCTGATTTGCTTCCTAACATGATCCGCAATCTACTTCTTCCCAATTGATTCCTCTTAAATTCTAATTCCCAATTTTATTGTAATTTGAGAAAAAATTATTTTAGTAATCATTACTGTTGGATTTTAGCCAATGTTCTAATGAAAAAGATGAACTTATTTATCTTAAATTATTTTTATATGGTTTCTAATGTTCTTGTCTTTTTTTTCTTTTGATTTTTAAAAATTAAAATTATTGTTATGGACTTAATTTTGTTGTTGTGAGTAATAGGAGACATTGAGTATGCTAAATTCAAAGAACGATAATGCAGAAGAAAATAACGTCGAATGAAGGAATAGCGGGAATAATTTAGGGTTGGGTGCCTATTTTTTATTTCGTGGTGGCTAGAGGCATATATGTATAGGAATGATGGTGGTGTTTAGTTGTGGTGTTAGAAAGCACATTTAAGAGTGCTTTTAGCAGCACACTAAAAATATAGCTGGCATTTCTCTATATTTTGATGAGGACATTACCTGCGCCTTCCTTCAAGATTTTACGTCTATCTTCGCCAGCCAAGACCCTCACTTCCCTAATCTCAAGCCAATCTTTACCCAGCAAGTCCCACGTTTGTTTCAAGCTCAATCAGATGATTTTATCGAAGTAACCCCTATCAAGAATGTGAAAATGCACAACTGCAACGCATAATCGCGTGCGCCGCCGTGGTTGTTCGTTCGACGGACCAATTCGGATCGGATCGGACAAAATTTTGGTTTTTGTCCAAACTATATTTTTGATCAGAATTGTGCTAATTAAAAGATTTGAACTCATTACAAGCTTAAAATTCAAATTTAAACATATGTTCCATCAAAAAATTTAAACATATGTAAATTGTAGAAGATACCACTATGGAAAATGCAATTGTTCTAGCAAAAAGACGCGGCCATCTGAAACTTGTATAAAAGGTGGCAGGTGCGACTGTTACGAACCAAAGACATCTCTTCCACACTATAAATATCAACATCCAAATCTATGTCAAATTATTCATCTTTCCAGAATTTGCAATGTCTAAAATTGTTTGAAGCGTATCTTTTCTTCTTGAAATAGAAAGCTTAAAAGTATATCAAATTTCTAAGATCAAAAGCGCCTAGAAGCATTGCACTTCAAGCTCTCTTCTTCTCTTTAGTTTTTTATTTATTTGAAGATTACATATGATTTACGATACTACAAATTGTAAATTCAATACTCATCACTTCAGTCAATTTAAAAGATAATTGAATTGATTTCAACAGTGCTATCACAATCGATTAAGGGGAACAATCATCTCGACTTCATTGTATCTTGAAAGACTATAGCCTTAACTCGTGATTTCATTTGCTTATTTAGATGAGTGATCAGGAAAAATAACTTCTTAATGAAAGTGTCATCGACATTCCTTAAAGCGATCTGTACAACTTTTATTTTATCATTACCGCGTCATCAGATTTCCAAAACTCCTCACCAGAAGTGCCTTGCCAGATTCATGGTAGACTTGTGTTAGCTGAGAATTCATTTATATTAAGTTTTTGAATATCCATAGACCACTGAAGAAATGAATGTTGTCATAACTTTAGGATACAAGAAATTTTGGTTGAAGGTTTAATGAGAAGAAAGAAAAAAAATCACTTCAAAAGAATGAGAGGAAAGCCAACCATATAAAAGTTTGGTAACTGATGTATCATATAACTAGGTGATTGATCAGGATATGTATATCATTAAGAGATTTAAGTCCTAACCTTCCATTTACAATACATCATAATCTAATAGCATTTACGATTCACGTAAAACTGTTCATTATTCTCTCCCCATCAGTAATCAACTTAAACCATTACTATAATATTCAGGTCAGTTCCCATAATCTGACGTTGAATTTGCTTTAAAAACTATTTCTGTCAATTGACAAGATAAAATCTGTTTGCAGTTGCTTACTGCGTAACTAGAGACTTCCACCAAGAAAGGAAGCAAAGATTCGAGCATCGATCGGTCATGCTATGTTGATTTTAGGGTTACATTGGTTTCAATATCAAACATCATCTTGAAGAGGGAAAATGTCAAGCAAATGCACTTTAGAAAAAAAAAAAATTAAAAGGAAATAGAAGACGTGAGTATCGGCGGATGGGTCAAAGGGGGGAGGGGACGGATGGAAAAAGGGAAATTGTGAATAAAAATGTCCGCCGTGAAGAAAATGATTTTCTGAAAACAGAAATACTTTGCACAGTCGCTCTATGCTCGATTGTGCAATACTTGCCGACCTCACTACAAATAAAGTAGTGAGGCACGGTGAATTAAAAAAAAACGGTGGGCCTCCAGATTTTCACTCAGGGAGCCCGACGAGTATTGCATAGTCGCGCAAAGCGCGACCTTGCATAGAATTGCTTTTATGAGAAAACCAGTTAGATGGAACGTTTTTAGGACTACGACGAAATATAAATTTTACTTAGGGCATTTTTCTACTAGGCTTTGATTTTTTATTTCCTCTTGGAAAATGGCTTTCAATACATAAATTAAAAGGAATTATGACATAAAGTTTCAATTGTATGAATTTATTTTATTTACAAAGAAGTCAACATGACATGGAACCCAAAACCGAAATTTAATCTTTAATATGTATTATTTGTGCTATTTCAACAAGAAATAAAATCAAATCATATACTAAAAGTAATAATATTATTTCTGCTACCTATAAGATAACAGCAGTTCAAAAGGGGTAAATACAGAAATAGTGTAAACCTACGGAAGCTAGGATTGGCAATAGATATCCAAAAAATTCGATACCGTTCGCATTCGTATCCGAAAAGCGGATAAATATCCGATATCCGGAAAAACGGATGTGGATATAGATACATAAATATCCGCATCAGAAAATTATCCATCCAATTTTTTTTTAACATTATGCTCAAAATTATACATATTTTAGTACTATGAATCAGATTAATTTATTGCTTTACTAAGTTAAAAGTTTACATTATATGCACTAAATGCATATTAGCTACTCAAATCTATTTAATTTCATCATATATGTTTATTTTTATTACTTTAGTGATCAATGGAATTGAAAAACATTTATGTTAAACGTAAATTTTCATTTATTTTTCTTAATTTATCGATCACTCGTGGATACTATAATTATCCGATATCTGTTTATATCCGCGGATACGGATATCCAACAATGATTTCGGATACGGATACAGATATAACACTACCCGTATCCGAAAGTATCCGTTGACAGCCATAATTGTAGCTATTACCATATTCAAGATTGCCAAGAAAAGGAGGAATAACAATATTGTTCTTAACCATTTGTTGGTTTTAATTATTTTGGGCATTGTAAGTACCTTTGAATTATACTAGTTTTCCATCATGAGTAAACGTGCATAAAGACTGGATCATGTATTATTTCCCGAACCCAAGAGCTTAGGCTACAAAGTAGCCTAGATTCACGAAATGCAGGATATGTATCGATCCCTAATCAGGAATTGGTACCAAACCATGAAATAATAATGATAATGATAATAAATATAACAATATATATCTATATGTGTGCATCGAGTGTATGGATGCAAACAATAATTTGAATGTGTACTTAGTTGGAGCATGGTGAATAACTTATGCACATGTGCACATGCAAACCGTGTGCTCGACAATGAGAACATTAAGGCAACAAAAACAACCATTCGAATTAAGGATTGGAAACTTATGCAATAATCACCACTTGTCTCAATGCAAAGCATGTCATGTTTGAAACAAAAACCCAAAGGCTAAGTATAACCAAAATTACAAGCCCGTAACATAGCAACTAGCTTGGAAATGGAAGCCAACAACACCTATTGTATCAACAAACAAGCAGTCAACATCACTCAACGATCTAAGTGATGGATCAGTATTGATCCATGATGGGGATCGGTACCGATCTCTACAATTCCACTGAAACCTACCATCTACTTTCAAAGTATGGTAACTGGAACTCATTTCGAGCTTCAATGAATCGTTGGCATGTGGTTTACCATTGAGCATCTCGAGCACAAGAAGTCAAGGACTCTACTTCACCGTCGATACAAACAATTCACCCAGAAACAAAAAGCAATCAATAAAACATGAAGCTACTAGCAAATCACATCAATACAAGACTAGGGCTGTCAATAGATACCCGAAAAATCTAAAATCCGTCCGCATCCGTATCTGTAAAGCGGATTAATATCCGATATCCGAGAAAGCGGATGCGGATATAACCATATCCGCATCCGAAAATTATCCATCCGCTATTGTTCCCGATTATAGCTTAAATTATATGTATTTTAACATAATTAAATATAATAATTTATTAATTTGCAAAATAAAAAATCTACTAAGCGCATGCTAATTGCTCAAAATTATATATTATCATCGTATTTATTTATTTTTAGCACTTTAGTAATCAATTATGTTGAAAAACTTAATATTAAGCTAAAAAAATTCATTTATATTCATTGATTTATCGATCAGCGGAGCGGATAATTATCCGATATCCATCCGTATCCGCGGATGCGGATATCCGATATCCGAAAATGGTTTCGGATGCGGATACGGATATGAGACTATCTGTATCCGAAATTATCTGTTAACAGCCCTATACAAGACCATAGCAAGGATCCATAATGCAAACTTATGGTTTGAAACCCACCCATGTCTATGGATCAATATTGATTCATGGTAATTTATGATGTGGACATCTGCTATTGGACATGGGAAACGTGGTTAGGAACATGGTTGAGGGGTTTTCGGTGGCCTTCGGCCATATATAGAGACAGAGGGGTAGGACTAACTGTTTCAAGGGATGGCTGATAGTTGTTTACAATTCTTTTTTGCATTCCCTTGTAATCCACAGGATCCATACCGATTCATTAAGAACAGAAGTTACAACAATTTGACTGCAAAAAAATTAACTGGACGTAGACATTTGACCAAATCAGTATAAAAGTTTGTGCATGCCTTTTTTTCCCATAATTTTAATATACTTTTCTTCATTTATTTCTCTTCTTTAATTTTTTGGATGTTTTTGCTACATTTTGGTATAAACAACACCATTTATCATCTACTGGAGCTAACGATCTTCGCAACTGCTACTATTGCTAGCACCGCATCTGTACATAATGTACTTCAATATTTACAAGCCAATGCAGGGCTCAAAGTCAATCAAACGAAGTCCAAAGTGTATATCAGCGATCGTTGTGATAACAAAGAATGCATTTCTTGAATGTTATATATGGGCGAAGCCTCGTTAACCATAAGATGCTTAAGAGTCCCTCTCATCAGAAATTTGTGTTATTTTGAGCATGCAAACCCTTCAAAAAGAAAGAAAAAAAATTGTATATGCTTGACAATTGGGACCAGAAGTAGTGTCCAATGGCAGAATAAATCAAATTCAAGCTGCCGTCATCCGTACGATTATATCTAAAATAAATTGATGGTAGCTTCATGGATTTTTTTTATTGTTAATCATCATATTTATAACCAGACCCAAAAGCATTCGAAATAAATTGATGGCTTGTTTGCCTTTTATTTTGGTTTGCCCAAAAAGAAAAAGTGTTTGTGTAAGCAGCAATGTGCCACAAATTAAGGTCGTATATCCCAGAAGTCTAAGAGAATTGCTGGCTGTACTTCCGATATAATGGATGGAATAGCCTAACTCTTTCCATGTATATAGGAGTTTGCATTTCAATCAATCTTGAAACCTGAATAAAAATAAGTGAATATTAGGCACACATCTCTAAAACAAAAAATAATTCAAAACTTGTCTTTGTCCAAATAGCATAAGTAATGCGGATTCTATAATTATCTTACTGTAGCAAATTTATTTGTGTTTTTTATGTTCCATTGCTTGACAAAAAAAATCACAAAATTGTAAATATTAAAATTAGACAACTGGATTTAACAAAAATGTAGAAATGCATGCATTTATCGAGAATTATTGTAGGTATATATACAAATATTCACTTAATAATTGCAAACGTAAATTGAAATAAAATTAGAAATATTCATCAAAAATTGCATAAAATTATACGGTTATTAGTCAGATTTGCTATTATGTCAGCAATATTTTAAATAATTGAATATATTTCTACAAGTTTTATTGAAGCTTACCGTTTTCTCCTTTCGTTTTCCATCCAATTTATTTTTATTTTTCCGACATATATACGAAGATAAACATAAACTGAAATAAGTTTTGAAATTTGAATGTTTTTTTTTTACGTTGTTTTTTTTTTTTTTTTTTTTACTTTCTTTATGATTTAAAAAGGAGGGACCTAATTTACATAATCCTTTTAACAATGATGTTTTGTCTATTTTAAAACTTAATTAAGACTTTAGCCAAATTGTCCCTAAAAATAATATGTCAATTTTTAACATACATTTTAAATACAAAAGGCAGCTTCAATGAGATATGCACAACTTTATCATCTTATCTACAGTTGCATATTAAAGCTTGAAATAGGCTATATACTCGTATACACACACATTTATACAGTTACATATACACATGCATATACAATATGTGTTTCTATGCGTGCGCGTACACACACAGAGAGAGAGAGAGAGAGCGCGCAAATATATATATATATACACATATATATATATATATATATATATACATATACATATATATATATATATATACATATACATATATATATGCGCTCTCTCTCTCTACACACACACACACACACACACATATATATATATATATATAGTTTGTGTGCACATACGCACCTTATTTAAACAACTTTTTAACCTCCTATTTTCAACTACATCCACATGGTTTTATAAGTACCGGTAGGAAGCGACAAACCCATAAAAACAATGAATGTTCAAATAGAGAAATGTGGTTCAAAATAGTACAACGGTGGAGGCTAAATAAGGGGACATATTTGAAAGATTCAAAATATTCATAAATAAAGAAAGATAGACAAAAATTAAAATGCAAACTTACAGCTCGCTTGAAGGCAAACATTTCTTCTTGGCCAGAGAGCAAAGATACGATCTCAGCGGCAGAAGGTCCCGAACCAACGCTCCCTGTTGAAAGAACATCTGATCTAAGTCTACTACCTTCTGTCTCGGTTTCGAACTGAAAACTGAAGAAGACAAAATTGTTTTCATTTAGCTCCATCAACCATAAAGCGTAAATTCAGTTTTGAAATAACTGATTTGACAGCATAATGAATTTACTTATATTACCTCTCTAAGTCAAAAAGTGTACCCTCTTCAGTTCCTTGGAAAAGATCATCAATTGAGGAAGATGCCAAACAGACAAGACAGCAATGATGGTTGTATAGCTCATCTATAAGGGTGATGAATCTTCTAGCCTGAAGTATAATAACGCAGCATTGTTCAGGTAATGTTTCAAATAAAAGTACATAGGAAAAAATTAGCACTAAAGTAGAGCAAATATGAGTATCATGTACTAACGAGCACCTTGTCTCGAACCCGCATACTCATAACAGGGATTCCAGATATGAAAACAGTGTGATAATTCCTAGCTATTGCGATATAATCTGCTGCCCCAACCTAAGAAGAGCCAATAACTAATTAGAAGCCTTTACCACAGGTGAAAAAATTGTCTACTCTTAATATAAGATAACTGGTATCAACTTTATTTCGAGAAAAAATTTCCTACTTGTTATATTGGTGTAGCATATAACTTACCGGTCGGCCACACAAGTATTCAAAGTCAAATCTTGATATTCCATTGCAGCTTTCATGAATGTCTAGAGATCTGTATTTGCCAAAAACAAAATTATTAGTTAACTGGTTTGATTTTCAGTTGAGGACAGTAGTCCTATGGATTTGTCTACGTGCCTCCCAAACATTACAGATATTGTAGTTGAATTGACATTGCCACCATATTTTTTGGTGACTTCATTCCAGACTGTCTCGAATTCTCTTCGAGCATCAGAATTTCCAGGCCAGAAGTAGTAATTCTGCAATAATAAGAATGCATGGACATTGAGAAGGAAAATATGAAAAATAAGATGAGGGACAACTGGAAAAGACAAAAAGGCAAAATGATACTCGACTGTGGAAAATTGATGTTGACTGAATTGTTTTTATTTCTTAAGGCTTACTAAACACCTTTATTCATCTGCATCAACCAAATTGTCAGTTAATTTCAAAATGAACCATTTTTGTGTGGAAAAGATGCTTTATTGAGTAAAACAAAAGCATATACTTCCATAATATGCCTCATTACAACCTTATAACCATCTAACCTAAATTAGTGTCTTTGCAAGCCAAAACAGTACATATTATTCCCATATATTAACTTATAACAAGTTGAAGCTATCGGCCTATTTTGAAAATGAATTCTAATTTTATTAAAACAGTTACCTGGGTTTTGAACCTTTTTTTTTTAAAAAAAATCACAAGTTCAAATTTTTTTAAGAGAATTTCTACATTGAACTTTTCATTGTTTTAAAACAGACACACAAAAGTTCCTTATTTGAACCGAGAAACGTGGAAAAAAATTAAAGTGCTTTTATTTTTTGTTTCATGGAAAAGCATCAGTGCTTGAGACCAATGAAGAGATAAAACTTGTTTTCTAATACTCCCAGTATTTCGTATTTCGTTGAAGAATAAATTATTCATACTCTCTTTTTATTTATTAAGAACACTATTTTTATTATTGAAGGTGGATACCCAGTGCCAAAGGCTCCCGTACTCAAGCGCGAGAGGACTTCCCATGCAGTCTCCCATCCTAGTACTATTCTCACGGCTTTCCAGGGGTGGTCGATTAGTGCGCACATCCTTTCCCTCACATATGTGAAGAGGTCGGGACTCGAACATGCGGGCTCCAGGTTACCAAAGTACGATTTAAAAAAGGAAAAGAAAAATTGATGATTAAAAGAAGAAAAAAGAAACTGGGATCTGTTGGTCATATTTCGGGTATTATAGGCAGATAAAACTACTGTAAAACAAGAAATACGATGTTTTGCTTTCCCTTATATCTGGTTTTTATCAATATTTGATCAATGTTGATACACACAGCCCAATAATTAGTATGGTTTAAGTAGTGAAGTATAAAGAACAAAAAACATTGGCCTGTGCATAATGATTGTATTTCAGTGCACCTGATTAGCCTTTTCATTTTGCATTATGCGCCGATAATCAATTTCACTTCCAACGAGGATTTTACGGCAATTTTCCTCCATTTTGGATAAAAATGATTGGAAAATATCGCGCTGCATACCATCCTGTAAATAACCCAACACAAGATAAGATGAAAAACAACTAGTTTACTTCCAACAGAACAACAAATTTGAACTTTTTTTTTTCTTCGAACATGTTCATTAATGACAACAAGTTTTGGTTTCAGAGATCGAACTCATAAATTTAATCTTCTAGTCTGAACTACCAGCTAACTGAACCAACCCCATTGGTGATAGGAAAGCAACTTTTATGACAAAACATTGTATACTCCCACCTGAGCCGAGTACCTAAGTTCAATAATGATAATAAAGATGTATGCAAATGGTGAACCAAGTTTTCACCATGCTGCATATCAATTCAATCGCTGAAAAGCCTAACCTATATATACAATTACTCTATAGAAGCAGAATAGATTTCTTCCCAATTATTGATGCAATGTATTACGAGTGACACACACACACACACACACACACACACACACACACACACACACACACACATATATATATATATATATATATATATATATGGAGAGAGAGAGAGAGACACACACACACAAAATCTTTTTTAACTTAAATGATGAGTATAACTCAACAGAGCATGAGTAGTAAAGTGTTTTAGTGATGTACTATACAAAATACAAATGGAGCAAGAACATTAAATGTAACAAATAACGAGTTCAAATTGGTTACCTGATTTAAATCCTCAGGGGCTCTATTACTGGTGGCCACAAGGACAGTTCCAGTACTTAATAATCTGCTCACAATTCCAGACAAGGCCACAATAGCAAAAACATCAATAGTCTGTACAATAAACAGAATGGAATAAAAATAAGCTAATGCAACTTACTAAGAATAAAGAACTAAGCTTAAAATATAGTGAATGCTTATGAATCTGGAAACATCGGCTGACTAGAACCTATGTTTCCTAAGCTGCACTTTAGATTTGTGAAGTATGAAAAACAAATAATGTTTTGCTGTGCTTGTAGCAAAGTAGTACAACTTATATGCATGGTACTGCGAAGGACAAACATTCCTTGAAAGTAGCTAATTCAAATCAGTCTACAGTAAAAGAGAATCGCCAAAGACCAACCCTTATATAGATTCCTAAACAATCTTAGTTACAAAAAAGATTTAGGGTGCGTTTGATTTTTAATGGAAAGGGGTATTTGAAGGGGTATTGTTGCAAACGGGAAATGTGTTCTTTTTTACGAAAGGGGCAAATTGAAAGGGGCAGATTTATTATTTTATTGTTTTTGTATTTATTAATTTTATTGTTTGTGTATGTGTGTGTTTATTGTTGAACAGAATAGTAAAATGCAGAGTACAAATAGCAGAATTGAAATTACATGATTGCTGAATACAAATTGCAGAATTTAAAATGCTAAAATAAAATATAGAATACAGTGAAACTTTTTAATGCATTCCCACGGCAACTAGTTCATTTCGTATATTGTCTCGTACTAATGACATGGTGGATGATGTTCCGGTTCTTTGAACGGGTTCTCGATCTCTGTTTCCGTGATTTGATATACTGTAATACTCATCGAGATATTCCTCTGGCACTAAATCGGGGTCGTTATCATACAACATAAAATCTGAATTGCCAGCGTTGTATTTTCTGATGTAGTTGCGAATAATCATTGTAGCAGTAACAATTTGTACTTGAACATTGTATGGATACGTCTGCATGTTACGTAAGACGGCAAATTTTTTCTTCCAAATACTAAAAGTTCTTTCATTTGTCATACGCAAACTAGAGTGATAGTAGTTGAAAATTTCATTGTCTGACTTCGGTTCATTCTGTGTGTCGTTAACAAAGCCGGCCCCAGAATTTTGATGCCCAAGCCCATTTAGCTAATTTTGAAACAAAATGGTAGTGGGGAAAACAAAAAAGAGAAAAAAATACTATCAAAATCCAAGCTTTGAACCCACAACAAACAAGCTCCAACCAACTACATTTAAGCATACCAACACAGTGGGCTGCCCTAACCCGAGGGCTTGGTGTGCTGTCTTCTGGGCCGGGCCTGGTCGTTAAAGTCTGATATATGATATCTCACGGATCGGTAAGGAGATATATCCTTCCAATAGTGAATATCCTGAATGCACTAAATAATACTATCTAGCAGGAGGATGAGGGAAATTAAGATCCGGATTATTTATAACTTCCCGAAATATTTTAGCGTCGTGGGTAGTTCCTTCCCATCTCGCTTTTACAAATGTAAAAGTTAAATCAAACGCACAAACAACCATTATATTTTGTGTAGCAGATTCTTTCTGCCCTACAAAACGTTGCATGTCTGCCTAAGCCACACGAGCCATTACATGTATCCTATCAATAGCCCCAATACAATTTTTTCAGAAAGAAAAATATCGGGATGAAGAACGAATTTGTTCTGAAATTCGATTAAATTGGGTATTGACCAGTCTAATAATATCCACTGCCAGTAAGAGAACTGAATTCAAAACTTTATGAAAAATATGACAAATCGTACCATTTGATATTTGAAACCGTTCAACAACCTGCCTTGTAGGAAGAGACAATGCGATAATATATAAGAATACATCCACCATTTATTTGCCCGTTATGTGCATCGAAGCCGCCAATTCATAGTTTCCTAACCGCTCACACAATGATGTAAAACACAATCGCTTTATTCGAAAATTTCATTGACAGCTGTCTGCATGTCCTGATAGTATTTCATTAACCCAACAAAGACCGGAACTTAACGAATCATGTATTCTGTTCCTTTCCCGTGTTTGATTTGTCATGATTTCTTGAATATCGAGAATATCTTGCAAATCTTGCATATCAGAATTATCACCATTTGTTGTAGCAGAATTGCAGAATGGAGATAGAGAAGGAGAAGTGGAATGAAATGGAAAACGAAGAAGATGAAAAGTGTGAAGGAGTGGAATGGGGTGGGTATGGGTAATAAAACGACAGTTACTTTAACGTTTGACGCAGCGTCTGACGTCGTGTCCGACGTTAAAGCTATCTTTTCAACCGTTCCCTTCAACCGGGCAAAGTGGTGGGTCTCACGTGTAACGTGTCTGACGCCAACGCAGACTTTAACTGCCCAGTCCGAAAATCAAACGCTACCTTAATCACCAAAAAGAAATTCTCAATCAAATTTTAGAATAAATTTTAGTTTTTATTTAAATAATCTAAATATTAAACAATGCTTTCAAGTACTCCTCAAGAAGTGTTATGTAGAGTTGCAGCTTCCCATTTGTATGTGATGGTGCAAAAATGTTTTACATCCAGTGCTTTTGTGAAAATAACTAACCAATTGGTTAAAAATGGGTGTGATATGACTAAGTTGTATGATATCCGGCTAAAAGTTTTTCGAACAAGATAATATGCAATTCCATAAACTAGATCAGCTCATGAGAAACTAGATCGCAGTTCATTGGTTTGTAGCCTCAAAATAAATGTGATTGCAGAGATTATGCAAGAATCAAAAGTTGCTAAAAACACGAATGTAATCAGTGTGGTCAACAGCAAATACCACAAATAGCGCAAGACTTGCACTATAAGCTATAGCAACCAGTATTTGGTTCTTATTTTACAACTAATCAAGTATATTTTGCCTAACTGAAATTTAATTGTGTTTTTTTTGGGCATATTTTGTGTCATATCCAAACCATTTAGATTTTAAATACAAACACTACCATACTTCATGCCTGTACTAAACATTTTTTAATGCAAAATGTAACTATATTAAAGAAAAGTTAATAATTTCATATTGTACAATCAAAATAATTGATGAATATATTAATTCTATTCGTATACCAAAATTTGCTAAATGTACATCAAAAATTATAATAAACTATATACACCATATATTACTTTATATACACCAGGTCTTTTACTAAATTACCATTGTTTTCACCTTCTTTATCTTCCCTCTTTCAAACTTAAAACACATTTACTTAAAATTAGAAATTCCCTACACCAAAATTGAATAAAATTTAACAAAATGAACTTTAGTTCCTGCATTAGTATCCTAGCTATTTTAGACTTTTTCAAATTTTCATAATTTCAACAAAATTACTCTAAATTTAGAAGAAAGAAATTCAACACTTTTAAATTAGAGCATTATTTCTAGATGTTTTGTTAATTGAAATTTAGGTTTAATGATAAAGTAATTCATTAACACTTTCATTTAGGGCTGTTATGGTAATGGTAACCGTTACAGATACAAGAAACTGTTACCATACCGATACTATTGGTAAGCAAAAAATGAATACCGATAGTTTACTATTACTACTGGTAAAATGTTCATTGGGATACCGATAACCTGGTAAACCGTTGATTGGTAATGGTAAATTTACCGATACATAAAGCTATTAAACAATTAACACATTAAAATTTTGATAATGACAAAAATAAATTTTTTTGTTTTAATAATTCCAACCCCATTAATGTTTATATAAATATTTAAACTTATTTTAATTGGCATAGAAAATTTACTTAGTTTATCACAAGATATTTACAACAATATGAAATAATAATTTTGTTAATCTTAAACTTTGAAGTTAATAAAGCCAAAAAGAATTGCCAACCTAAATAAATCTATAGGCATCTTCATAAAATAATATAAACTTTCAAAAAAATAAAGGTTGGAATTCATTGAAATAGTAAAAATAATAATAATATGAATGGTAAAATTACCGTTACCATTGGTATTGACATTCTTTTACCGCTATTTTACCGTTAATAATGGTAAAACTTACCTTTATCATACCGATAGCATTGGTATACCGGTGCAGCTCGATATTAGTTATCAATGGTTTGGTACTGGTATGGTAATGGTAAATTTACCATTATCATAACAACCCTACTTTCATTAGCATATCTAGTTTGTACTGAATTTTAGTCTTTTGAAGTTAATTTGATCGATTATATGTAGAAGTTTTAAAAAAGCAACTATGAGAAAATAATATTGTAGTAATAGATTTTTTATAGAAAAATAATGGTGTACAAGGTTTTCAAAATGAGATTTAATTCGTAAATCGTAAAATTTGAACTTTATATCGAAACGAGATTTAAATCGTAAATCGTAAATTTTGAACTTTATATCGAAACGGGATTTAATCATAAATTGTGGATTTAGAAAAACCTATACTTTAAAGTTTGCACACATTTTGAAATTGATTTTGATGTTTGAACCTCTACATCTAAACCTAAAGCATCATTTTCTCTTTTGTTTCAGTTTTATTTTGTTAGGAATTAGATTAAAATTGAATTGTAGAACCAAATAAGTATATTTGATATATTAATTGGATTAAATGATTCTTTTAAAGTGTAGTAGTAGCTGATTTTGAATCGGAATATAAATCTAATCGTAAAGGGAGAGATTCAATTTAAAACGAGATTCAAATCGTAGGATTTTAATATTTTTGATAACAATGATGGTGTATGTTAAGTGATATTTAGTGTATGAGTAGAACTTGCTTGTAATATATTTGAGTCTTACAGAATTTAAAATTTTATCTATATATCTGTGAGTTATAATAAAATAGTAATAGTTCCATGCATTTGAATGCTACAAAATAGATATTTTATAAAATTTATTTTGATTCAAAAAATTTCCATCTTTCTTTGTTAAAAAAGATAAGATTTGAATAGAATGAGAAGAATGGAATGCATTTGTACACAAGATTTTTTTTTTTTAATGTTATTTCATACTTTACAATTCCTTTTTATGAGATCATTTTCCGTGAGAGGGTAATGAGAAGAATTATAGAAATGATTAATATTATGCTTATATTTCAGATAAATGGATTATTGATAGGACCTCCTTAATTATAGCTAATACTTTATTACGAATGATTCTCACAACTTAAAAAAAACATCTACATATTATAGAGATGGTGCGATTTGATTTTTTTTGTTCTAATTTTTCTGGCCTCCAACGAAGCCTTACGAGAAATGACGTGGTTTGGAATATAAAAATAACCAAATTATTGAAATAAAATTACGTTTAGTTAAGGTAAAGTTTGAAAATAGAGCACTTCCTCCTGTCATGTATCCTTAATTGATCTAGCATCAGATACCTTTATTGTTGATTTTAGTATTAAACGAAAGTTTATACATATAGATTTTGTATTGTAAGTCAATCCTACTCCACTAGTACTAATAGACGACATAGGGATAGAAGCACTACATTAGGAATCAACAACACACAAAATTGGTAAACATTACCCTTTTCCTTGTCAGTATTAGGACTAACTAGAATGGTTGGGACAACAAACATTCATCCTGTTCGTACTTTGGGATACTCATGTAACCATCAAAGATTGTTGAAGTGACTAATTCCTGAAAATAGTAAGCATCGAGGACAAAGAAATAGTTGGAGTTACCATTTCTATCTAATATTAATACGATAGGTCTTAAAAAATCCTTATGCGAGAGGGCTAACTAGATATTTTTGTAAAAATACCAGCTTTCGTCAATTTATAATGAGAACAGTAAAATTTAGAATTCATGATTTATTCCCCTTATTGCTATTCATAAAAGGGACGAACCGTATGAGATGAAGATCTCACGTATAGTTCTGAAAGACTGAAACAGAGATTTTTTGAATAAAATAAATGAACGACCGTAATGGATTTCAGCTCAATCCGAAGGAAATTATGCGAAAACTTTACAAAATTATTGTGAAGCTACGCAATTAGAAATTGATCCCTATGATTGAAGTTATATAGTTTATAATATAGGCCTTATGCAAACAAGCAACGGGGAGCACACAAAGGCTTTAGAATACTGTTTCTAAGCATCAGAACAAACTCATTCTTACCACAAGCTTTTAATAATATGGTCGTGATCTTTCATCACTTGCGGCTATCTCCACTGTAGCAAGGAAAGAAAGAAGATAAATTTGACTAGTTAACACTAGGAAAAAAAAGTGTATATACGCACCATTCAAAGCAATGATTTTTACCAGCTATTTTAAGGAAAGAAACCTCATGATAACAAAAAAGAAAATAAATAGATAAAGCCTACAGACTATATTCTATGGATAAAGAATCAAATTGATAAAAAAAACATCGTAATGATCAATTACCAAGCTTTTGGGTCGATACGGTTAAAATTGTTTACTTATGTCATGAAATGATAAATTAAGTTAGGTATCAACTTATATAATAGAGTCAATAAGTATTAAGCAGCGGTATAGCATCAAATCCCAAAGATAATAAGTTCTCTTTTCTTATGGAAGTTTTTTTTAAAGATTTTATATAAATTTCATATATGAAACCGAGATAGTTACAACAACAAACAACAACAACAAAGCCATATATCCCAAACAAGTTGGGGTTGACTAGATATGGAACCCAAAATTAAAATAAAATAAAATAAATAATGATGATAATATATATATATAAAGGGTTTAAAATAACCAATCAAATAAATAGTCGTCTGATAAAGAGTTTTTTTAAATAATAATAATAATAATAAGTAAAAAGGTTCAATAAAAGTGAAATAAAATCTAAAATAGTAATAAAAAGTAAAAAGGTTCAGTAAACGTGAAATAAAGTCTAAAAAAAAAACCCTAAGGTTCTGGTACATGGATTGCCAATTTCCATGCACTCCTATCAACTACCAGCTCTTCCGATAAACTCCAGTTACTTAAATATCTCTTTATTCTCCTCCCATGTCATTCTAGGTCGACCTCTACCACTCTTTGGGCCTTCGGCGCCGCCTAGAATTCCAACGTTTACAGGTGCATCGTATGGTCTACGTTGGATATGTCCAAACCATCTCAAGCGGTATTGGACGAAATTCTCTTCAATAGGTGCAACTCTAAGTTTTTCCCGAATATCCTCATTTTTAATCCGATCTCGTCTGGTATGCCCACAGCTCCAACGCAGCATCCGCATCTCTGCTACGCTTATCTTCTGGACATGTTGCCCCTTAGTAGGCCAACATTCTGCACCATATTACATTGCAAGACTGATTGCTGTCCTATAGAACTTTCCTTTAAGTTTCTGAGGAATCTTCCGATCACAGAGAATGCCAGATGTTAGTCGCCATTTCACCCATCCTGCTTGAATTCCAAAACTAACATCCTTATCAATCTCTCCATCAAACTGCAACATAGATCCTAAGTATCAAAACGATTCCTTCTTGGATACCACTCTATCGGCCAGGGTAACATCTCCGTCATCTGACCTGACACTACTAAACTCACACTTCATATACTCTGTTTTAGTTCTGCTAAGCCTGAAACCCTTTGATTCCAAGGTCTCCCTCCACAACTCCAGTTGTCGATTAACCCATATTCTACTTTCATCAATCAGCATAACATCATCGACAAAGAGCATACGTGTAACGTCCCGCAATTTTGTCGGTTCGTATTTGAATATTTAAATCAGTTTAAATATTGAATTCTGAATATAAGTAGATTTATATTTTAATTAAAAACGAAGTTGAACGTATATAAATATATATATATATTAATTATAATCGTGCTCAGAACGACCCTGCAGTTCGTAATTTAACGTTCTGAACTTCAACTGAGTGTACCAAACTCGTTTTGAATCGGATTTCTTCGAAACAAGAAACGTTGGAATCTGTTGAACTGTATCTTTCTAACAGAAGTGAAAAACCTAGATTTCGTTGTGTAGATTGCAAGATATGTCCGAATCAAATATTCGAAAAGTCGCTGTAAAATCGTTTATCGACCGTAACAGGTTATTTGAATATAACTTGATATCGGTTGCAAATCGGGACAAGGTTCTTTTGAGGCGCAGCGATAATTTAATTTTTAGGATTTTACTGTAATTTTTAATTAATTAAATATGCAACTTTTTATTTGGAGTATTGTGCACCCCGTATCGATATTTCGGAGTTTCAAAATATAAGTCAAACTACCGGTTTTATTATATTTTTGGGATCGGGGCACCTCGCTGAACACGAATGTGTTTTTATTTCTGTCCGTGGCAACTGGTACGTAAACATAATTTTGTGCAATGGATTATATGAAATTTTGAAATCTAAAGCAAATATTAACTAATGTAACGTCCTAAACGTTGATATCCGCTATTTCTCACTGTCTTAACTTGAGTTAATTTCTTTGATTTGGCAGTATTCCCAATGATTAAAAGTAATAAAAGTAATAAGATATATATAATAATAACATGTGATGGGTTGTCCTTCGTCTCTGCAGATGACAAAGACGCTAGAAAATCCTAGTGTATCTTAACCCCATTTCTCTCAACTCATGGTACATCCATTCGTTCTTTTCCCATGACTGACCCAGAGTTTATTTTGTTTGTTTTCCCTAAACTCTTGGGTGCCCAAATTTGTACGGGCAGTCAAGTGTTTCAGGCTTTGCAGATTCACTTGGAGGAGCTCAAAAGCAGGAAGCTTCACCATTAGTTATGTAGAGTTATTTCCGCTGTGATATGATGTATTGTACTCTGATAATGGTATGTATATACAATACAGTTTTGTATTCAAAGTTATGTTATATAATACATCTTATTTTGTTCCGCTGCGAGTTTCGTGTTACTCTGATTATGTTCAGTTGTGATCTTCTTCTTCTTCTATTCTATTAGTTCTATCTTTTCTTTCTCACCCTCTAAATTCTTCTATTAATGTCTCGGTATTTTCGATGCTCGAGAAATTGACAGTGTATTTATGTTGATTTTCTGGGTCGAAAATCCCATCCATTACAATACACCAGGGAATTTCCCTTTGTATATCTTTTGTAATTTCATCCATCACTAATGCAAAAATATAGGGGCTCAAAGCCGAACCTTGATGTAATCCTATGTTAATTGGAAAGTCTCTGGTCTCACCATCGCATGCCCTAATACTAGTCACAACCCCCTCGAACATATTCTTAATAAGGGCAATATATTTTGATGGCACTCTCTTTTTTTCTAGCGTCCACCACATAACCCTCCTCCGCACTCTGTCATAAGCTTTCTCCAGGTCAATAAAAACCATGTGGAGATCTTTCTTCTGGTCCTTGTATCTCTCCATAAGTTGCCTAACCAAGAAAATCGCCTCAGTGGTTGACCTTCCAGGCATAAAACCAAATTGATTCCTAGAGACACTTGTCAACCTCCTCAAACGCTGCTCGCAAACTCTCTCCCAAAGCTTCATTGTATGACTCATAAGCTTAATTCCTCTATAGTTTGTGCAACTTTGAATATCTCCTTTATTCTTGAAGATTGGAACTAAAATGTTTCTCCTCCACTCATCTGGCATTTTGTTTGATTTGAAAATATTATTGAACAACTTAGTTAGTCATCTTATCCCTGCATCTCCAAAGCATCTCCACACCTCAATAGGAATGTCATCAGGCCCTACCGACTTGCCTGATTTCATACGTTTTAATGCCCCTTTTACCACAGCTTCTTGAAATCTCCGCACAAAATGTCTATTGGTGATGTCGGCTAAGTCTTCCAACTCGATCGAAGAGCTATCACTTTCTTCGTTGAAAAGCTTATCAAAGTATTCTCTCCACCTATTCTTTATCTCATCGTCCTTCACCAAAAATCTATCATTCTCATCTTTAATGCATTTAACCTGGTTGAAGTCCCTTGTCCTCCTCTCGCGTAGCCTAGCTATTCTGTAAACGTCTTTTTCATCCTCCTTTTTACTTAGCTTTTGATACAAATCTTCATACGCTCGTCCCCTTGCTTCACTCGCTGCTCTCTTTGCAGTCTTCTTTGCCAGTGTGTACCCGTGCATGTTCTCTTCGCTTCTATGACGGTACATGCATTTGTAGCATTCATTCTTCTCTTTGATAGCCTTTTGCACCTCGTCATTCCACCACCACGAATCCTTGGGTTATCGCTTGCTTCCTCTTGTTATCCCAAATACCTCAGTGGCGACTCACCGAATGCAAATTGTCATCGCATTCCACATGACATTTGCTTCTCCTTCTACATTTCAAGCCTCTTCTCCCATCACTCTATCTTTAAACACCCGTGAAGCATCTCCTTTGAGTTTCCACCATTTCGTCTTGCTAATCTTCGCTCTCTTATCCTTCACCATCCGAAGACGAAACACGCATATCAAGAGCTGGTGTTGTGAGACGACACATTCTCCAGGTATGACCTTGCAATCAACACAATCTCGTTTAGTATCTCTCCTAGTTAGGACAAAGTTATTCTGGCTAGCCTGTTGGCCACTACTAAAGGTGATCAGATGTGATTGCCTCTTTCTAAAGAAGATATTAGCAATCATGAGATCAAAAGAGAGAGCGAAATTCAAAATATCTTCACCCTCTTGGCTCCTACTGCCAAATCATGCACTCGCTCAAAACCCCCGCTATATGAGCCAACATGGCCATTGAAGTCTTCTCCTATAAAAAGTTTCTCACTACTATGCACATTCCTAACCATGACATCCAAGTCTTCCCAGAACTTCCTTTTGGCTTCTTCACTTAGACCTACCTATGGGGCATATGCGCTAATGACATTCAAAACCGCCTTGCCAACTACTAGCTTAACTAGGATGATCTTATACCCTCGTCTTCTGACGTCAACCACATTGTTCTGAAGGTTCTTGTCAATCAATATGCCTACCCCGTTTCATTTTTCTTAAAGGTGAGGAAAAGATAAAAACTAATTACTGATCACAATTGAAATTTAAACTTACGTAATTAATTTTTCTTCGTTAACTCAAGAAAAAAAAGGATCTATTTCTCATAAATAGAATTCAGTTAGTCTAGGGAAATATGATAAATTTAAGATTTATAGTTTTGCGAAATGAAAGAGGAGAGGATGAGAATAGAAGGTAGATTGTGCTGGTTGTTTATTTCAGGTCCTAAAATGTATTTGAACATTTCAAAAATGTGCAAATACAAATATATATAGTATGAGCATTTCTAAAATGCGCAAGCTATATTAAAAAAAGTTATATAGCTTGTGCCTGTTTTTTTTTTAAAATATAGCTTGAGCATTCCGTAAATGTGCAAGCTATATAAAAGGAGGTCTATTTTTGCAATTAATTTTGGATGAGGCCGAAATTTGCAATAAGTTTTTTCCTTGAGATCTATATAAAAAATTGTCCTCGATCATGTAATAGAGAGAGAGAGAAAAGATCAAGTTAAATTGGGTTAGCAATGGCAAGTGTGCAATCAAAACATGTATCTGGAGTTATGGAATTTTGTTTAGGTCCATATGAAAAATTGTCCTTTATTTTATAATAGAGAGATAAGATCAAGTTGAGCTGAGTTAGCCGTGGCAAGTGTGCAACTGAAACATGTATCTGGGAGTTATGGAATTTTGTTTGACATCATTTTAAATTTGTGGACAAATAAGAAATGTAATCAAGCATGTATCATGCTTTGCTCTGTTTGTACCATGGTACTAAAACCAGTTTCTAGACTCCACCCCCACCCCCACCCCCCCCCCCCACAAAAAAAAAAAAAAGAGGAAAAGATAGTCAAACAAAACAAACAAGGAGGAGGACGAGGAGGGGAAAACAACCCTTAGGTATACCTTAGATAAATCTTTGCAGTACAATAGGGTTCAATCTCAATCCTGTAAATGTTATGTTCAGTGATTGCATTGGGACTAGAAACCATATATTTTCTGAATGTAGCTATGTACATAGTAGAGTAGAATTCTTGTTTACAGCGGGTTTCCTACTCCCCTACAGAACTATATATCTGAATGGCAGTCTACTTTCAAGAACACAAGAAGAAAAACTATGGAAAATAGAGTACTGCCAATAAATCTTAACATATTTACAAATGAATTATGGAATGAGCAAAAAATGAGAAATTTTCTTCAAGCTATTTCCGCTGAACTTCAACTTCTCAATTTGATCAAGGCAAAGATTAGGAGTGTGATTTCGTGCTTTAGGATTGGTAATGCATTATATATCTCCTTTTTGTGTAGCATTTAGGTGCAATATTTTTCTTTTCTGTGGGCTGTTGCCTATTCGCCTTTTTTTTTTCTACAGTTACTTTTGCTTAATGTGATCTTGAAATTTGTTTCTTTGTCGTTAATAATTAGGTATGGACGAGCTGATCCCGCTTGCCTTTCAAAAATACTGTAAATGCTAATTATTTTTCACATTTAAATAAAACGAAACCTATGCAATGCTATCATAAGACATGTTATGTGTAGCGCTTGATTGATTATGCATCATTTCTGCTTCGTAAGTGGTGTAGTGGTCTAAAGACTCTAAAGAGTCTAAACCCAAAAGGACACATGCATTACAAAAATTACACTATTGATCAAGCAAGCCTTTAAAAGAAAAAACGAAGAAAACATGAGTATTATAGTGAATACTGTTGACAATAAACAGGTAATATAGTAGTGCTTATATAAATTGTTAGTATCGGATAATATCAATGATATACCGCATATTGGACATTAGCCCCCCCAACACCCCCACCCCCCAAAAAAAAAACACAAATATATTCTCACCAGCATTTGTGATGTATGATTTATCAACAAGATTTGCCAATATATTGGTGATATTAGACAATACTTGATACAAATATTAATCTATGCAGTCAAATATCACATTTCCGTAATATCACCTGAAAATATCGGTCAATGTTTCATCTAAAAATATCGCCTTGTAGTGTAAAAAAACATACATATAAATATATCATCTCATTAAAAAAAATCTAAACTATATATGCAAATTCTTCATATTGATTCATTATTGAAAATCACACATTCCTTTTACAACAAAAAAATATATATATATACATTTTTAATTATTACTAGAGTTGTTAAGGTAATGGATAGGCGTTACCGTTTGACAAATACTGTTACCGCACCGTTTTTACTGGTAAGCCAGAATTGTTTACCGCTACCATTACAGATCAACTGGCATACCGAAGTTTGGTATACCGATTATTTGGTAACCGTTACACTGGTAAAAGTAAATTATCATCTGTCCATCAAAGTTAATACCTTGACATTGCATCTTTATTATACTATATGTAGTGTTAGTTTATTAAAAAAACATAAATGAGAAAGAAAACAAGTATACGTGGAATTATTTCACCTTGTTATTGAACATATCATATGAAGAAATAAAGCATATCATATGAGTATACTTCTGTTTTAAATTAACCAGTAAAATTACCGTTACCGCTAGTATTGAAGAAATGTTACCGATAATTTATCGTTAAAAATGGTAACTTTACCGTTACCATACCGTTTCAACTGGTATATCGATTTCATTCTAAAATGGTTACCGATCAACTAGTAATGGTATGGTAATGGCAAATTTACTGTTACCATAACAGCTCTAATTATTACCATAATTTATATAGCTTGTTAATAACTGTAGTGATATTATTACATATCGGTAGTTAGCTATGTTTTACCAATATCAACATTAAATACTTAGTTGACAATAATCCTGTATTTTCAATGATGCTTATATAAAATAAGCATGTTGGTTTTTTCTTTTAAAAAAATGTTTCGTGGATGATGTTGATTAGTTTTAATTACAAGAGCTCTGGGTTTGGGGTTTTACAATTCTGACTTCTGAGGGAGAGATTGAGTCTTTATATTTTAATAAAATAGGAAAATTGGAAGAAACAAAAACAAACACACTCCAGTTTCATCAGATCCTACAAGTGCACACTATTATTTTGTGTTGAAAAAAGAAGTGAAGTGTAAAAGGATATACATGATAATTTAAACTTCCTCATCTATACTAATTAATAAAGGTTAAAGGGTGTTGAATAGGTTATCCTTTATATATGGTTTTCTTCTCAACTTATGCAATTATGTATGCGGTAATATCAGAAATCAATGTAATGTTAGGAAGTCCAATATGAAGACAGTTGGAGTATATTTGGTTTTAAGGTGGATGATTTTTTGATACAGAATACCATAATGTGGAAATAATCAATGAAGAGAATCCCGAGAAATGAGAGAAGTAACTATTTAAGAAAATCCAAACATATATAAAATGTACCATTCTATTGGCAGTGATATTCGCCAAGTTGACATATTGCATGATATTTTGATATAATTTTCCATGTAATTCGGTTTTCTTCATATTTTAATATCCAGAGTTGAGATTAAATACTGTGAACGGTGCAAATACAACAATTTGTTCCTTATGAAAGATTTAGAGAGATAAAATCTCAGGTTGGCCAAATTTTAATAAAATTGTTAGGTTAAGGTTCTAAGTTTAACGAAGCCTAAGAATTTGAATGAAAGAGAGTAATATCAGTTAAAAAGGTGGAAAGATTTTTGTTTTTTCAATTTGTTTCCTCGATCAATATGTATTGTGATAGTTACCATAGGAAAACCATATTATTTGGCTAAACATGTCGTGTTAGTAAACGATCTTTGATCAAAATCTTGTTCTAGACAATAAAAGGTATGTGGAATCACAATTTTGATTGCAGTGAGAGTATTATGTGCTAACCATCCTATTTTTGGCAGTTAAGTGTACTTTCACTTCGTAACAACTAAGAGAAAAACAATCAAGCGATGTCGTATTAAGGCTCCGGCATTTCGATAATAAGGAAAAAAAATCATGTCAAAATGAAAACAAACCCAAAATTCATACCTGTATTTCATCAAAACATAATATACTTGCACCACTCTTCTCAGTTTTCCTATCAACAAGAAATTTATCTGCTACATCTGGGAGAATATGCTTCTCCTTCATGGCTTCCTTATATTTTTCTTCTCCATATAACCATTCTTTGACTTTTGTATCAAATGGGAGATTTGAGACCCAGCTGGAAATACTTGACTGTTCAGTTCTTCCAACTCTATTTTTCCATACATCATGCATATGTTGATTTATCTCAAGCATTGCCTGAATGTACAAAAGACAAAAATATTGAAGCATAAATTTAACAAACACGAATATGAAACCGGAAGTATGTCCAAAAAAATAAAATAAAAACACATCGTTCAAGGAGGAAATATTGTTAAATTTTCAAACGAAGGTAAGATGCATGTGATGTTACTAGTTGTGCAATATGATCAACAACAGATTGTAATTATATTGCCGCTATGACTTAGAGCTAAATTATTGACTAATGATGCTAAAGAAAACTGGGGTAGTCGGGACGTAAAATGCCACATAAGGTTAACATCCTACTGTAGATCTGTGGAAGAGCGAATGTTATCTAAGATTGCTAGTCTATCGGACACGATGTCAATCCCTGTTTTGTACCTATGATAAAAGCAAAAATGAATATTACAGTGTTACCAAAATGAGTGACTTGCGCTATTTTACTCATAATAGCGCAGGGGTCCCTTATGTGCAAAAATAACGCGTTATTTTATCAAAATGCAAAATGGTGCACATCCCTGAATAACGCTCTATTTTTATACTTTTATTTTAAGATTTGGACAGTGAATAAGTCCATTCTGACCCATTTGGAGTTGAATAAATATGCAATAGATCCCTTCTTCATTTTTTCTTATTCAGTTCAAAGTTCACGTGATCTTGCAGTTTACAATTTAAGGCAAAAATTCCTCCTTCCGCAAATCATTATCAACTACCAAGAAGCTGAAATCGACTCAACTAAACTTACATGTTTGTTTATTCATTTAATTTGTTATGATTTTCTGTTTTACTCTTTGTTCTCAAATCTGATGTTCTGAACCATGCACCATTATGTCATACTGATTTCTGAGATATTTGTTCCATTTATTTTATTTTCTTTTTTCTTTTTCTGAACCAGACTTTGATTTAGTTTTCACTTTCTAGTAACACCAAGAATGATGATTGAATCATGAATATCCCTCAGATTTAATGTTGTTTTTGTAGTAAAATATATCTATAGTTGTGGCTAATTGAAGAAGCAAATTGTTTGCTGAATAGCCTGAAAGTCTTTACTCTTTACATTTTACCTTAATAAACTTCTTCGATTGATTTTCCTGCTTTCACTTCCAGTTAATTAATAAGCTGTACGTGTTAACAACTTAACATTGATTTTAAATTAGTTTGATGAATCGCAGCGATGATGTTTGAGTTAAACAATTCAGTAAAAATCTGCATAAAAAATGAACTAAATTCCAATTAAACATAAAATGCTTGATTAGTTGTAATTAAAAAAAAAAAAAAAAAAAAAAAAAGAAGAAGAAGAAGAAGGAACCAAATAGCACATAGCACAAGCCTTGCACTATTTGCAATTGACTACACTGGAATATTATGATATCTACATTCGGCAGGTAACAGCAACCGGCACTGACCTCATGGAAGTGAAATCTCTTTCGGTGTTTAACGATGCCATCTGTTGCTTGATAGAACATGTCCATTAGCATTGTTTTTCCTGAAAATGATATTATAAACTTAAAAATGAAATAAATAATAAAACTGAACAATATGAATATAGTTGTATTGTATTAATTATTCATAAAGTTTAAGTACTTCACTGTTTTTTTTCTTTTCTTTTCATATAATTGTTGTAAACTATGACTCAAAGTTAGTGCCCCAATTGCAACTCCCCCCCCCCCCCCCCCCACAAACACACACATATTGTTGTCAAAAATCTTAAAATCCTACGCTTTGAATCCCGTTTGAAATAAAATCTCTCCCTTTATAAACAAGCTAATACTACACGTTAGAAATATCATTCAAACTTATTTGGGTCTACAATTCCAATTTTAATCATTTTAAAACAAATTAAAATTGGAACAAGAGAGAATATGATGTTTTTGGTTTAGATGTAAAAGTTTAAACATCAAAATTAACTTCAAAGTATGCACAAACTATAAAATGTATGTTTTTTGAAACCACGATTTACGATTTGAATCCCGTTTCGATTCATAGTTTGAATTTTATGATTTACGATTTGAGTCTCATTTTGAAAACCTTGCGCAGAGAGAGAGAGAGAGAGAGAGAGAGAGAGTTGTAGTGTTAACAGTACTGCATTGCTGACAACTACAATATTTGTAGTGTAAATTCAGAATCATGGCCATATGGTTACAAACAGTTGTAGTGTTTTACCATATTATTGAATCTGGATGAAATAAAAAATAAATAAACATATCAGTGTATATCTTTGTACTACTAGTTGGTTAATGGTTGATGTAAATAGACAATCAACAAAATTGGTATTTATAAGCATTCTTTAGTGCAGAATTGGTGGACTTTAAATACTCGTGAGCGGATGTAAGCCACAAGAAATGTGACTATATGATCATGTTTGGCGTCTGCAAATGCACCCTTAACAAGGCAGGCTTACCACTTCCAACATTTCCATACAAATACAATCCTTTTGGAGATGAAGGTGCAGTTGGTGGTCGACCGAGTAACGAATCCAACTTCTTCTCACGATTTAAATAAGAAACCATTCTACCAACACCTGGTTCGCGAGTTCCACGTTTTCTCCTGCAATAATAAACTAAGTTCTTTGATTCCACAAACTGCAGCATAGAAAGAATGGAAAAAAAACCTAAATTTTGTTCAGACAATGTGTATGAAAATGGCCTGCAGCTTGGCTCAATAACATAGAAGACACAACTAAAGGTAGAAAATGTCCTCTCGTTTTCTACTACTAAAATATAAAATCAAGTTGAATCTAGAATTCCATTATTAGGCAAGTTATCAAGTTCATGCAGTGTACGGTCGTACCTACACTCCGATTCCTACAGAAATCAGCACACAAAATATTCCCTTATAATGGGGAAGCCAGTGTTTGTATAAAGTGGTAATCAAACACTGAAACATTACATCTATGGACTAAGCATTACTCGCTAGAGCTACGTTTAGTCCCGAGGAGAAGATGTCCAGTTGTATATGATATAGAATTTATTCCAATTGGCAGTTTCTCAAAGCTTGTAATGCACATCAACTAGACTGGTTCAACAGTAGGGTAAGACAAGCCACAGCAAGTTGAAACAGATTTCATGATTCACTGGGCTAGTATGCAAAAAGAGATTGTAATCCATGATGGTCCTATGGTTTGGCCATAAGGTGGATACCATAAAACATAAGTTTTACATGAAGTATATCCCCTAGTAATTCATGTTTTCATGGACATGGAACAGGGTCAGGGGCGAAGCCAGGAAATCGGCCAATGGGGGGCGGATTCAAACGCCCGGGGGGGCGGGGGGGGGGGGGGGGGGCAAACTTTTTTTTACACTAGTTTACCCTTAATTTCAACCTGTAATGTTTTATATTATCAATAAAAATGCCTTAAAAGTGGTCATTTTTGCTTAAATCGGTTTTTTTTTTGGCTATTTCTTGAAATCTGTGGGGGGGGGGGGGGGCACCGCCCCCACTTGCCCCCCTCTAGCTACGTCCCTGAACAGGGTTGAGGCTACCTTCTTGTTTTTCTTTTTCTAACATCTTATACTTAAAGGCTACATATAGATATATTATTTCCTAACTATATTGAAGGTTTGCAAGTCAATACCAGAGGCAAATACAGAAATATAATCGGAATATGGAAAAACACAGGTTTAGAAAAGATCATAGTTCAGAACAAGAAGGAAACATGCGCTGATAAAAGTAGTCAGTGTAGTCAAGGCGAAAAAGCCCCAGGCTGGCGCCTAGGGCTTTTTTGGACGCCTTGAGCATGACTTTTGCTGTTTTACAACAAAAAAAAAACTGCACTTAAAAATGGCATAAACCTCCATTTTTGGCTTTTAAAAAATGTGTATAAAATACAAATGCAATATTGAGATTAAAAAAACTGCATTTGTTTAAAAAAAAACATCATATGTTTTATAAAAAAACTGCACTGGACTTGTTTTAAAAAGTAAAAAAGCTGCACTGCACTTGCTTTATAAAAAATTGTTCTGAACTTTTTTTAAAAAAACTGCATTTGTTAAAACTTTTTTTAAAAAAAAAAACAGCATTTGTTCAAAACAAAAATCTGCATTTGTTCCCAAAAAAAAAACTGCATTTGTTCAAAACTTCAAAAAAAAGCTGCATTTTTTTATAAAAAAAAAAAACTGCATTTGTTAAAAAAAAATTGAATTTGTTTCAAAAAAAAAAAACCGCATTTCTTTAACAAAAAAATAACATGGCACTTACACTTGTTTAAAGAAAATAACTGCTGTTCAAAGAAACGAAAAAAAAAAAAAATCTTATAGAAGAACCTAACCAAAGCACGCTTTTTTAGGGCTTCGGCGCCTCGAGCGCTTTTCTGGCGCCTCGAGCACGGCTGGCGCTTCGAAGGCCAGAAAAGGCCTAGGGCTTTTTGGCGCCTAGGCGAGCGCCTTGACTACACTGAAAGTAGTAATTAAGTCACCATAATGTTATAGGTTAAAGCAATTTCATAATGTTACATTCTTTTATTGTAATTGAGTAAATAAATAATTACTATTAAAATTTTAAAGTAAATATACTTGTTAACTATTTTGAGGTGCTCTATATATTGGTTCATATTTCATTAAATATTGCTATTGTTTTTTAATGTTATTACTCAATAATATAGAAAATTCAGTAAAAACTCACAAGAATTAGTTTCAATAACCCAAACAATTAAAACTGTTATACATTTAAAGACGGCCCATTGAACTCAAGATAGAGATTACATCAGATCTGATCAATATTATTAGTTTAATCATAAAGAAAATATTGCATGTTGAAAGGATGTGTTAAAGTTCAATTTGCAACAAGGAAAAAATGGTAATCATCTTTTAGTTCAGTTAATATCCAAAAAAAGAGAGGATAATATCAACTTTGTTGTCTTGTTCAATATGATGAATGTATAGTGCTTATCTAATGTTCGTTTAAATCACTATTTGATAATTTGGTAACAACTTACCATAAAGTTCTCATCGAGTTTAAAAAAAAAAGCATTTAAATCTACATAGAATTTATTATTGTCCACCTTGAAATGTGTCCTCCTGATGTTTGAAACATGTTTTAATCAAGTTAATATATTATGAGTTATGTTCTATGACAATTTCTTGTCAATAACAATATTTTGTTGTCAAACAAATGCATAAGTAAATAGGTCGGACCGGACCAGATCAGATGATGGCGTGTCTATGTCATGTCCTATAAGAGATAAGAACGGACACAGACTAGACAAGTTTTAAGTTCGGACATTATTGGTACGAGCCGGACAATGTACGAATAATAGAAAATTGGAGAATTTTGAATGAACATATTTTCACCCCAAAAAAAAATTATCTTGTTCTAATTAGTGTTCTAAATAAAAATCAGACAGATACTGATCGAACACTTTATAGCTTTGAAACATGCTGGATGCCAGACGCTCGTACAAAATTTACGCCCTAACAAGGTGAAAAGGAGGAGGGAGGACGGATAAAGTGAAAATTGAATAAGAAATGTACATATCCCACTTTAACTCTGATGTGTGATGGACCTAAAAATTAAAATTAGTAGCTATGGTTGTAGGCTTGATTGTTAACAATTTCAACCATATACAAATACTTATATTAATATTTACCCTGCTATTTGTATAATTAGTTGGATTATAATCCAAGAGGGCAAGAAATTAATTTCAACTATGACCAAATTCAAATGTATTTTTTTCCTGTAATTAAACCTATTGGATCCAACTAAGGCGTTTGCCACACCTAGGCTTACCTTGGATCTAGCCAAGCCATCAGGAAAATGGAAGCCTGGATCAGTAAATTTTCAACAGGTTTGGATAAGCAGATACTTGAGTAGATATTAGTATATTACCCAGCCCACTGATAGGCCTGAATACAAATCTATTAAGTAAAATTGATGAAAAATGCAGTATATTGAGCTTGACAAACTCCACAGCATGGATAATAATTCACCTAAACTAATGCATGCTATGCTAAAAAGGCTGGTATATGAAGGCAAGGAAAGCGTCATGAAACTATTGTCTAACTAATTATGTGTGGCATTATTAAAACAGAACTACTAAAACTTACACGACATTGCTTGTGTCTCCATTTCTTCATATCAAAACCATACAGTGACACATTTACGTTAGCTATCATAGGATTGTCATGTGTATTGCAGGATGACTCACATAGGAAATTTATCCAAGAAAAAATATAGAGTCCAATAATCGGAGTACAATCAATGCCTAGTGTCCCTTTATGCAAACTTTGTGGCAAACATCAGTTGTAGTGTCAGATATATAGCAAATATACATGCCTGTAAAACCAATCACCGATGAAGCTACTTCTACTGCTATCATCTTTTGTCCACACACCATCTTGTTGTTTGATCTGGGCTTCCTCAAGTAGAAGTTTACGCCTCTCATCATCCCTACTTCTCTCCCAGTTGGCCAGCTTTGCCTTCAAATAATAAGTGTAATAAAAAGGTAAACAAGCATAAATTGAATAATTTTATTGCTATGTGCTTTAAGAATGAGAAGTAAAGCTTAATCCCGATACAAGATAATAATACCCACATGGTACTCCTCCATTTCCTTCTCATATTCATCCAGTCTCCGTAGTAGATCTTCCAATTCATATGCTACTTTTTCTTGATGAATATCATGTCGTAGTTTCCCTTGCTTTACCATATCCCTGTAAACAGTAAGTGGACCTTTAAAAGGCACACGATCAACATTGGGTACATTAATAGAGTTTAAACTTAACAAACAACTAGACAGAAAACAAAAGCATCATAAAATCCCTTTCCTTACAGAATCCTGTTGGGAGGACAGCTGGTCCACCCCCCCCCCCCCCCCCCCTCTTCACAAATAAACAAAAAAAAAAAAAAAAAAGGAACACAGACCAAAGCAGAAGGCCCAAGAAAATGAAAATAAAAAACACACACCCTTTGCATTCAATATTAACTGTTTTCTTCTTTTAATTGTTGAAGTTGAATTTACTGATGGTAAGTTTCAAAAACATAGCTGTACTTACAAAAACCTCAATTTATATAGCATGGTAATATTTCAAGTTATTAAAAATTATTCGCAAAATTAAGCTACTGCTCAGATGCAATTGTTGTTACATATAACATACATAATTAGTGAGGATCAATGGTGAACCATTGGAATGCTATAATGGTTGTGAATACGACCTAAAACAAAAAATGAAAATTTCCAAAGAAAAAAACTAGAACTTTCTGTTGTTGGGAGAATACATGGCAGTATATTGTTCGTATCACATTAACCAGCAGATTTAAAATGAGTAAGCATGCATGATGATCAGAAGCCGAGCGAAATACGACAGATAAACAAGGATATTGCACAAATTTCTCCAATTTCACAAAAGACAATCTTTTGATAAATGATCCATTGGGCTTAATCTATCTTCTTCATTTTACTTGGCTCAGTCAATCAATTAAGTTGGCTGTCAAGGGAAATCCGACAAAACAAAGTGTATAGTATTGGTAGTCTGAAGGTGCACATGTTTGAATATGGTAGACTTCTTAAATACTGAATTATCTGGAAAGAAAAGGGTGGATCCAATATGTGGTCTTCTTGAAAACTAGCATTTCTTTTGAACCAAATCTTAGAGTGTAACAGAAATCAAAACCTATGATTGATGAAAAGCATTAGATTGTCTTACAATGAACAAAATACTTGTAGAAGTTGTGGTTATTATTTTCATATTATCATTCAAGCAAAATTCGATGATAATAAAATTGCTAAATGCAGACCATATAGTGGAATAAATAGGCCACGGCTGGAATTGATGTAAGAATTCAATGGATGGTAGCCCATTTCCAATGTAGGGTTGGAGCTGATGAAGTTGAAGAAACTGATGAATTGGTGGTTGTGGAGTGCAAGAAAAACAATTTCAACGGAAACACATAGTTTATGTTAGATGATAACAAAATGGGCACTCTATGATTTTGTTAGAAAAATATGATCATGGGAACAACAATATCCCCATGTTGTTTGTTGAAATAATGCATATAATATAGGAAAGGATGCTTTCAAGTTACTTGATTTCTTATTTGGTTTGTTCGTCTTATCTTTATCCAGCATCAAGCACATTTACAAATTAGTTTTTTCTATTTTGGCATCATCGATTTTTTCAATTAAGCTACTAGTTTGATCAAGCACGGTCTATTATCACTAGAGTCATTTTCTTTCATGCCATTATAAACTACAGAAAAGGAGACATAATATATTTCTTGATACAAGAAAAATGCGATTCAGAATTTTCTACATAAGTGACAGTTCACCTGAAACCCCTATTGAAAAAAAATCATAATAGGCCTCTGCCTAGGCACTAGGCGAGGCTTATCGTCTCGCCATCCAACTAGTCCCACCCAAGGAAGGCTTAGTGCCTTATCTAAGAATTTAAATGGGTATCTAGTCAGTGATTAGGCATTACTTGAGGCTTGAGGCCTCGTGCATGCATCTACATGCTAATTTTAGGCGGCCTTGCCTCGTTGTTGCTCTTACAACCATCCAAATCCCCAAAATTTTCAACATCAATTAATACTAAATCAAATACCAAAATTTTATCCATAATGCATGGGTTATCAAAAACGCCTAGCACCATTTAAGACTAATCCATGCCAAATCAATTAATCCTTGGTCCATAATTGTTGCCTAGGGACCGCCTAGCAATTTTTACAATGTTGCCTAAAACCATTTTTTGCCAATTTGAAGGGAAGTGCATTCTCAAGACTTATCGTTGGACAAAAAAGTGAAACAATATGATTCAAGATTTGAAATTGCAGTGATTGATTTAAGGGGCAGTTTAAATGCTGGCAAGAGAAAATTTTATTGTTAATTTTCTTATTACAATCTAAACCAGAGGACATCACAAAGTTGAGCTCCAATATATTCCGAAAGATGGCAAGAAGAAAATGGCGGAAGAAAACAGGATTCTAAGGCCCAAAAACAATATAGTGGTATGGCAAACTTCTTTGTTAAAAACACATTTTTAACGGACTTTTGAACAGTCAACTACACATACAAATTGATTCAGTCAACAAAGGATTTACTGCTTATGTGGTTAAGACTTAAGATGAACTATTGGTAACGTAGATAAATGTAAAATTCGTATTTTAATGAAAATATAACTTGAAGATCACGTGAGTCTATATAACATAGAAATTTGAATAGTCAATTTATACATACAAACAATAAAATTTATTCTCAGGAAATAAATACTCTTACCAATCATTCTTCCAAAGAGAGTATGAATAATTTGGGGGTAGTATTAACTCTGCGCAGAAAAGAAAAACCGAACCAAGAAAACTAATAACTCGACACAAGTGAAATTGAAAAATAAAGCGAAATGTTTTAATTTTTAAATGATTGATGAATCAAACTGAAATTCAACTAAACTGTCCGCCTTAATTTCATTTAAAAAAATATGTTGAAATCATATAAAGAACTTACACCGTTGCTAAACTTATATCACCTGTATAACAGTTTTCTTATCCCTCTTCAAAAGAAAAATACAATTAAAAACAACAACTCGTTTTATTGGTTTTCGTTGAATGTGAAACTAAAGAGCATTTATTACAATTACAGATTTAAAATATAATACCCGTAATTAGGGCTGCACAAAGTATGGGTTGGGTCGGATTAGACCAAATACTTCATCCGACCAGCATAAGTATGAGTTTAAGGCATTTCAACCCGTATCCGACCCTATACGAGGTTGAATATGGATTGAGTTGAAGAATGGGTTAGGTCGGGTTTAGTAAGGTTGAGTTGGGTTACATAAATCTAATTAAAAAAAAGAGAATATGAGGGAAAAAATTAAAATATAATATTAAAATATTCAGCATAATATATCGAATTTTACTTAGCATAATTCATATAAAACAATTGATTCAATATAATACAATATTTTTTGAATTTTCATTGTAAAACACATCATATAAAATTAATCTGCTATATATTACATCAAAAAAATTCATTTCAGAATGGATTAAAATTTTCTTTAAAACATCTTAGTCAAATTTTATCTATTTTGGATTAGCATGGATAACACTTTTCTGTAATCTACAAAAGAATACATTAACATAACTCTACGATGAGTACTCAGGTTGGTCAATATTAAATTATTTTTTCTATACAGGGTTGGGTTGGATTAAAATAAGATCGGATGGAGAAAAATATCACATTCGATCCATATATAGTATGGGTTACAAATTGCAGTCATATCCGATCAAAATTAGGATGTGAGTCGGGTTGATGGGTTGGGTCAGATTGGATATGGGTAGTGTGCAGCCCTACCCGTAATCAGGATTTCCCCCCGATAATAGGTATGCATTTCATATGTTAAGAACCTGTTGAATGGACATGTAAATAAAATTTGAGTTGGATATCTCTTCAATGGGCATTTATTTGTTAAAAACGTGAAATACTCGGCATTTAAGTGCATATTGAAAAAATAGCCGAACAAAATTAATTCCAACATTTGTTCTACAGAGTCAAGGACGCTCGTGGGATTACATATTTATAATTTCTTAGTCTCGATTTCGTAATATTATTCCCCATCATCGATTGTGGAAGCAGTTTTTGAGTTTATTTTATAAAATCGCAATTTATATACTCACAATTGGAGATGCTCTAATGGTTGCATGTTTTTCGAAGCTACAAGCACTTATTTTCGGGGAGCTTAAAAAATCACATGTTCTTCAAGACAACCTCCAATTTAAGACTATACAGTAACAACATATTTCTAATAATTGTCATGATTGTAATTTGGTCAAACACATCTCTTATATCCTAGAAGAATAGTTTGTATCATCTCATAGTCGTATTGTGAAGGAAGAAATGTTCCAAAGATAGCTAATAAGTGTACTAAAGTTTTCAAAACAGTGATAACTCAAGAAATATAACTTTTTTTTTTTGGCTACAACTTACAAGTAGTCTTAGGTTCACCTATTAGGCATTGGTATTAAGTTTACTTGTGGGTTTGTGGCTATCTTAGTGGCTTAAGTTTAGGAAGTAGGTTGGTATTCCTTTCCTTATTTAAAGCTGATCAAATGTAACCAAGTTTAATAAGTTAATACAATGAAGTTCCTTTATACTTACTATTGACTCTCTCTCTCACCCTCCTCTATATTGAATTTTAACATGGTATCAACGCTGTTTGATAACCGAATTGATATTCTCGTGACACAGGATTCTTCCCAGAAACCTTAAATCACAAAAGCATGACTTTAGCAGCATGAATGAAGGATGGTGAACCTTAAACTATGGAGATGTTGAAGGTAAGCAGCAATCCATAGTGCAAAGAAAACGACAATAGAGCTAAGAAGCAAAAGGATTCACTGTGTGCTTGTCGTGGGGAAAAAAATTTTTAAACTGCAGCTCTAAAGCAAGGCGTAAGAAGCAGATGAAGAAGAGAACCAACTCTTGCTTGTTGGTGGAGCATTCTCAAGTCGAAAAGTATCATAAGCAAGCAGTGTATGAACATATACAATCTTAGATGTGTATGTGGGTTGCAACAAAAAAAACAAGGAAAAAGAAATTGGATCAATAATAGCCCCAATATAAATAAATACATACACACACACACATATTGTTTCAAATCTCCCAAATATCGTCCGAGATCTCGTTTTGGGCTCCTTCCGAAACGAAACAGCAAATATCACTCTTAATCTCCTTTCGAATATATCGCCCGAGATATTGCAATATGACCGAGACAAAATACTGGAATAACGTCTGAGATCTTAGTTTTTTAAGTTAAAATTTAAATATGTGCTTGAACTAGAACAATAATTAAAAAACTCAAACCTAGCTATGATAATCTTTTGTTATTTTATATTTTGCATGTTAAATAACCATATTGTATGTGCATAAATGTTCTTCAATACTTATGATTATCATCTTCTTCTTTTTCACATGCATGTTACCTATAAAATTATATATTTTATGGTCTATTTATGTTGAATTTTTTAATGTTTTGGATCCTTTTAATGTTTTATGTCTAACAATATTTCTGGTTTAAGCATATTACGATTTAGAGTATGAATGGTCTTTCGCAAAATAAAGAATAATAAAGTTATTTTGCAATTCAAGTTTAAGTTACTATGTTTTTAATAGCATTCATAAAAATCATTTTGTAAAAATATCATTTTTTAACATATCATGTACCCTGAGATTGTTCCGGTATGAACTTTCAGATTCGAGATGGAAATCCGAGACGAACTCCCGAGTTAGACTCATCTTGTCCGAGATCTCCCCCGATACGAGAACAAATCTATAAAATCTCCGAGACGAAACGCGACCGATATACGAGATTTAAAAACCTTTTGTGTGTGTGTGTATACACGCACACGCGCGCGCGCGCGCGCACACACACACACACACACACACACATATATATATATATATAGTGGAAAAGATAGCAGCAGGTACACAAAGTTGCTTTCAATAACAATTTCAGAACAACGATGATGGCTAGAAAAAAAGTAGCCGTTATTTGTGATATAAAGAGGTACACTGCGAAGATTCTATATCGAAGTGAATATGCACAATTTGTAGAGTGCTTGGAGTTGTTTGATGATATGCCTATATAATAGGCATGCCTACAAGTGAAGTAGGCAGGACTGCAGGTGAAGCGAAATTTTGTTTAGTGTCATTCAGTAGGTAATTAAGGAAGAACTGTGGTTCTAACAAAATGGGGAGATGATACGGCGGTAACAAGAGAGGATCCATGTGCAAAGGTTCAATAAGTAACTAGTATGGAGTTGAAACTCCAAAAGGATGGAACCAAAAGAGTTTGTTGATCATCCATGAGTAATGTAAAAATAGCTGAGCGTGCCCAACCAAATATAGGTTAAATTGCTAATTGAAGTCATGAATGCATGATGAGGAGGCAACCAGAAAACCATAGTGTGATGGTGCAGCTTTGTAACTGAATTTTAACACATCCAGTTCAGTGTAGTGTGCTAGAAGTAGTCTATTCCTCATCTAAGGCAAATATAATCAAGTTTAATAAGTTAATACAATGTAGTTCTTCTATGTTTACTGTTGAATCTCTCTCACCCTCCACTACATCAAATTTCAACATACCAACATAAGACTGTTTCTTTTGATGAACCATCCACTTTTATAGTTTAACAGTAGAACAAAAATAACAAATTAACAATTTGTTCAAGTCCTTTGTAAACAGTTATTTGAAATGTGATGTGCTAAGGAAAACCCTTTGTATTCTCCAGTGAAAGAAGTACTGAAACTGGAAATCAGAACTCAATGATACATAATACAAAATTTCCACCAAAAATGTATTTACCGTTTGAAAAGAAAACAATTACAATCAAATGGCCGACAATATGGTGTCTTTAGCAGTGCCTTATGTAACAAAGCATTGTAGTAAGAACATTTCAATTTGTAGACTGAATCGCTGTAGTCTATAGAATAAACTACCATTCAGGAAAACGGTAAAATCTGATCAGCACATATGCAATAGTGACAATCGTGCAAAAAAATGATTGCAACAATTGACTGTCATCAAGAAAAAAAAAAGTAGAAAAAGAGTACTGACCTTGAGGCCGACTGGAAGAATCATTTGATCGATCACAAAATGAGCAAGTCCTGATGCTTCCAAGTAATACATTGGAAACCAAATCATTATAACTCTTATTGTAAAATGATCTGCATATAGATGAAACTGGAAGAAAGATCCCTTTTCTCATTTTTGCTTTTTGATTCTGTTTTCTTCCGTACTTCAAATGGAAGGTGAAGAACCGAAAATTTTGAACTTGTATTCGCACAAATGGTCATAATGTATGTGACTTGTTCAGAGTTCCACCGTTGATCTTTAACTGTCTATGAGCTGCGCACAATTCACACCATCGATCGCATTAAAATGCTGGGGGAGTAAGTTGTGACCGAAGGAGTAATTTAGTTCTATGGAACGCTAGCAGGACAACTGCTATTTACTTCAACTGCTATTTACTTCTCCAGAGCTGTCCGATCGTAGTTATTTATTCGTGGTGCTGCTAATTTAAACCTGCCACCTTTCTAAAATTAATATGATTGTTTTAAGAAAATGATTGTTTTTCATATTGTTCTGACCACCATATACTCAGCTATTCATCATTTTACTTCTCTTAAGAAAAACACATATTTCTCTACAATTTCAAACCCTATACCCTAACAAAACAGATATTCTTTTGTGACCAATAGAGATGGAAGACGAAGATAAAAAAGTGGTTAGAATTGTTTGATTTTAATTGTTTTCTATTATGTTATAGAACATGTTGTTAGAGTTTTCTTAATGGTTAGGGTTTTCCATTGCGTTTTAGGATATTTTTCCGCTCCGTTGGAAATTTCAAGCTTGGAAGATATTAATTTTGATGACGTTGTAATAAAGAATGACAATGTAAGTTTTGACTTGTAGGGTTTTTATGCGTATATAAAAAAATGAACTAAAATATTTTCGTGTATTGAATGAATCATGAAACGTTTTTACATTGTACATATATATAGTGGTAGAAGCCAACATGGGTTTGTGTAATAATACAGGAAATGATACGAAATTGATTAATGGGCTTGGAGCCCATTTACATTGTGTATGGCAATATAACGGGATACGAAGAGTATACTCTTCATACCCTCCCCCCCCCCCCGCCCCCGGGCGACAAACCTTATTATTCGAGCTAAGGTTTGAGATTAGAAATGGTTTCCATGTCAAATTCCCAAATTGTCTTCCTCTTTAATTCTCTTCAACTCTGACATCATTTCCTCCTCCTTTATGTCTTCTCTTCCATGTTCTGACTTTGGTTTGAACTTGAGCTTTCTCTTTGATGTTATCCGCAGCAGATTTGCACTCCTTTGTATTAAATCCGACGTTGTTGATGGATTGCTTGGAGTTTTTGTGAGATCTGGATAAAGCTTGTGACTTTGCTGCAGATTCGTAGCTAATAGTTACGGATCTGTCAGCTAGGGTTTGCTCTTTGCTTCCGTTGCCTTGTGATTTATGATTTATGATTTCTGCTACACAAAGTTTGTCTCTCAAAGCTTTAAATCTGGGTCTTGACAGTGGCTTAGTCAGAATGTCCGTTGTTGGTAAGTTAATGGTACGTGACTAACCTGAAGCTTTTCCTTTTTAACTAGTTCTCTTACAAAGTAAATATCTAGTTCTAGATGTTTGGTTCTGGAGTGCAATACAAGATTTCTTGTTAATGCTATAGCACTCATGTTATCACACCACAATGATGCCTTTGCACTTGGATTGACTTTTATTTCACTTAAGAGTGATTGAATCCACATTATTTCTGTTATTGCACTTGCAATACTACGGTATTTTGCCTCTGTACTTGACCTTGAAACAATATTTTGTTTCTTTGCACACCATGATATAGGATTTCTGCCTAAGTATATACAGTAGCCACTTGTAGACTTTCTATCATTATAATCATTTGCCCAGTCAGCATCTGCATAGGCATTGATGTTTAGATTGTTACATGTCTTCAGAATTAATCCTTGGTTGATTGTGCCCCTTAAGTATCTTAAGATTCTTTTTACTGCCTTCCAATGATCACTAAGAGGTCTTTGCATGAATTGGCTTGCCTTGTTGACACTGTATGATATGTCTGGTCTGGCTATGGTTACATATTGTAGGGCTCCAATGATGCTACTGTATAACCTTTCATTACATGTGGGTTCACATTTTTCTTTGCTTAAATGCAAATTAGTTACCATTGGTGTAGGTAAATGATTAGCCTTGTCCATATTTGATCTTGTTAAGATCTCAACAATGTACTTCTTTTGACTTAACTGAAGATCAATGTTTTTATTTCTACTGCCTTCAATCCGTAAGATAGTTCACCCAGGTCCTTGCCTAAAAATTCGCTGTTTAATTGATTAGTAATATTTTTTATTTTAGAGTCACAATTGGTTGTGATTATGAAATCATCCACATAAATCAGAACATAAGTGACAGTATTGACTGTAAATTTTGTGAATAGTGAATTATCATATCTTACTAAGTTGTATCCAAACTTTGACAATGTTGTCTTTAGCTTAGTGAACCAGACCCATGGTGCCTGCTTTAGCCCATATATAGTCTTGTTTAGTTTGCACACCACTATTTCATATGTCTTTTCTTTAAGCCTTGGTGGTAATTCCATGTATACTTCTTACTGCAATTCACCATTCAAAAAGGCATTATTAACATCAAGTTGCTTGATGGTCTAATTTTTGTACAAGGTATAGTTAATATAATTCTGATAGTGGTTGGTTTCACAATAGGTGAGAATGTTTCACTGAAATCAATTCCACACTGTTGTGAATAACCTTTTGCCACTAACCTAGCCTTGTATATAGAAATTGTACCATCAACATGTCTTTTAATTCTGTATGTCCATCTACACCCAATAATTTTTTTTTTGGGTGGTTGAACAAGACACCAAGTTTGCTTTTTATTTAGAGCATCTGTTCTTCGTTCATGGCTGATATCCACTTATCATTCAACCTGGCTTGTTGATAAGTGGATGGTTCGGTCTCATCAAAATCAGTGTAGAAATTTTTTTTGTTTGAGTATACCACTTTTGCCCTTGTCATCATATGATGTTGATTTTGAGTTTGAGCTTCTTCCCTATCTCTTTCTGGCTGAATATTTTCAGGATTGTTGTTTTCACCTTGGCTCATACTGTTGTTTGATGAATCATCACTGTTGTCACTTGCACTGCCTTCACCTTCATGATTAGTCTCTGTTCTGGAGATGGAGTGTTGTGGAGTACTAGTAGTGTGTACACTTTGTGTGGGTGTTATGCCATTGTTAAAGTGTTGCACATGCACAACATCACTAGTTTGTTTAGGAAAGTTTGGAACTAAACTTTTGGATTATAAATTTTCTTTGTTGGTTTGCATGTGTCACTTTTAAATGGAAACACTTTCTCATTAAAGATGACATATCTAGATATATAAATTTTTCCATTATTGTCCAGACACTTGTAACCTTTCTGATTTGTTGTATAACCCAGAAAAGTATATGGAATTGATTTGTAATCAAGTTTATGCTTGTTAAATGGTCTGATATGGGGGGGGGATAGGCATTCAAAAACCTTTAGATCATTATAATTGGGCTTGATTTGATTCAGTGCCTTTATGGGACATTTTAAATCAAGCACTTTTGTGGGTAGTCTGTTAATTAGGTGTACAATTGTTGCAAATGCATCAGGCCAGAATTTCAATGGTAGTGATGCATGTGCTAGCAGTGTAAGCCCAATTTCAACAATATGTCTGTGTTTTCTCTCAATTAGACCATTTTGCTCAGATGTATTGGGACATGTTAATTTATGCGTGATTCCTTTTTTGCAAAGGTAATCCTTCAGTGGAAAGAATTCCTTACCACCATCACTTTGAACAGTCTTGACTTTGTGACTTAACTTAGTTTCAACATTAGATATGAACTGCATAACAACATTACAAGTGTCAGATTTTAATTTCATGAAGTAAATCCAAACATATCTTGAATGTGCATCAATAAATGAAATATAGTAACTGTACCCATAATCTGTATTAATTGGTGTTGGACCCCAAAGATCAACAACAATTAGTTCTAATGGGTTTATATATTTTGTTTCAAAATTTGGGAATGGCAATTTATGGCTCTTTCCCATTTGATAATATGTTCACACATAATTCTTAGTATATCAACAGAGATGTCATTATTATGTAAAATTTCCTTCATAATTTTTGAACTTGGGTGTCCAAGCTTGCAATGCCACAAATCAAATATCATACATTCATTGTTAATGCCTAATTCAGTCACATTACAGCAATTGCTTTTAAACTCGGTATTTCTGAGATTTCCATAATCAAACTTGTATAAGACATTTTGTTCCTTACCCTGCAATAAAATGTTCCTAGTCAGCATGTCCCTAACTACACAGTGATTTGGGTAAAGTTCAAATGACACTTTATTTTCTTTGGTACACTGTGACACACTGATTAAGTTTTTCCTTATGTGTGGTGCACATAGCAAGTTATTTAAATAAATTTGTTTAGCACCCTTAATACTAGCATGTCCAATGTGAGAGATAACAATTGAATTGTCATTACCCATAATTAGAGACTGCTTACCTTTGTGTTCACTATTGCCAAGATTCAGATTATTTAGATTGTTTGTGGCATGATGTGTGGCTCCTGAATCTGGGTACTATGATTCATCTTGAATATCATCTGCAGTGGCAGAGTTTGAGGTAGATTCTTGATTATTTTTTGCATCTGCTTGACTGTTGACGATATTAACATTTGGATTTCCACTTTTGTTACTGTTGTTGCCTTGTTGATTCACATTAAAGCTATTGTCAAATCTGAAATAACACTAGTTGGCTGTGTAACCAATTCTTTCACAAATTTGGCACTTTGGTCTGTTGTTGGGGTTCCATCTCTCAGCTCTTCCTCTTCCTCTGTTTGACTGGTCTCCTCTTTGGTAAGTGTTTTGATTTCTTGAGTTGTTCTATTGATTCTTGTTTTTACCAGCAATAGTATAGTTTACAAAGGGATCAATTACTTGATCTTTCTTTTGCAGTAATCTTCCTTCATGTGTCAGTAACATAGAATAGACACTTTGTAGTGAGGAAGTGGGTTCAATAGATGTGATAAATGCAACAACAACTTCATACTCATCTTCAAGTCCCCCAACTATGTATAGAACTTGCTCCTTTTCTTCTATTTTGTTTCCAGTACATGCAATTGATCACATAAGTTTTTTATCTTCATAAGATAGTCATTCACACTGGAGTTTTCCTTTTATAAATTGTAGTTGCTTCTTGTAATCTAATACCCTTGCTAAGGATTGGCTTGTGAATGATCTTTCCAATGTTGTCCATGCATCATGTGATGTTTTACTGCCAATTAGCTATGGCATAATAGATGAACTCTTTGTTGACATTAACCAGGCACTAATAAGATTATCTTGCCTTTGATATGATGTGTGTTCTTGATTTGGAATTAGACTGTTATCAGTACCTCTGGTATATTTGGATGGAACAGTTGTTGTTCAATAGAGATAATCTTCCAATCCATAACCTTTTGTCGTTGTTTCTACTTGTAGTTTCCACAGAAGATAGTTTGATTCATCTAATTGGATTGAAACAATGTGACTTTATGGCTTCATAATGTATTTGATTAGATCTTTAGTGCTTTCAGCACTCGTCTGATTAGATCTAGCAGAGGATCTTGGTGAATTTGGAGGGTATCCTTCAACCATGATTCACTGATTGTGATGGAAAAGATACGGTCCTGCGAGAAAAATAGGTAAAGGTCTTCTAAACTCCTTTTCTTGAATTGAAATCTTTTGAAAGATTTCTTCAGTTTGAATTTAAAAGCAACCAGAATTGCTAATGTGATGATTTTGACAAGGTTTACTAATCTGATTAGCAAACTAGCATGGCTTTTATCTTCAGATGATTGATTACTTCAGAATTTCTTGATCGAAATTGAGTTTTTAAGATACTTTACCACCAAGCTGTGATGTTGAGAACTGCTACAACCACTAAAGATTGGTGAGGCACAGCTTTTAGGATCACAGCCTCAACTCTCAAATGAAGAGATGAAAATCTTGGATGAGAGGCATCCAAGTGATGAGGATTCTCTGATGGATGATCTATCTTTCGATAGATTTGTAGAGAAATAAAGTGTTGGATCTTTTCTTGATGCTGTTAGCACACTTTACGGCTCTGATACCATATAAGAAAATGAACTGAAATATTTTTGTGTATTGAAATAATCATGAAACGTTTGTACATTGTACATATATATAGTAGTAGAAGCCGACATGGGCTTGTGTAATAATACAGGAAATGATACGAAATTAATTAATGGGCTTGGAGCCCATTTACATTGTGTATCGAAATATAACGGGATACGAAGAGTATACTCTTCATAGCATATAACTTACGTATCTTTTTTTTTTTTTACAAATTGATACATTAACTTTTTTTTATCATTTGATAGATGGAGTAATTGAGTGATTATAAATTGGACGATAAACATGATGGTTGTGATAATATGATGCAAGATGTTCGATCAAAAGACTCAAAAGACATAAATGCATGATGTAAATGAGGAAGGAAGCATTTGTGTAGAGGAAGGTGTCGGTGGCCTCTCCACTTTTAGGTTATTAATTTAGACGGTGACCAGCAGAGAAAATTTGAAATATTTGAGGTGTTTTTAGTTTTGGTGGCCAGAAGTATAAATCAGGGTGTGAATAGTAGCACCCTATTTTTAAAAGGCCATTTTATTGAGTATTGTTAATGTCACTCCAAAATTAGTTAAGGGCGGTCATTTTTTTTAATTTACTAAGGGGTGTATCATTTAACATACCCTCACCTCCGCTTAACAATTTGTAAAATATAAACCAATATTCCCTTTTATTATTTTACTCTAATTACATTTTACTGTTTGTTAAACTCTAATCATCTTCTTCTTCTTAAAGTAAACAATTAATCACTGTTTTCATAGAGGAACCAATTTCTAATTTTGAAAAAGAAGACAACATGATTTTGACTCAAAAAGCGAACGGTATGTTGAATTTATTGAAGAAATCACTAGAAATGTAACAATTTATTGGAAAAAACGAAGACCCATTTTTGGCCATAAACGTTATATTCATTGATAGCGAGCTGAAGTTAAACAATTAAAATGGCATGTACTTGACGAATTTATTGAACACATCAGGTCATGACAATAACCCAAATTCAGCAATAGACCACCGAATAAAATCGCGTTTTCAGATATACTATTGCCGAATATGTAGCAATTTAATTTTTCTTCAGTTAATATATTTTCGGCATATTATTTCCAAACTTTATACTGAATCTTGGTATGTTCTTATAGATTTTTATCGTGTTTGTGTATTTGAATGGAGGGTAAAATCGGGTTCTTTATTTATTTTTCCATTGTGTTTGGTCTCGCCTTAACAATTGAATTTTTAATGGAGTGGAAATAAAATATGACCCTCCCTTATCCCTTTTTGGAGTGTCATTAACAATACTTTTTTTATTGACACTCCAAATATTGTTAAGGGAGGGCCAAAAATTTTTAAAAGAAAAATTGCTAAGGGAAGTACCAATGAGGAAAGTAAATTTTTAATGGTTAATCAACACCATTAGTTGTAGAGAAACCAAACCCTAACCAAAAAACATGAATGAAAAAGAAAACAACCCACCATCGAAACAAAATTGTTCATCTTGACATTAATTCGTCGGAAAAAAAAAATTAAGTACGACAACCCACTACCGAAATTAACAGTTCCCCACTTTTTACTAAATCGACAAACAAAAAACGAAAAAAAATGACACATACGATAAACTGGTATCGACAAAAAATATTAATTTCGACAAGGCTACTCCATTCATGACATTTAAAACATCTCTCTCCAGTTTGATGAAATCAAATTGAATAAAACGACAAAGCCGGCAAGCCATTGTCGAAGTAAAACGTATAATGCGGCCTCATGTCATTGTAAGCAATAAACAAACAAAAAAACCCAACCTGCTCTCCCATGATAAACCCTAACCATCCTAAGAACATCGTTCGATTAAGACCAGAGCTGTACCTTTACAAGACCTTCTCCACTACTCTAGGATATGCTTTGGCTGAGCGTTTCGACTTCTTTGTTCTCGCCATTAATTCGATTCTTGTGGTAATGAAGAGTTGTATTTCGCGATGGTAAGGCTAAGCTTTTTCGAAGAGTTATCACCGAATAACAATGATTCAGGGTTTCCCTTGTCGAATAAGTTTTTTAAAATCTGGTTTGAAGGGGCAATCCGGGAATATTGAGTAGTGTGAAATAATATGTTTGTGTAGCCCCTTAACAAATTTTCAAAGAGTGGAGTGTTTTTTAAAAATCCCCTCCCCAACAATATTTAGAGTGTCAATAACAATGCCCTTTTAAAATGTTGAATTGCTGCTATTTAAAAAATATAAACCATAAAAATTGTAATTTTTTTGGTAGGATAGAGTTTTGAACTTGTAAAACTTATTTATGTTTCAAAATTTTCATCTAAAAATAAATGTTAAATTATGTTCTCACAATTTTGAATTTGTGATTTCATGTTTAGAAGTTATGATAGTTTTAGAACTTTGCGGTCGAATCGACAAAAACAAACTTTCTACGTCGATTATTAGATCCAGGCCATCTGGCATCACTACAACAAAAACAATCTATTACAACGTCATTTTTACAACGGGCTTCGGTTGCCTGTTGTATTAGAGGGCTATTACAACGGTCAATTAAGAACCATTGTAATAGATGCCCTATACAACGCCTTTTTTACAACAGGCACTCGGAGCCCGTTGTAATAGGTCTCTATTACAACGGTTCTTTCTGGCCCGTTGTAATAGATATCAATTTTACAATGTTCCCAAAATGTCCGTTGTAATAGATGTCAATTTTACAACTGGCAAAAAGTGACCGTTGCAATAGGTGCCAATTTTACAACGGTAAAAAAAATGCCAATTGTAATCGTTATAATAAATGTCTACTGTGAGTTTTCAATAATAAACAATTAATAGTCATAATGCTTTCTTAATTAATATTTATTATTTATTAGTATTTAATAATTTATCATTATTAATATTATATATATTATAATATTGCATTACTAATAATATTTATCATATGCTACTAATATTTATTACTCATTAATAATAGTATATTAATCATATGTCGCTAACGTTTACAACATTTGTTTTAAAAGCATTGTAAATACAAACTTTGTTGCGACACTATTTGGATAAATGTTAGATTTGATTTGTTCATAAAATATTTATCAAAAATGTGGTCAATAATCAGGTTTAAGAACACATTTTTAAAATAATTATATATATATATATATATATAATTTCATTTATGTCAATTATTACAATGTCTTTGATGCATTTGATGTATTTAATATTAACAAAAATTCAAATTTGAAGACATGGTAAAATCATTATATTTGACAACTTGTACTAAATGGTATAAACCATAATTAAAAAAAAAGGAATAACAAAAAATATATAAATTACTTGTAAGTGTTACAAACTAAAAACTCAAAAAATTTCCAAAGGTTTCAAAAGTTAGAAATGATATAAGAATATAAAAAAGTTGCGAAAATCTAAAAAATTTAAATTGCATTTGATTGTCACAAACTAAAAAAATATGTAGAAATAAAATTAAATAATCACTTTTTTACCATTTAAAAAAAATTGAAAAACTTGTTTTGAAAAGACCAGAATCAATTTGAAGTTCAAAACTTAAAAAAAAAATCAAATATTCAAAATTTCATTGATATTCAAATTGTTTTAAAAAATGAGTGTTTTAAAATATTTTTTATGTAGATATATTTAGTAACAATTTATTCATTTGAGCGATATTCAAATTTCTTTGATTTACATTGAAAAGATTAAATAGCAAAACCATTAATTTGAATATCCATACATGTGCTTTTAATACGGATCGTTGGATGTTACATAATCCTGTTGCCGACTTATTTCGTCCTCCATCAGATCTACACAAATGTAGTTCTCGTTCTTCTGGGAAGCAAACCCTAGGTTCCAAATTGCCCACCCAATACAAAAATTAAATTCTCATGGCCTCGCTCAAACTGCCGTTCCACCGAGACGTGGCTCCGCTCTCCATCGTCCGCCGCCTCCTGGTTGTGCTCCGACCGCCAACAGTGGCTGCCCCGTCTCGCAAGTCCACCCGCGGTCTCCAAAACACAGAAGCCGGCTCATAGACAGGAGGACGCTGCTGCTTCCTTCCACACCTTCAGTCTTCGGCGTTGTAAGCACGGCGTCTCCGTCGTCTGTCCTCGTTCAGCACTGTTTTGAGGACACCCATTACCGAAGCCCCGCGTTCGAGTTTGAACACCGCCACTCGAGATCAGCGAAGCCGCCTTCGGAAATCGTGCACCGCCAAAGCCGAGGACCAGCCCCCGACTAATTGCAGCTTGCCTGGAGCTGCTGCTTCCCTCTTCCGGTCTAGTCGAGCCACCGATGTTCGTTGCTGCTGTCTAAAGTAAGTTTATCTACGATTAAATTTATTTTAAGTTCACTTAAACTGTTGTGTATACATGTTGCACGGGAGTAAAAGCAAGTAATTTGCTAATTAAGGATTGCTAGCACGGCCATCTTATGTTTTTTGGCATGCTGAGACCTTTCTTTTATATATTTTGTTTCCGTAAAATTGCCGCACCATGTACTTCGAGCATTTATGTGCCGAGGAGTCCACTTTGGCCATGAGTGCATCTCATTTTGGAATAGCGTTACATGTTGACTTCGGAGATTTCGATACTCTGCGTTCTTGAGGTGAACTGAAACTGTTGAGCTATTCATTTTAATGAAGCTCTTTTTAGTACAGCTTAAATTATGATCATAGAAATAATATTATTACCAGGTATTAGATTGTTTGCAATAATATCCCTTTGGAATATTTTTTTTTAAGTGTAGACAGTTAAAAATGTGGAAACAAAATGTTTTTCCAGCTTTTCGTCTACGGTTAAGGAAGTCTAAAATCGATTTGGGGCGTTAAGGAAGTTTAAAATCCCTTTGGATGGTTTTGTTAAATTTATAAATGGTTTATAGAAATTGTTTACATAATTTTAGGCTTTTTGAAGTCATTGTTTTAACTTGAAGAAGTAGGAGCGATTGACTGTTTCTCTTTTTTTTTACTTTGTTGATTTGTTTTTTTTTGGAGGACTAGTATGCGGTTGAGTATTAGGATGAATGATTGTCAAATTTAGTAACAGCACAGTCCAAATTAATTTAAGTTTGTCACCTTTGATTGTATGATTTGAATTGGTTTACCTATATATCTTGCCATCTTGATGTAAGTTGGCAGTATTGGTTATTGCTTAAATTTCCTTACTTTTGGTTTGCACTCAAACTTGCATATTTTGATTTTAGCAATGATAAGTTGGGGGAATGAAATAAAGAGGTTTACTCTTCATATCTTACATGAACTCCTGCCTGGATTGAGAGTAAATAGCTCCGGTCACACTCTTAATTATATACATGCATTTTGTTTATTCCAGTTCTCTCAAGCATGCATCTTTTACACCTGCTGTCATACATATTGTCTACATGATATATCATATATGTATGCTTATTGTTAGTGCCATCCTTGCTTGTTTCGATCACAGTCAGGGCCGGTCCTAAGAGATTTGCTACCTAAAGCCAAAAGTGAAAATAAGGCCCTTACACACTAATGTATTATCGTCAATTAAATGATCAAACATTGAATGATATCATATAATAATAACCAATACAATAACAAAAATATTCTAAATTATGGACATTTAGTCTAATGGTTATAATTTTAAAAAATTCTAGTTATGAATTAAAGAGAAATTCTTTTTACCTAATCAATCCGACTAAAATAAATATATACTTTTCTGCAAAAACATAGTTATTTATCGATAAATTTTTCGTTAACGTTGGTTAAATATCCCCTGTTATTACCAAATAAATTACTAATACACAACTGTCTCAATTAACGATTTAATCCTTCTAATTTTGATTTAGTTCTTCTTAATTAATCTATAAATCAATCATGCGTTGTGCCAGTTTTGGAGTATGTGTTTTACGATTATATTCATTTCTGCCATATCAAGTTTCCACTTCATAAAATGATGATGCTACATTTTTTTTGCACTAATTATTGGTCCTGCTTTGCTCTGTTCATTATGAGCATGCATGTTAGAAATGATCACTTATGGATGTATATGTGCAAATATGCTTAAATTTATACTTCAGTATATCATTATTCCTCTTGGAAGTGGATGTCCGCAGCCATGTTTAACTACCCCGGGCTTTGAAAGAATAACATCAGAGTGCGCTGTTTATTACATTGAATAATCAATGGCTGTTGCTACAATAAAAACTATATCTAATACATGGAAACATGCAGTGGCAAAATAAGTGTTCTTTTCATGAAATTTATTTAAAATTGATCTTTGTTTGACAATCCCTTAGTGCTACATTGTTGTGCCAGCATAAAAGTTCTTGCATATTGCTCTGTAAAGCATATTTCGTCATGCATATTGTTCTTTCCTTGACAGTCGCATAATAAATCGATCTTTAAAGCCATTTGTGTTACAAACAAACATATTGCTTCCTGCATATTATTTATAGTAAGCTTAAAAATAATTGTAAACTTATGGTGAAACGTTGACATTGTGTTCCGTTTCAAATGTATGTAAACATGTTCCTCGTCTGTTTTCTTGAAGATATATGATTTACTCTAGATATGCCGATGCGCAAGTGAGCAATTATCATTTTATGCAAGAGCAATAGCGAAAGAGGAGAGATACGAGATGACGCATGTGCGCAAAGCTCGGTAAAAGCTGTAATTTATTATAATAAATTTATGTATAAAATCTAATTTTTTTTCCGCTGTATTAATATTGTAAACGATGATATTTATATAAAATTTTATTTTGCTACTATGCTGAGCACTGCGATTCTGTGTTGAATTCCACATTAAACCTTGCAAGCCAATAACAGTCGGTCATTTTGAACGCTTCGACTTGGTTTAATTACCGACTAGGTGCAGTCAAAATGGCGGGTTGCTACAACCGTGAACTGATTCTTGTTTTTTCTTTTGTTGGAACTTTGCTGTAATTTTTTGTATTATCTATTAGAGGCAATTGACAAGTTGGTGGGGCCTGATGTGAAAATGCAGGATGTTCTTGATGAAGAGACCAAGGCCATTGACAAGTTGGTGGGGCCTGATGATCACGTCATTTGTGCACTACTAGGAGTAGATTCTACTGTTGCAGCTACGCTTGTTCACAAGGCAATTCGAGGACAACTTCACTGTGTTTTTGTTGACAGTGGCTCACTAAGGTAACCCACTTGACTGAATTTTTGCTCACTCATGAGGAAAATAAAACATATAGCCTTAGAACTGTGCTTCTTTTATAAAACCGCCAACTCGGCATGCATCAAAATGTTTATATTGATTATGCTTACATTAACTATGCACTACATTCATTTCTAGGTACTTGTTTTTTGGTTTGAGTACAAATTTGAAGAGCTTCATAGGCTTAGCAATTGGCTTTGGGTCAATCACTGAAGATGAAGACATTCAGAGTGAGAGTGAGTGTAATGGAGTGTATGTAGTGCGGCAATACTTGTACAAATGAACATTTTGTATAGTTATTGTGTAACAAAGATAAACAGAACCTTGTGCTATTCAAAAGTATAATAAAATTATTTATTTGATTTGAATAGTTATTGTGTATGGTCGATGGCCTGGTGTAAAATAGGTTTACCAAGTAGTATAGTATATTACAAGCAACTTTTCCCGTTGTAATAGCTAATAAATTATAAGCAGCTTTTGCCCGTTGTAATACAGTATATTACAATGGTCAACGACCGTTGTAATATTGTGTATTACAACGGGCAAAAGCCACTTGTAATTTATTAGATATTACAGCTGGTTTATAACCATTGTCATACAGTCATTGCACGTGACAGAGTAAGTTATTACAACGGTCCTTTACAACAGTCATTGCCCGTTGTCAAATAGTTAGGAGCTATTACGACGACGCATATTAAGACGGGCATACGCCCGTTGTGAAATGCATATTACAACGGTTTTTGCCCGTTGTAAAAGGGCAGTTTTGTTGTAGTGCATGCACAATGAACATGAGTAGGGGTGTTATGATTATGGTAATCGTCATTATTACCACCAATCGTAACTTTAAACGTTGTTGATGGTTGCAAATTCTAGTCACCACAACCATCAATGATGGTTAACCGTCGTATTTCAAATTATAAAGCATTTTGACATATTTTTCGAATTATATGTATTATCTATGATAAATTCATATAGCTGTAACTGTTTTTTTATAAATGTATTTATTCATGTATATAATGACTATACACATATATATATTATTAGTTCATGAAGGCACATGTTATTAATATACAAGTTATTCTTTTGACATAAATTATCAATTTTTATATTTGAATGTTAAATGGTTGGTACGGTTAACCGCGATAATCTAATTTTTCAACTGCTACCATAACTGTTACCGTTATAGATGGGAACCACATAAATGGTTGATCCGGTTGCACGGTTGATAGTTCAACCATAATAGCCCTACACATGAGTATAAAAGTATCTTATAAAATTATTAAATCTAAAATATACATTGTGTAATGACCACCATACATTAACGGTGCTTACGACCCTACAATGCATTGTACAAGCACCCGATCGAAATGGTACGGTCGTCAAAAGGTAGAGATGGAAGAGAAGAAGAGGGATGAATGAGAAGAAAGTAGATTAGAAGAAAATAGAAAATAAGATGAAGGAAGAGACATAAAATAAAACCACACAGAACACAAACACAATCATAAAACTTGTCGTGTATCACACCATGTATTTGATAACATATAAGAATAGTAACCGCCCATATAAAATAGACGAAACAGTACACTACAACAAAAAAGGGATTTTATAGCGTTTGAAAAACGCTATTATATCCAAATATAGGGTTTCAGAGAATGCCATATAACCACATGCTATCTTAGGCTGTCGACTTGAAATAGCACTGAGTAAAACGCTATTAAAAGTTGATATTCTATAGCATTTTAGCTTTGCTATCAAACATAAACGCTATATGAAATCATAGCCAACATCAACCTGTTATAGCGTTTATGCCTAATTTTGTTAGTGTTTATCCAGCTTCTAGTATAGTGTTTCCTTTGATTTCTATAGCATTTTATAGTATAATTTTATAGCGTTTAGAAGTGCATTTGAATAGCGTTTACTCTACGTTATTAATAGCGTTTGCGCGGATCATTTTATAGCGTTTTAAAAATCCTATAATCTTGCATGCAAATCTATAGCATTTACCATTTGTATATCACCATTTCAGCACTTTCGTTAATTTTAAATACATACATATCATTCAAACAACGATTATACATATCATAAATCTATTTCTCATATATATACAAACATAACATATTTCATAAACAAGCATGTAAACTACAACATAATATTTCATACATATCATTGAAACAACATTCATATATTCAAACTTAATATTTCATACATATAATTCAAATTACTTCTCACATATCCAAACTTAACAATTCATACATATAGTTTGTTTAACTCTTCGATGTCCATAATACGTCATACATACTTGCGTTAACAAGTTACTTACAAAGTAGTAAAATACTTAATCTTGCTTTGCTTCTGATATTTTGTCCAAAACATGAACAATTTGGTCCTGTCACAACAAAAATGAGCAATATTTAGGTCAAAATATTTAAATCCACACACATACACACAAACACACACACATATATACATACATACATACATACATATATATATATATATATATATATATATATATATATATATAAAACACATACACAGAGGCACAAGATAATTAAAAAATGATTCAAGAGGGAAAAAACAGTGAAAATGCCATTAAAAAGAAACATGGCAAGTAGCACAACAACAATCAATTACCTAAGTTGTTCCAAAATACAATGCACCAATTTTCATTCCACAAAGAACTGAATACCACCTACACAGATCGAAATCTGCATGCATTCATATAAACAAATTTAAGATGTATTCTTCAGCAACAACGTATCTTCCAATAATTGCCCATGTTTGAATTTATTCTATCCTAATAATTGAATATGATAGATTTCTTCGATATTGAGGCACAGTAAAATGGGACAACCAAGAAAAATGGGATATAAAGGCTATGGCATACGGAAATGAGGCAAAGTAAAATGGGATAATTCGCAAGTCAATTGTGTTAGGGATATAAAAGCTGTGGCATAATGAAATGAGGCTATGGCATAAGCATAATTCGCTACAACACTTAAATCAATAGTTTAATCTTTAAAATTACACCATTGACTTGCGAATTATGCTACAGACTGTCCCATACGGATATACTTATATTACTGGTGTCTCTTATCGCTTACTGTTTTCTTATCACTAGAAGCATTGAAATTATCCGTCTAGCTCATGAAAGATGATAAGTGATCATCATACCAGTTGATCCACCTTGCTATATAGATGAAGATTTTGAAACACAAAAAAGGGAACTTCCGTAATTTTAACTACAAATGGATTTACCCATTTCAGTACCTCTAAGGAAAATATTCCCTGCATTTTGTTGCATCCTTGGCTATGTAAAATCCATATCCTGAAAATAAGCTCCATCGCTATATTTATTATCTAGATTGAACTGGTAGATTAATGTCCCAACAATGCTTATTTAAGTTGTGTGCAAGAAGCTCAATTAAGCACAAATTTTACAGACTAAGTCAAAATGCAAAGTGTTGTGAAATGCATTATGCCTAAGGAGCCTGTGCTAAACTGAAAAACATGAATTTTCTGCTATTTGTGATCTATATATTTCACAAAGTTTCCTCCTCTACCTAAAAACAAAAACAACACAACCCACATGATCTTTTCGTATAAAAATTCGGTGCTCTACATAAATAGACTTTTAGCTTCATTGTTACCAGGAAAGCAACAAAATAAGAAAAAGAAGAAAAAGAATCAAAAGATGAAATCAATCTATTATCGACGCAAGTAACCCTGTATCGTCGACGGTAGTAGTGAAGGGCCAGACAGTTGCAACCCAAGCATGTGAGGCTACCTTCTTCTCGGCCCTGGTGCAGCTGATGCCTCGTAGGCCTGTAGTAGCCCCTTTCAGTCCTGCACCGCCTAGCGAGCTATGCTGCAATGCGGTTTGTAACTTAGGGAAGCCCTTTTTATGTGATGTTGCTAATGGGCCCCCTTATTTCTAGTGTTGATCGCACTGGTGCATTGGAGCTTCCTGCTAAGTGCAGTGTCAATTACGAGCAATATTCGCAGTCTACTTTATTATTCACCGCTCTTTTCACTTAGGATTGACTGCATAATTACATATGCACTATTTATTTCACAAGCTCAACTATTGTTTTAGGCTGGTTTCTTTACTTACAATTAAAAAGAAAGGAAAAAAAGTAGTGTTTTCATTATTAAATCATCGGCTTGAAAGTCTATTGTTGCAATTAAATTACGAATTTTTTAGGGTCTGTAATAAAATAAGTCATATAAATGTGGACATACAATTCCTGAAAATGATACTTTATATCTATTTCAATTTTTATTAAGGAACCTCTACTCTGTTGGCCATTCTAGTGGTTAACTCGCAATTTTGACATAATTAAACAATCTTCTGTAAAATGGCAATTTTGGTGCCTTTAGAGGAAACAAATGCTGGAGACAAAGAAGATAAGTCTCAATAAATGTTAGATATGTTTTTTTCTTGCTAATGCTGATTTTAGCAACTTTCTCTTAGACCAATAAGATTTAAGCAAAGGAGCTGTTTAGCTTCCCTTTTGAGAAATAAGCAGTTTTAGTGTCATATATTAATACTTTCATTGCCTTTTGACAATAAAATCATCGGTTACATTTGCCTTCTGGCCGAAAAGAGTTTTTAACTGTGAAAGATAGTTTAACATCCTTTTTAGTATATTAGTTTTAACAACTCAACCTTGAAGTCGGCCCTGATCACAACTGATATGGAAGTTGCTTGCAGTACTATTGAGCAATATTGAATCAAAATCATTATATTAGATATAATTCATAGGTCAAAAATTGCATTCATCAGCAAATTTTTGTCTCTGGCTCTTTACAAAATTTCAAAATTTTCACTTTTACTTTTGCTCACAGTTCAAGCATCCAAAGATCTTTGCATCTTCTCTTGACTGCTCTCATTTTCATGTCTTTCATTCTCATTTTGGAAAGCTATAATATTTTGTAGGCCTTTGCGGCCCAATTCCTTGGTTTTCTTGCATTCACTTCTTTATCCAATTACCAGCAACTTCATTCTATTAATGGATTTTTCTTTCTCGGATGTTGGAACAACACCATCAATGTTTTTAGTTCAGAACATGAAATTTTGTTCCACTGCTTCACATTTTATACTTTAGATTTTAGTTTCTCTACCTACAACATCAGATTTTGGATTTTTGAACCCTTCTCCTCATCCCCAAATTACTGTTTTCTATGATTGAATTTTGCTGATAAATGATTTATTAGATGACTTTCTTAGATCTGCAATTTATTTCATCTTCTGGTTTAAGTTTAATGAAGCTTTAAATCCTGTTACTGCCATTAAAAATGTGGTGGGTTCCTATTGGGAAGCTAATCACTTCCCTATATATCTGCAAGTTATTTCATCTCGTGGTCACGTAGTATATCATTTGTATTAAATGGAGTCTAGCAGTAGCCATTTTCCAATTATGATTTGCGTTTGAAAGCCATCAGTACGTCTACAGAAACAATGATCGATAAGAAGGTTGAGTAATGTTCAAGGATGTTTCATGCTTTTCTGGTCTAACCTCGGAATGTGACGTGTAAGGATTTTGATAGTATGATGAGTGTATTTGAGAGATTTAAGAAAATTTAAGGTGTTAATTCGGTTATTTTATTTGTGATCTCATTTTGAACTCCGTTTTTGATGTAGAATTTGATAATTTTATCAATCACAGTAGCATTTGCAGCTGCATAACAATAAAAAAAATTATGCAAGCTATGGGATTAACAGTAGAACAAATAAGTACAAATGGAATAAATTGATTTTTAAGTATAGTTTAGGTTTATTTTATACTGCAAATGCAGCTTCAGTTGTTTTCTTAGGTTATTTCTATTTTCATTTTTCTCGTGCAAATAATCAATGTGTGCAACTTTATTTGAAGTCTTAAATTAGTTGTCTCAAATCTTTTTTACATGTGATGATTTCTCACAAAAATATATTTTGTAATTTACGAACAAATTGGTAAATGCGCAACTTAATCAACTGTTTTAACACATAATTTTCATTCACCTATAATTTTGTACCACATAATCAAAGTTATAAAATGAAATAGATAGCACGTTATAGAGAATATTTTATTTAATCTTCAGCAATTACAACAATATTGTCTTTTGTTGCCTATATGTTCACGTAGATCACCTTTAGGATTTTGATTGATTTCTTTTTAGCAAATTTCTTTTAGTTGTTTAATATACTCTTCTAATGGATTTCTCTTTAGCAAATTTCTTTTAGTTGTTTAATATACTCTTCCATAGTTGTGATTATTCATATTTACCCTTGTGTCTGGAATTCAGGAAATCGCAACTGTAGTTTAAGGTGTTAAAACTACAGTTTTGTTCTGGAACTACAGTTATTTGCTTTGTTTATTTTACTACAGATGATCAAATGCAAAACTGAATATATATTTTTCTCCTCTCTTTCTATCTTTTCTGGCAGCGTATTAACGATCGAGTGTCTGATATGAGGTACATGGTCCAAACATTCTCATCTCAAGCTAATGAAGTGTTAAGAAGTTCGCAAAGGAATAAGAAGGGCACAAACAAATTCTTTGCATAATGAATTAAGACAGGTAGACCCTTTGCTTTCAAGTTCATTTGCATAATATATGATGTTTTCTGTACAAAATTTTACTTGACTTTTGCTTTGCTGTGTTATAATTGATTTCCATACAACATTTGAAATTGAATATTTTTGTTTGAAATTTTGTCTTGATTACTAGGATGGTACATATGAATTCAGCAACCATCTCCCTCCCCTCCCCCTCAGACCACCTTCCCACAATATCAGTTTTAGCAAATGAAAACTGGAAATTAGATGGAATTCAAAGTTGAGTCTCAAAGTCAACCCAAAACTCAAACACAACGATCAACCACATTTAGACTACAACGATTAGATATATTCAACTAAAAGGCATAAGGGCAGTGATAAAAAAAAATGCAGGAGTTATAAACTTACATTTTGGACGAAAATAGCTTTTTTCCCTTTTGATCAGCTAACAAACTTTGACAGTGATTACCTATATAAATGTGGCGAAACCTCAAATGTGTAAACATTTAAAAAAAAATTATATTTATAAAATAAATAATGCTTACTTACTAGAACTAGATTCTGTTACAACTTTTGAGGCTGGCCATGCTACTGTAGAGGCTATGACATCATCAATGCAGACAAGATCAGAAGTTGGTCTCCAGAGAACTGCGTCTGGAACCGTAGCATTGACTACCCAAACTCTAATAGAATCTCTTCCAAGTTGAACAAAATGAACCATTTCATTTGGATCAGTTGAAGCCATAACTCCTTTTGCAACCAGTGCTCTTGTTCCACCAACATCAATCAGCTTGTATTTACTCTTGACGGTTGGAAGGGTTCGATTTCCACCCTATCAAACACAAGCATAAACCCAAGTGCTTTAATATACATTTCAATTAGTAAATTTGATAACAAATTACTACTATTTCGCTTTAATGTATTACTATATGAGATGTTACCTTGATAGCGCTAGAAACAAATGATGCGCCTTTGACCGTCTCAACAACCACTTTTGATTCTGGCCAAGCTACTTTATTACCAAAAGCTTCTCCAACATGTATCATATTATTTGTTAGTATCGGTAAAAATGCATCAGGATTTTTTGGATTGTCAATAGAAACTAACATTGTCGATGGTCCAATAGGAATGCCAATCACAAGCTGGTTTGGATCGCTAGAGTACAAGCATCCTTCAGCAACTAGTTCTTCACCTCCAAGCCAATCATATAACTTGCATTATTTTTCCATGCGGCTAGTTTTACTCTATTAAAACAAAGTGCATTATAACTTTGTCATGCATAAAATTAATTTGTACTTAAAAAATTTTGAAAATTGATTTACCATATTATCAGATTGATCCAAATCACACATAATAACTTTATCGGAAGGCCATGCTACTAACATGCCCGTAGCCTCTCCAAGATGTATCGTATTAAACACAGCTCTCCGTAGAAAAGCATCCACTTTCCTTGGAAACTCAATCGAAATTGCTTTCGCATTTGGTCGTAGAGGAATTCTGTGTACGGGCTCGTTTGGATCACTTGACACTACTCTTCCTTCAGCTACTATTTCATCGGTTCCATTCCAATCCAACAAATCACATTTATCATCAGTGTTTCCATAGTTGCTCTACATTTAATAAAAAGTGCATTAAGTTGATTACTACATTTACAATGATAGTATATTTGATGTTTACCTGAGATATGGATTCTTCTCTTGATCCATTAACCTAAAAATTGCAAATTTGTAGAACATGAATTAAAAAATCATATGAAACACATTTATCATCTATGTACGAGTTTGACTGTATTTCAAATTCAACTTTTTTCATCTTTTCCTACAAAAATTAACATTTTGTTACATATTTATAAGTACTAGACAAAATGCGAATAAATGTTAGAAAACAATATTATAGGATTTTATTTTTATCAGTACTATAGTGTCTTATAATAATATCTTGGACATATGTATTCACCGAATGCGGGATTTAATCCAAATTTGAGCTCTAGGAATGAGGTTAGTATTGCCACTCTCATTTCTCTATTAGTAAGAATGATAAATAAAATGAATGGTTGTAACTGAGCGGACTCTTTTTCACAGAAAATGCGAATAAAAGTTTACGTTACACTTGACATTACAAATAATCAAAACATAGAAAAATATAAGGTATGCACGTACTCTAAATATGGTTCTATTATGGCCATATTCATTAGCACAGCCAAATAAGCGAACTGTTTTTCATTAAAAGACAATGTGATTGTCATGCATGCTGATATTGGACGTCCTTCAAGTACTACATTGCTTTGGTAATCTTCATTTCGAGCTTCTTCCTCATGCGATTTTCTCAAAAATTCACCAAACAAATCTCATGCATTCTTCTGCAAGATAAGATTTTGCAATACACCCCTTAGGACGAGCATAATTTCTTATGTAATCTTTTAGTGTTTTCATGTACATTTCAAAGGGGTACATCCAATGAAAATGGACTGGTTCATACGGTCGTGCTTTCCTTGCAGGATGAACTATCAGATGTATCATAATATCAAAAAAAAGACGGCGGAAAATACCTTTCAATCTCACACAAAATCGCAAAAATCTCATCCTCCAGATGTTGTAGTTTTTCTCTATCAATAATGCGTTGACATAATTTATTAAAGGATGAACATAAATGAGATATTATTTTCCTTGGCTTCTTTGGAAGCAATCTTCTTATTAAGATGGGTAATAATTGTTGCATTAAAACGTGATATTCATGAGACATCAAACCACTGATTTTGCAATCGTCCAATGATACATATCTCTTAAAATTTGTGCAATAACCATCGGGTCCTGTAAAGTCATATAACTGTTTACAAAATATATTTTTTAAATTTTTTGATAATGTATATGGAGATGGTGGAAGATATGTCTTGTTCCCACGAGGTTGTGTATGAAGACCATGTCGAATTCCCCAGTCCTCCAAATCCTTTCTAGAATTAATTCCATCCTTTGATTTTTTGTCGTGCAACATTGTGCTCATTAGACTTTCACCGACATTTTTCTTCGCATGCATTACATCTAAATTATGTCGTAATGGAATCTCCTATAAAATCAATAATGGAACATTTTAGTTATATAATTTCATAATGTTATTTGTGAAATAAAATAAAATTTGCGCACTAACCGCCCAATATGGCAATTGGAAAAAAATGGATTTCTTTCTCCATCTTGATAGCTCCATTCTCACATGATCTGTATCCTCATCATCTTCATTTTTCTTGTTATATTCAATTCTTCTTTTATCCCCTATCTTACTTTGGCCATTCTTGTTTTTCCATTTTCTATTATTCTTTTTTTTGGCTCTTCTTTACATTTCCAAAATTACTTGGAAATTCTTTTAGAATAATAGATATTTTTCTTCCAGTTAGAATCCTAGGCCTACACCCTTCCACCACGGTGTTATCAAACAAGGCCTTCTTTTTTCTTAAGGAATTTGAAGGGGATAGAAATCTATTATGACCCATATAGACGGTCTTTCTACTGTGATTTAGCCATTGATGATGAGTGTTGACACCGCATAATGGACATGCTTTTTTACCTTTTACACAGCAGCCAACATGACTACCATAGGCTGGAAAATCATTTATTGTCCAAAGAAAAATCGGTTTCATATTAAAAATAGATTGGCTGTATGCATCATAAGAATCAACTCCAACATTCCATAAATGATGTAAATCTTATATTAGTGGGGCTAAATATACATCGATGTCATTTCTTGGGTGCTTTGGACCAGGAATCAATAAAGTTAACATAATATTATCTTTCTTCATGCACAACATAGGCGAAAGATTATATGTGACGAGCATTATAGGCCAACACCTATATTTGGAACTTAGCATAGAAAAGGGATTGAAACCGTCTGTTGCAAGGCCAAGCCTGAGATTGCAAGGACCTACTGAAAATGATTTATATTTCTCATCCACTATATTCCAAGTAATAGAATCTACAGAATTGTGCATTTTTCCATCGGTGCTTCTATTATTGAAATGCTACCTTAAGTCTTCCGCCATTGTTTTAGATCTAACATTCTTCTAAATCTTGGAATTATTGGAAAATAATGCAATAATTTAGTAGAAATCCCATGCATAATCTTCTTTCTCCACTGATTTACCTTCCACCTTGAAAATCCACATTTTGGACAGTTATTCGGATCTTTATATTCGTTCCTACAAAGGCAACAATCGTTTTGACATGCATCAATCTTCTCAATGACCATGTCAAATAATTTAAGGAATTTTTTTAACTCATATAACGACTTAGGAAGTACATTATTTGTTGGCAACAACAACTGTTGCACATTTAAAAGCTTATCGAAACCATTATCAGACAATCCAGTCTCACATTTAAGATTATACAATGCGAAGATAGCGGATAACTTGGTTTGATCTAAGCAACCAGGATAGAATGGAGTTTCTGCATCTTCTAAATTTTTATGTAAATCATCCTCTCGTCTTTGTGCATCATCTTCACATTTATGGTCATCAAAAAAGGAATTATTAACAAAATCTTCATCTTCATAGATGATGGACTTAAGTAAATCATATGCATCATCTGACTTCGCTTCCTTCTTTTTATTTATCCACTCATCGTGATTATACCACTCACTACTCATATACTTAGGATTCATTCCTCTTATAATCAAATGCTCGACAATAACTTCCCCAGAAAGACGAGTAAGATTTTTACAATCTAATCATGGACACAATTTTTTTCTACATTTCCCATATTCCTCTTTGCAACATTCACAAAATTCCAAGCTGCTTGCTCATACTCTGTAGTGGTTCTACAAGCAAAAAGAGAAAAAGAATGGTAACCTTATATATTAAAATATGTTTTAAATTCAATATTAAAGTTAAGCACTATAATAATTACCTGTTCAAACGTACCTAGTATTTATCCATCATTCACAAAATACCAAAATCTTTCAAATCGAAGCAAGCAAAATTTATCAAACATCGACCATTCAAACTAAGTAATCATGTACAGTTAATCAACATCATAATCATGTACAGTTAATGAAGAATACTAGTATAGTTAATCCCTTGAATTATTTCTATAAACTATTCAAATATATCTTTTTAAACGTACAAATATCTATCTTTTACAAGCATCTAGTATAATTAACTTGGGAAGAAAAAGAACATATATTATATACAGACAATGCAGCTTAAATTGAAATGACATAGAAATGTATGACTTCAATCTAGCTTGGCTATAAGTGGAATGGTTATAAGAGGCATGTAATTGGAAGAGATTTTTTTTCACTTGATGTCTTGTTAAAAATGTCTGAATCTGTATTTTGGAGGGAAACTGATGTCTAAATGCATCCATTTCAATTGTTAAATTTAAAGGTTTACTTTCATGGAAAATAATAATACAAATAATATACTATTTTGAGACGTTAAATTATTTTGTCAATGCTTGTGACATTAAACTAAAATGCTTTGAAGGAAGTATGAGCTAATTTGATTAAGTTTTAAATTATACTGCATGGACTTGTTGGAGCTTTGGAAAACAATCAGTCCTGCCAAATGTAGTCATATTTAGCAGTAAAACTGAGCATAATAGTTATGAATATTTTTTGTTTCCAAATCATTTTTGCCACATATTTCATACTAACACCACATCCCATGCAAAACCATTGTCCATAATTAATGAACCCACAAATCTCCATTTAATTTGAATTTACATCTCTTAATCAAGCTAAATTTTTTTGTTCTATTGTTTATGCACTCATCTTGCTAACTGGGTCCTGCAAACCACAACTGCTACTAACATTCATTAGTAGACAAATAGTCATGTACCTTATATTAATTTCCCAGCATAAGTGGAAGTAAAAGCTGCATTAATGAATTCACTAAAATTCCTATGTCTGTTGGTAAAGAACAGAGTGTGCATGCAAAGTCTGAGCTCAATCCCTATGGAAGGCATTAAACGGTGTAACTGAAAATAGTAAAATGTGCATGCAAATACTGGACTCAATCACATGGTAGACAATCAAATGATATAACAGAAAGTAGTAAAAATCTTGGGACATAGAATGGTAAACACTATATGCTAGTAAAAAGTGATTCACTTTTAACATAAAACGGATCTGGCTGTGATGGTTACAAAAAGTGCAAAACTTGTTGTGGTGATTAAAAATAATCTTGATAAATTCGATTCAAAAATTAAAATTGGAATTCAAATAACATAGCGCACCCATACGCCATTAGGATGGGTAGTAGAATTCACAGTCTGAAAGAAGCAAGCGCTTGGATTGTGCGAACTTGTTACATTCTTTTTAGTATTAGTAAACAAAATAACTATACCATTGGCATGCATACTTGACAGAATAAGGATTGTAAGTCACTATTATATACCCTTGTCCTTTAAGTGGGTCTTTCACTCTCTAAGCTTACTCAAATGCACCAATGGTAGAATTGATTTGAAACTTGCAGTCGATTCATTTATCGAAAGGAAATCAATAAAATGCAGGGTGAACAACTCATATTAAAAGTGGAAAAAATGATATGTTCGGCTGTATCTTTGGATTGGACAGTTTGTGTTGGTAGCAACAATTGTCATGAAGTGAAAACTTCATTAGTTATATGACTTAAAAGCCATTGACTATAGCTACAAACTATGTAGTGGAAGCAAATGACCATCAATATTAAAATTTCATTATTTGGATAGTAGTTTGTAACGTAAAACAGAAATCATTATAGAATTTCTAAGGAACAACTGCACTGTGTCTATAACATATATTTATTAAGTCTTTAACACGCATGTTTACAATGAGATCAAGGAAGTTCCTCGATGGTATTCCATAAGGAATTTCTGGTACTTCAAATCCTGGATCTTCGAATTGAGAGAGACATTGAATGAGATCAATAATTCTCACAATTTCTTAGATTCATGGATCAAATTTGATTCAATGAGATCATTTATTCATATTTTTTTACCACATGTTTAAAATGAAATCAGAACGTACACAACAGACTACATTCATAATTACTCTTTTTGACATAATTTAAAATTTATTTGACCACTATTACACATTATTTTCTATCATCATATGAATGTGTTGATAGTTTCTATCTTTTAATCCATTGTCCTTATACCAACGCGGCCTTTCTCCATTTCATAATAGGAAGTTCTATAAACTAAAGAAGAAGGATAACTAAATTAATAGTGGGGGAAACACCTCCAAAGAAAACATATATTCACTTTTTCGACTGAACATTATTTTAAACAAACACACACGCATGTGAATAAGTGCTTCCCAAATGATCATTAAAATATTTGATCAATGTAATATAATATGTTATCTGTGCTTGATCATCAATTTCTTCCAGCAACATCTCTATGATTTTCACTTCTTGATGATTCCATGTTATTATTCCTTTATTGTGTTACTTTGCAACTACTTGTTTTCTATGCATGTAAGAAGGGATATTCTTATGTATCACATAAACCAATAAATTTACGTTGCACAATTAATTGTTGTGTACAATGATTCTGAATCAGTCCAGGTTTTTTTTTCTAGAAAATTGCGTAGGGTTTCACTTGATGAAAGTGATTTTTTATAAACTGCCAAAGGTGGTAATAGGCTAGTAACTCGTGTGTGCTAATACAGCTTTTAGACATGCTATTATTTAGATTAATATAAAAAAATTGCTTTTTATTTTTGTTGGTAAACTTTATATGAGAGGTCTTTTGTAATTGTGTTAATTATATGTTTATCAGTATTCTTTCTATTTTCCAGTCATGTAGACCATCTATTTTCTAATCATGCAGACCTCACGGTTAATAGTATGATGAATTATTTAAATAAACAACCAAATTATATGAAAAACATAGTTTAGTACCTCACAGTTGTCCGAATATGAGAGGCGTCGCAAGGTAGTTGAAATGCCGCCAGCAATTAGAAATTGGGACTAACTGCTCGATAGAGGAATTAGGGCACTAACGGCTTCGACGAAGGCGATTAGTGTTACACAACCGAGATCTGTGGAGTAAATGTTTTCGATTTTTGGAGGTGATGATGGCGGTGATTAATCTTTTCTCAAGGCTACGTTTAATCATTTTGGGAGGAGATGACAAGCTAGTAAACGTTAGTTTTTTTTTCCCGCTGAAATTTTAGTTCCCGCGTTGTTCTTTGATAGCGTTGACCGTCCCACCTTTTTCTCAAATAACGTTGACAGGGGAATTGCGTTTTAACCAAGATACGAAGCTGGTGCTACAAAAAGCTCATATTCTTATAGTCGTAATAGCCCTATAAACTATATAATCAAAGTACATAGGCTTATACGAGTCTATACAAGTGATGAATAAACTCAAACTGATAACTATCTCTAATAAGAATACCTAACATTTTCAATGCTTCACAGTATCACATATCAGAATAAACAACGATGATACAAGTACAAATATAAGAAGACGTCATCTCCTAGTAGTCCACCTGCGTAGATTCAAATAATACTCATACTTATACCAGGCTGTAATAACCCAAAGTTTTATAAAGGATTAATAAAATAAACATTAAGTAGAAAAATATTAAGAATTGGCAATGCGGGTTGCATCGTTAGGTCCATTAAGAAATTCTGGTTAAGACAGACATTTGGTTTTCTAAAATCGGATATAAAACGAAGAAGTTATAAAGAAAGAAGTTTGAAATTCAAATTGAAATATAAATAAATAAACTAATTAATATATAATAAATCACCCAGAAATCACATGGAACTGGGGAAACCAAGTCCCAAGCTGGGTCGACCCAAGCCCCAAGTGGGTCAATGTAACACCCTACACCCATTAACGTCACCCATATGAGGATGCGCTAAGGTTTATGAGGCACTTAACAGTAACAACACAAAGACTAAAATTCACAAGATAGAAATATAAATCACAACCGAAATTTTAAACAACATTTATTAAAGCAAGTCAAACCATAGTGCTTATTACCTTTTTCCAAAGTACCAAATAGTCATCAACATAAAATCAAATACGTTGTCTCATGGAAAACCATAATATCAGAGTACATAAGTAAAACCATCCCTCATAATGATAACAAAATAACCAGAAATAAGAACTGAACCAATACATGGGTCTGAATCCAAGCTGAATCGAATAATCAAGAATAAATGTTGAGACCCTCCACCCTGCAACTGGATGGGGAGGCGGAAGGAAGAGAGGAGAAAACAAACTAGGTCAGATATATGTTTGGTGAGTTCTAATAACTTTTAGCAAGAGCATAAAGCAAGGAAGCATTAGGCAGATGAACAGTTCTAAGGACAAAAAGTATAAAGGTACAAAGGCAGTAAGCAAAGTTAAGCACAAATAGAGATTAGCTTCTCATTCATATCCAAAATTTCTGCACCAACTTACCAAAGATATCACAGTTAGGCTTTACCTAATTTCTACCCGTCGATAAGTTCCTACAACCACAGTGTGATAACTTATGTCAGCTTTGTAATTCAGGGTTATCAATCCTAAACCCATCAACTGAAAGGACATAGCCATTAATCACAGGCGTTATAATGGCTTATTTTCCCTAATCAACACGTTGCACGCTCACCGTTCCACCGAAACAAGCCCGTATCCACCTCGTTTGGACCTCTTATCATCCAGCGCAGTGAAGCATGCCCTTCACCTCTACCTAGTGTGAGACCTCCCATTGATTATAATAAGGATACTGCTTGATACGGGTACCCAACCAAATATGCAATTGACGCAAGTCACCCCCTAGACTTGGTCCCCATTTATTTTCTATTAGGCCACTTTGTTTCCCCAATCAGCCATGCACTGCCCTAAGGGACCTAAATTACAATCTTATCATTTCATTAGGCTTCTTATTTTCCCTAATCAGCCTCACGCTGCCAGAATGGACCTATGAGCCATTTATTTTATCCAATCAGCCCCATGCTGCCAAATCAGACACCCACTACAATTCCATTATTCTATCAGGCCTCTTATTTTCTCCAATCAACCCCACGCTATCGGAACGGACTCCTACTACAATTCCATTGTTTTATTAGGCCTCTTACTTTTCCCCAGTTAGCCTTACGCTGGCGGAACGGACTTAACCTATGAGCCGCTTATTTTCCCCAATCAGCCTCCCGCTCATGGAACGGACTCCATTATCTAAGCTTATTGATTTTATCTTCAATTTAACTTAACACAATTTAAGTTTATTAATAAGCCCAACATAAGCTCATGTTATATTCCTAGGCTATGCTAAACATTTCTATTTAATGTTTATTCTTTTGTATACAACCCAACCCCATGTTACTTAGCGTCCAACTAAGTTACCTATTCCAGTTTTTGTGTTTACATGTTCTCCAATTACATATCAAGTTTTTGTCCCCAATTTATAGTCCAATACTCGTTATAATATTTAATCAGTTCTAACATGCCCAATAATCCCTTTTTATTCAGTTTCAACATTATTCCAATTTTAACGCCAAATTAACGATATAGGCCAAAAGAGAAATGGTCTAGGCTGCTCGCAAGGCATAGGATCAAAAATAAATAAAATAGGGCTTAACCTAACTGTAAATAAAGCCACAACAAAAAAGGCGATAGGAGAAGGAGAATTACTTATAGACAGTAAATAACTGGAAATAAATAGGCATTGACTATAAACAAATTATAGTAACTTTACAAAAAAACTAAACATATAAATACTGTAAATAACTGTAAACATTTAAACTTGCAAACTTAAAACTATTTAACTATCTTACTTTTCCTACATAAATTGCTAATGTAGATATCACATAAAAACTCACAGATTTGACGAAAAGAGCTTCCCCATGGCCTTTCTCTATTCCAGCAGAACCTCCGCCTCCAGGAGTATTTATAAAAATAAATATTAAAACTATAAAGAACTTCTTTATCCCTGTAAAAGTTAAATTATTGGTCCCTTCCTAATATTGAGGATAGTCATGGGGAAGAAGAGGGAGAAGAGAGAAAGAATGGCTGTGAAGAAATGAGAGAGGCTCTGCTAATCAATCTATAAAGGTTACTGTAACACCCCGTAAAATTCGTAAGTATTAATAATAAATAAATAATTTAAAATAAGCAATTAAATAATATGGCTGGAAAATGAAATTTTGCAGCTTTAGGAATTTGGCTACGAATTTTTTTAATTTGGATTCATGGCGAAATTCTGAATCGTTTTCATATATAATATGCTGAAAACGGTTAATGTATGAAGAAGTCATGAACAAATAAATTTGAACAGTAAACGCAGAAAAATATAAATACATATATATGTGTGTGTGTGTCCAAGATAAATTCAAAATAAAGAGGGGGAATTCAAATTTTGAAATGAAGATAAGGTCAAGGGAATAAAGTATATTGTATATATGGAATAAGATTAAGTGATTAAAGAACATATTAAATAAAATAAACAACTCAGCAACGCAGTCTTATTGGGCGTTCCAGCCCCGAAGGGGTCGACTCCTCCCTTTTAGGGGTGTCGACCACCGGTCGACCGCGCGGCGACTGAACAGTCCAATAAATCTATATGGTTAGGTTTTTTAGGGATATATAAAAATAAAAGGCTTGGATTAATTCTAATTAATCCAACAGTCTATGCTCACAGGGGCAACAGTATATAGCCTCTCCCACTGCACTATGAAACCATAATCATTCTCTATCCCTATTCCATGCGGCCTTTCCACCATTGCTAAATTCCAGAGAAAAATAAAAGAATAAGGTTAAGGTTCCTTCTAATTTCTCCAACTCTATTCTTAATCTCTCTCTATTCTAATTTACATAAGTTTAGTATTCTAGAATTTGGCATAAACACACACACACACATACATACATACATACATACATATATATATATTTGTGTGTGTGTGATTCCAATACATGTCTGTTATATATATGTGTATATATATATATATGTATGTATGTATTTAGGAGGATTATTAGAGCATGTTTGAATGCAAACAATTAGTGCATATTTGCATCTAATACATAATTCTCTCTATTTCTCCTAGATCTGTGAGTGGAATCTAGTTTACATAGGCATATTCATATTTTTATTAGTTTATCATGTTGAAAGATATGCCTAGGAGGATTTGTAAATCAATAATATAAACATTAAAACCCCCAAATCCTTTATCTTGTAATTGCGTATGAATTGTCATGATTATTTGGGTTTTGTGGACTTTTGGTATTGATACTCAATTAAAGATGAAAAAGGGTGTTGCTACTATTATTTATACTTTATGTAATTCACCTTTATTTTCATTTGGTTGTAACCTAAAAAGGTTTGGATTCGATTGTTTCATGATTTGAATTAGGTTTGGACCCTATTTTGGATCTAAATGCATTCACAATTAAAATAGGTCAAATGTAAACATTTTTATGTGCATAAACAAGGTGAATTGGATAAGATATGAATTATAAACATACATGTGTAAGTGTATGTAATACTCTATTTTTAATTTAGTATTGAAATCATTTCTACATGCCTATGATGCAAATTGAAATTGTATGTATGCTTTTCCATCCACTACTATTTATTATCTTGTCATTATGCTATCATGCCTATGTTATAGTGGTAAAAGTACGGAAATCCTAACTTGTATACCTTGAATTGGACAAATTGACAATTTCCACCTCGTTATAACATTTCACCATTTATACGAATATTTACATTATTTAGGCATTACTATTATCATACATATATGAACGTAATCAACGTAATTAACACTGTATTAGCGTAATAAATGTTGTTAGGTTAGATTTGAATTTGGAATGTCCCCATAATAAATATATATTTGATTTCTTGTGTGTGCGTATATATAATAGCTTTATATATATAAATTTTTGCACATAAACACGAGGTTAGTTGCCATTTGTGGTAGAAGTCTGCCCGGAACCGACCAGTAAATCCAGCAACCACAAGTAGGCCTAACTAATGTCAGATGTCTAGGTACCATGGGCCATTCAAAAACTTATTACACTAGGCATGAGGTTAAACCAACTTGTAGTAGAAGTCTGCTCAGAACCGACATGCATATCCAAAATCTACAGGTGTACGTTTAATGTGAGAGGTCTAGTGTGTGTATATATATAACTGTATATATGTAAGTCTATTGTGTGAAAATAGAAAGGTTTACTACGCCTTGGGAAGGTCTTAAGTGGTTGACTCTCTTTTTATATAGTTTAGGTCTTAAGTGGTTAGGACTAGGATCCTTCTGAAAGTTTATTCCTTGGAGAGAAACAAAGTCTTGGGACCACCCTTATTAGATTTAAATTAAGTCTTTGGGTCCTCCTTCTCTAAAAGTGGTTAGGCATAAAACGGTAACGGAGTAGGGTAGTTCACGGGGATGTCCACTTCCTCTAGAAGCTTGTAAGGGCTCAACTAGGGATAGATTGGTAAATGAAAGATATGTGGCCATTGCATGCTCACCAACTGTCTAAGGGAAGTCTTAAGCGACATAAATGTCCTATCAGGTAATATTAGTTAAATAGTAATGTTCGCAATACTACTTCTCATATTACAAATGAAAGTATAGAGTTAAGAACATTAATGTATTAGGACGGGGTCTTAAAGGGCTAGGGGTCCGCCTCAGGGTTATAAGAGATCATAAGAATCCACCTTTAATAGGGCTATAAGTGACCGAGAATGCCACCGCGTTGGGTCTTTACCCTAAAAACACTAATGGGCTATTGACTTGGATATCCACTCCATTGGTTTGAAACTTGGTGTTTGTTGTGTGCTGCGTAGACATACCTTGACATATGTAACCTGCTAAAAATATAGAGTATGGACATTAAGTAACACTATATTTCAATCACATAGAACTTTATGTTCAGACCCCTCTCCTCAACATATCCAACAGGTCAGTAGATGGGGTAAAAGCCGTGGACGAAGTAATGATTGAAGCTGATGAAGAAGACGAAGTTGTTATGTTATTATTAGTAGTTTTTTGCTTTACTTCTTTTGGAAACTTGTGAGAATGAACTATTTGATGTATCCATTGAACAGATGTAACTGTGCTTGTTGTATTTTTGTGGTTTTGAAATAAATGGTACATATTATTTTTAGTATTATATTTTCTCTTTCCGCTATGTGAGATTTCCATTGGAAGTATATGTGTATATATATATTCTATGCAAATGTATTCCTTACAAGAATCAACGACCCGTTTAGAATGGCTCTACGTTTCGTAGGGCCTTTTCTGGGTCAAAATTTTGGCTCATTCAGGGCGAGTTGTTACATTTGGTATCAGAGCAAAGGTCACCCGATTATTATGTGATTTACATATGAGAGGCATATTTGTATATTGCACAAGTTTTTTCAAATTATATGTATATATAATATACAATTACCCCAATAAGCATACCCATTTATACTAGGCATCTTCATCGTCTTCTTCCTTTTTCAGCTTAAATACTATCTCAGGAGTATCCACTAAAGGATTCTCCCTTTTTTTCCAGATAGTAGAATGGTTGAAAACCCGATCGAGCAGAGTAACTAGGCAAGACCCCGCTACTTTCCAGAATGGTTTCAATAGTATCTTCGTACTATTGAACAGGTCCCGATTGCCAATCCTGCCCCGGCGACGCCTGCAGCTCCTGTCGCTGAGGTAGCCTTTGATTTTTCCTGTCTTTGTTAGACCTTTAAGCATCTTGGAGGGAAATCGTTTTCTAGAAAGAAAGTTTTACTAATGCCCAGTCTTGGCTAATGGATTGTAAAGAATTTTCGAAGCTACTGGCTGACCTGATGAGGTGAAAAGGAGAATTGCGGCCTAACATTTGAAGGATAAGGCCCTTGAATGGTGGAACTTAATATCACTGGAAAACGAGGGTTGGATATTTATGTGGGCCAAATTCAAAACCCATTTTGAGCGAAGTTTTTGCCAAGGGCAGAAATGGCTATCCAACTATAAAAATTCATCCACCTCAAGTAAGGAAGCTTGAGCCTGCAAGAATACGTATCAAATTCACCGAATTATGTAAGTTTCTAATAGGATTGGTAGACACCCTATGAACAAAGCCCTGAGAATTTTTAAAGTACTAAACTCTCCGTTGAAAGAAACCTTATCAGCCTAAGTAACATTTGGGGCTACTTTTGACTCTAGTTGAGACAGCTATTTTATGCACGGCTGAAGGCGCCAAGGAGGATGAGGAAGTTGAGAAAGGAGAAAGGTTTGACAAAAACACGAAGAAGGAATGGTGGAAAAACAAGAAGAAGAACAAATTCAAATAGGGTACAAAGACTTGTACAAGGTGCAACGGCAAGGGCCTTGAGGCCAAGGATATTAGGACCTTATTGGCGAAAAAGGAGTTCAAGGGAAAGTGTTACAAATTCCATGAAAAAGAACACATGTCCAAAGACTGCCCAAAGTCTAAAGTTGTCAAGATCAGCCAGAACTATGCAATAGAGGCAACACCAATTCAAAGCCGGGCCCCAAGAGACCAAGGCAACCCGCACTTGAAGGTATAACCTCTATTTTAGGAAATTTAGTATGCACCTTGTTTGGTTCTGGAGCGATCCATTCTTTTATCACTAAGCGATTAGTAAATCAGTTGAATCTTTCCATATCTATCTCGGACTGTCCGATAAAGATGGCCTACCCTATCGGAGGATCTAAGTATCTTAAGTTGTTGTGTAAAGACCTAGTATGGGAGGTCGACAGTGTCGAATTCCATTGTGAAGCATATGCATTAGATTTCATAGGGTATGACCTTACCCTAGGTATGGACCGGCTATCTTTTATTGGGCCATCCTAGATTGCGATAAGAGAATCGTTCGTCTTAGGAGTCAAGGAGGACGCAGCCTAAATATTCCTTGTAATGTTAGAAACAAGGATAAGTCTTACTATATTCCTTATCTCCTAGTTCAGAAGGACCATTTTTGGTCCCTATAGTTTGCGAATTCTTGAATGACTTCGTGGAGGTCACGGGACTTCCACCCCACAAAGAAATCACTTTTTCAGATTGACCTAGAGAAGGACGCTAAACCTGTAGCACTACCCTTGAGTCATATGGCGCATAAGGAAAGAAGGGAACTAGATAAGCAGATTTCAGAGTTGTTGCAAAAAGGTTTCATTCGTCGAAGTACCTCAAAATGGGGTGCACCTGTTGTGTTTGCCACCAAAGCAGATGGATCTTTAAGACTTTGTGTGGACTATAGGGAACTCAATAAGTTGACCAAGAAGAATAGGTACCCTTTACCTAGAATTGATGACCTTTTCGACCACTTGAGAAGAGCCCGAGTATTTTCCCAACTAGACCTTGCTGTTGGATTTCACCAGTTAAGAATTGCGGGGGACAACAAGGATAAAATTGTGTTTAGGATGCCAAATAGATTGTTCCAATGGGAAGTTACGCCCTTCGGACTAACGAATGCACCCACCTCCTTTGTTGACCGCATGAGTAGAGTGTTTAGGGGCATTCTAAATAAAATTGTGGTAGTCTTCGTAGATGGTATCCTTATATTTTCAAAAGATCGTGAAGAGCATGAAAAACACTTGAGGCAAGTGTTAGGGATATTCAGAAAGAACCAATTGAAAGCAAAATTCTCGAAGTGCCATTTCCGAAAGGGAAGAAGTAAGATTTTTAGTACATATTGTGTCGAGCAAAGGCTTGGCCGTAGCCCCGCGAAGATCGAGGCAATCAAGGAATGAAGGATACCTCAGAATGCTACAGAAGTAAGAAGCTTCCTTGGATTGGTTGGATATTATAGGAAATTCATCAAAGACTTTGCCAAGATTGTTACTCCTTTAACCCAGTTAATGAAAAAGAATTTGGTTTTCACTTAGAGTAATAAATGTGATATAGCCTTTAAGAAATTCAAGGAAGTATTAACTAGCGCACCTGTCCTAATTATACCCAAAGGTTCAAAGTTGTTCACAATTTACCCAGACGCATATGGGACCGGTTTAGGAGCAGTCCTTATGCAAGAAGGAAGAGTAGTTTCCTATGATACTAGACAACTCAAGGATCCAGAGAAGAGATACCTAGTTCATGACCTTGAGTTAGCTGCAGTAGCATTCGCCCTTAAGATGTGGAGGTATTATCTTTTAGGGGAGAAATTTGAACTCTTTACTGACCATAAATCCCTTAAGTATTTATTTTCTCAACGTGACTTAAATTTGAGACAACAAAGATGGATGGAATATATTGCCTTATTTGATTTCATGATCCAGTATACCCCAGGAAAAGGAAATGTTTTGGCGGATGCTTTAAGTAGGAAACATGCGACTTTGAATGCAATAACAGAATGGGAGCAGTTAGAGTTCCTCGCTAATTTTAATTTGCAACCCTTACCAACCACTTCTAATGGTTTTCTTGGAGCTATGATAACTAGACCTACCATAAGGAAAAGGATCAAAAATTCTAAAGATCTTGATGAGGAATTAAGAAGCATAAAAGAAAAAGTGTGACAAAAAGAGACCTTTCCTCATTCGGTTAGGAATTCGATCAGCAGTGACGGGAGTTTACTTTGGGATGGATGACTTCACGTCCTAAAGGTTGAAGGGTTGAGGAAAGAAATCTTAGAGGAGTGCTATAGGTCAAAATTGATCATACACCCCAGTGAAGATAAAATGTATAAGTACATGAAAAGACACCCCCGTTGGGAAGGAATAAAGAAAGACATAGCCGAGTTTGTGGCCAAATGTTTAACATGTCAAAAAGTGAAAGCGAAGCAAGAGAAGCCCAGAGGATTATTGATACCTTTAGAGATCCCCACGTGGAAGTGAGAACATATTTCTATGGATTTTGTAGATGGACTTCCTAGAAGCCAAAAGGGTAATAAGGCCATTTGGGTTTTGGTAGATTGCTTAACCATAAGTGCCTAATTTATACCAGTCAAGAAGGCAAGGACTGCAACCTCATTAGCCTAATTATACGTCAAAGAGATAGTCAGATTACATTATATCCCATCAAGTATCGTAAGTGACAGAGACCCCTTTTTCACGAGCGAATTTTGGAGGAGCCTACAAGCAGCATTGGGAACGACCCTCAATCTAAGCACAACTTATCATTCGCAGACCAACGACTAAATAGAAAGAGTAAACAGAATCTTAGGAGACTTGCTTAGAGCTTGCAACATCGACTTTGGAGGAGTTTGGGAGCAACACTTACCGCTTATGGAGTTCACGCATAGTAATAGTTTTCAAACGACGATTAGTATGGCCCCTTTCGAAGTGCTTTATGGGCAGCCATGCAAATTGCCAACTTATTGGTGGGAAAATATCGGCAAGGTTATACTTGGACCAGATTTTGTCCGTGATTCCATGGAGAAGATATCTTTGATTAGGCAGAGGATGAAGGCAGCCTAGGACCGTCAGAAATCGTATGTCGATAAGAGAAGGAGAGAACTTGAGTTTAATGTTGGAGACTTAGTATTCATAAAAGTATCCCCTCTTAAGAAGACTGTTCGGTTTGGGAAGATTGGGAAATTGGCTCCTAGATTTATTGGGCCTTTTAGTATCATCGAGAAGATAGTTTCTTTGGCTTATCGAATGCATGTCCCAGAGCGTCTATCGGTAATCCATAATGTTTTTCATGTATCTCATCTAAGGAAATGCCTTCATGATTCTGTTATCAGACTCAAGCTTGACAAAACTGGGGACATAGAAAAACTTGAGTTGGAGTCTAGGGTGCCCCATGCCATTGCAAGGATTGTAGAGCCCGAAATCAAGACACTCTGCAACAAAACCATTCGCCTCGTCCGAGTACAATGGGGAAATGACCCTGAGGAAAGCACATAGGAGACCGATGATAAGATGAGATAGACCCATCCTTAGCTTTTCACGGGTATTTTTCCTTAAAATAACGTTTATGGATGCATCGTGATTAATAGATTGGATGCTAGGAAATGGATGTAATACCATTGCACCGAGCACTCGTATAGAAATATATGCATAATTAGGTTATTTGCATACATTTTGCATTACCTATTACACTTACATGCTAGTGTAGAGCTCAAGTTAGTGGGTTTGCAGTTCATAATCACTATGAGTCGTGGATGCTTATGGTTGATTTAAAAATAACATGGGTGTACAACATGGATGTTTCGAGCGAGTTGCATTTTTCGCCCCTTAAACAGATTTCGGGGCGAAATCTACTTTGAAGGAGGGAGAATGTAACACCCTGTAAAATTCATAAGTATTAATAATAAATAAATAACTAAAAATAAGCAATTAAATTATATAACTGGAAAACGAGTTTTGTAGCTTTAGGAATTTGGCTATGAAATTCTTTTATTTGGATTCATGGTGAAATTCTGAATCGTTTTCATATATAATATGCTGAAAACGGTTAATGTATTAAGAAGTTATGAACAAATGAATTCGTTCAGTAAACGCAGAAATATATATATATATATATATATATAATTAAATGGATTATATATGTATATATATATATATGTATGTATATATGTATAAATATGTGTGTCCAAGATAAATTCAAAATAAAGAGGGATAATTCAAATTTTGAATTGAAGATAAGGTCAAAGGAACGTATTAAATAAAATAAACAACTCAGCAACGCAGCCTTATTGGATGTTCCAGCCCCGAAGGGGTCGACTGCCCCTCTTAAGGGGTGCCGACCGTCGGTCGACCGTTCGGCGGCTGGACAACCCAATAAATCTATGTAGTTATTTTTTTTAGAGGGATATATAAAACTAAAAGGCTAGGATTAATTCTAATTAATCCAACAGTCTATGCTCACACGGGCAACAATACATAGCCTCTCCTATTGCACTATGAAACCCTAATCATTCTCTATTCCTACCTCCATGCAGCTTCTCCACAATTGCTGAATTCCAGAGAAAAATAAAAGAATAAGATTGAGGTTTCTTCTAATTTCTCCAACTCTATTCTTGATCTCTCTCTATTCTAATTTACATAAGTTTAGTATTCTGTAGATTGGCATGAACATATATATATATATATATATATAAGAGATTCTAAAACATATCTTTTATATATATATATATATTTAGGAGGATTGGAGCATGTTTGACCACAAAGAATTAGTGCAGATCTAGATCTACTACAAAATTCTCTTTGTTCCTCCTAGATCTGTGAGTGGAATTTAGTTCACTTAGGTATATTCATATTTCTATTAGTTTATCATGTTGAAAGATATTCCTAGGAGGATTTGTAAATCAATAATATAAACATTAAAAATCCCAAATCCTCTATCTTGTATTTGCGTATGAATTGTCATGAATATTTGGGTTTTGTGGATTTTTGGTTTTGATACTGGATTAAAGATGAAAAAGGGTGATGCTACTATTATTTATATTTTACGTAATTCACCTTTATTTTCATTTGATTGTAACCTAAAAAAGTTTGGATTTGATTGTTTCATGATTTGAATCAAGTTTGGATCCTATTTTGGATCTAAATGCATTCACAATTGAAATAGGTCAAATGTAAACATTTATATGTGTATAACACTAAACAGGGTGAATTGGATAAGATGTGAATTATAAACATACATGTGTAAGTGTATGTAATACTCTCTTTTTAAATCAGTATTGAAATCATTTCTACATGCCTAAGATGCAAGTTGAAATTGTATGTATGCTTTTCCATCCACTGATATTTACTATCTTGTCATTATGCTATCATGCCTATGTTGTCGCGGTAAAAGTGTGGAAAACCTAACTTATATACCTTGAATTGGACAAATTGACAATTGCCACCTAATTAGAACGTTTCACCATTTATACGAATATTTACGTTATTTAGGCATTACTATTATTATACTTATATAAATGTAATCAACGTAATTAACGTTGTAAGCGTAATAAATGCGGTTAGGTTAGAATCGAATTTGAGATGTCCCTATAATAAATATATATTTAGTTGCTTGTGTGTGCGTATATAGAATGGCTTTAAATATATATAAATAGTGACACATAGACGCGACGTTAGTTGCCATTTGTGGTAGAAGACTGAGCGGAACCGACCAACAAATCCAGCAACCACAAGTAGGCCTAACTAATGCGAAATGTCTAGGTACCATGGGCCATTCAATAACTTAGTACACTGGGCACGAGGTTAAAACAACTTGTAGTAGAAGTATGCCTAGTACCAACCGACATATCCAACATTTATAGGTGTACTTTTAATGTGAGAGGTCTAGTGTGTGTGTGCATATATATATATATATATATATATATATATATATATATATATAAGAGTCTATTGTGTAAAAATAGGAAGGTTTACTATGCCTTGAGAAGGTCCTAAGTGGTTGATTTTCTTTTTATCTAGTTTGGATCTTAAGTGGTTTGGACTAGGATCCTTCTGAAGGTTTATTCCATAGAGAGGAACCAAAGTTGTGGGACCCACCCTTATTAGATTGAAAGTAAGTCTTTGGGCCCTCCTTCTCTAAAAGTGGTTAGGCTTAAAATGGTAATGGAGTAGGGTAGTTCATGGGGATGTCCACTTCCTCTAGAAGCTTGTAAGGGATAAACTAGGGACATATTGGTAATTGAAAGATATGTGACCATTGCGTTCTCTCCGACTGTCTAAGGGAAGTCTTAAGTGACATAGGTGTCCTATCAGGTAATATCAGTTAAGTAGTCACGTTCGCAATACTACTTCTCATATTATAATTGAGAGTATAGACTTAAGAACGTTAACGTATTAGGATGGGGTCTTAAAGGGCTAGGGGTCCGCCTCAGGGTTATAATAGATCATAAGAATCCACCTTGAATAGGTCCATAAGTTACCGAGAATGCCACCTTGTTGGGTCTTTTCCCTAAAAACACTAAGGGCGATTGACTTGGATATCTACCCCATTGGTTAGAAACTTGGTGTTTGTTATGTGCTGCGTAGACATACGTTGACACATGTAACCTGCTAAAAATATAGGGTATGGACATTAAGTAACACAATATTTTAGTCATACAGAACTTTATGTTATGATCCTTCTCCTCAATATATCCAATAGGTCAGTAGATGGGGTAAAAGCCATGGACGAGGTGATGACTGAAGCTGATGAAGAAGACAAAGTTGTTATGCTATTATTAGTAGTTTTTGCTTTACTTCTTTTGGAAACTCGTGTGAATGAGCTATTTGATGTACCCACTGAACATATGTAACTGTGGTTGTTGTATTTTTGTGGTTTTGAAATAAACGATACATCTTATTTTTAGTATTATATTTTCTTTACCGCTATGTGATATTTCCATTTAAAGTACCTGTGTATATATATATTCTATGCAAATGTAATCCTTACAGGAACCAATGACCCGTTTAGAAGAGCTCTAAGTTTCATTGGGCCTTTTCTAGGTCAAAATTTAGGCCCATTACGAGCGGGTTGTTACAGTTACTATGTATCCTCAGTCGTCCAAATTTAGAATTAAATCTGAACCAACCATGTCACTAGACCACTTAGAAAGCACCACATCATCTTTTGGTTCAAAATTAAACTAATAAAACAAGGCCACATCAGAAAGTAATGTTCGAACGATATAAACGTTCGTCGAAAATTACGTGTGCACCAAGTCACGTACCTGCAGGCGCATTGGGTCGACTTGGCCCGCTTTGGGTCGACCCAAGTGGGAAAGGGGTCATCCCACTTACCCGAGCCACTGTATATTATTATATATTTTTCTTCTTATGATTTTAGCTCATCTTCTTTAATCCATAACTTATTCATTTTAACTCTGATTTCAGCAAACCAAATGTCTAAATTTATCCAATAATTACAACGGTCCCAATGGCACTAGTCTCATTGTCCAATTTTGAAGTCTATTTTGATTAATATTTTTATTATCTTTTTTTGTTTAATATTGTTTATTAAAACTCAGGGTGTTACATTCTCCCCTCCTCAAAGGATTTTCTCCCCAAAATCTCCAAGGCTAGAAGAATGATATAAATATTATCAACCATTATCTATAATATATGCAAAGAGTGTAGTGTATATGACCTTAAGCTAATTCAAAAATTGGGTTTTTCACTGATTCAGTCGACCTCCTTAATGCAATTTCGTGTATGTGCCATGCATCCAATGTGTATGCAAAGGAATCATAATAGTACATATAGTTCTATATGCGTGCAACAATCATTCACCAAAATGCAGCATCCAAGTGATGATTCAACCTTTTTTCATCCATATTTAAAATAAATTAAAAATGAACATATATCCGTATGTAAATATGTAAGTGTCCTGGTTTGCTGATCTCTAATTATTGCCTAGTGTGTGTATACGAATTCACTGGAAAACACTTACATCCATGTGAATCCATTCAACCATAAGATTTTCTATCAACATGTTTTAAACCATTTCCTACCATCCATAGGCTTTTACCTAAGACTTATAATTCAAACGTAGGAAAATAGATTCAAATTCAAAGCTTAGGAAAGGATTAAGAACGTACTACTGAAGAGAAACAGAAAAGAAGAGCGAATCCTATCCTTTGGTTCCCAAGTCGCATCATCGTTGTCCCCGCCCTACTGAATTTAAACAAGTTTGATCTCTTTATTCTGTAACTTCTTCACCTCAGATACTGGTACCTATGTAGGAATTCGCCTGGATGATGCCTCCTTCTCTAGCTCAATCTCCTCTAGGGTACATAGCTCCACTACTACCACGAAATCATGTGAGCACTTACGCAAGTGCAAAACATGGAATACATCATGAACCCCTGCCAGTCTCTCCAGTAGTAAAACCCTGTAGGCCATTTAACCTATCCTTTCTACTATAGGGAATGACCCTATGTACCGTAGTGCTAACTTTCTCACTAAGCCGAACCGAACAACACTCCTCAAGGGTGACACCTTATTGAAAACTGTGTCACCTACCCCGAACTCTAGGTCTATCCTCCGCTGATCTGCATATGACTTATGTCTATCCTGAGCTGCCTTCATCCATCTCCGAATCAAATCCACCTTATCTGAGGTCTCCCTAACCATCTCAGTTGGTCCAAGGAGAAGTCTGTAACAACCCGAATTTTGATAGATCGATTTTTTCTCAAAAATCCCAATCGATCAAAGATCAAGTTGGCTTGTTTGGTATCCTACAGAAAAGACAAAGATAATAAAAATGTCAGAGCTCGATAAAACATCTCACAATGGAGTGGATAAAATATAATAATCAAATATAGACTTATCGAAATATTGACACTGCTTAACAAGTGTCCAAAGGCTACCAAATATCTACCATAAATCTAACCTGCGAATATGTTATGAGGAGGGGTTCAAAACACAAGTTCTAGTGAGAGGATAAATTATACATTTTGAAATAACCCTACATAGACCATTCAGTTAAATATACTTAATTATTAGGTTATACGGATTAACAGTTCTAGAGGCTCTACACTCACGTTGTACCTATCTACTCCCCAGTAAATTAAACCTAATATAATATGTATGTAGTTATGCCCAATATCTCGAGGTACTCCCCATAGTACCCTCCTCGTACGGTCTCCATCATCACACCACAGAAGTATGCATAACCTCAATCCTATGCTAAACTGCGTATGGAAATCTATATCGTTATGCCATGTAATCATACAGAACCACCATCACTATGCCACATAAGCGTATGAATCCTCGTATCCGAAATCCTTGGTCGAATCACGTCTCAACACGGAGTAGAGTCCTAACGTCTACAATTCAGCACCCGTTACGTGTATCTAGACCTTCACACATACATACTGCCTACTATAACCCGAGTCCTGTAATAGGGCTGCATCCAATGCACGTAACTTGGTCAGGAGCATTCGATATCTGTAAAGGACAGCTTCGCTAGGTCTACAATACAGATTTTCACATATGGTCTATCTCTTTTCACAGTGGCTATGGCCTCACTCCTAGACCCTCGCTCGACCAACGAAAGAATATATCAAGAGCTAATGACGTGCCCCTAACAACCAATCTAGCATCCAATTTGGCGTGCCCCTAACCAACATTCCGATAGTGAGAGATCGTTGGTCTGTTGGCTTAGCTCTTAGTCCTTCTGCATCCCACTAACTGCCGATGATATGTATCTAATGATTGTTATCCTTAATTCGGTCCTGACCACCTCCCCCTAGGTAAACCGCCAAATCACCCATTGACATATGCCACAGCCTTCTGACTGGCACACCATAGTTGTAGTTTAGGTATATTCTAGATGGTGCAACAAACCTGCATCCGAGCGATGGCTTCATCCAGTTATTCCTAAGACAACCATCTTAGAGTACCTTACCATGTCCGGTAGAAGCACTTTGCTTTTATTCAATCCCCTAGAATAATCAATTGGACGTGCTCCTCTCGTGTCTCCAGACACCGCGATGATTTACCGTATAGGGTTCTTCATCTCAATACGTATGGACTTATCCCAGCGCATCATGCCATCGCGTTATTAGATCCTATGTCCAATATTTTAATTATTCGCTTGCTTTATCTCATCACATTGCTAATTAAATTGATTATCCACATATTCACTTTTTATTCAAGTTACTTGGTTCATTAGCTCACATTTGGCTGCTTACTTTTTTTGATCAGCCCTACACCGTCGGAGCGGACTTCTGCTTATTATTATTACATTTATTAGACTTAGTATTTCCAATTATAAGCCTACTAATAATAAGCCTACATTTTTCTTTCTTATTTAATTATAACCTTATCTTGTACTGTTACCACAACTGCTGCTGTGGGTTTTCTTATTAACTTAGTTCCCTTAACTAAGGTTTATTCATAAGTCCTATGTTCATCATTAATTATAACTTACGCTATAATTCCACTTGTCCCTGGACAAGCATACCTATCATATTTCATTCCCATTCATATAATTAATTATAATAGGTTATATTCCTCGCTCATCACATTTTCCTTAAGTTCCTTAATATTAACCAAACTTTTACTGTTGCAACCTTTCTTTATTTACCTGCTTGTCTACGCAGTTAAAGCCCCGCAAAATCCCCGCTGTAGCCCGTAGCGCTCTCCAGCCGCTACGATATTTCAGTTTAGCGCTGATGAACAGTAGCTCCACATTTAGCCCCGCTATTTTCCATTGCACCTGCTAAATCAACGCTATTTAGCACCCGCTTTAGCAATATTAATATA